>CVRI01000054.1:980802-1202816 GCA_900005825.1 Clunio marinus
TGTTAATGTTAACTTATTTTCAACGCTTGCAATTAAGTTCGCTTCAGCTAAAGAGTTGATGTTGGTTTTAGATAGTTTTCGTGAAGTATCGGCATTTAGGAAGTCATCCATCATTAGTTGTTTAGTTGGCATACGCTTGTTCCTTGTGGGGGTGCCATTTGATGTGTCGCTGCTAATGACGCTGGCGTAATCTTGTTCTTCGTATTCACTGTCCTAAACATTATTAATATTGAGGTCTTCTTGAGACTCATTATTCATGTTTCCGTTGGAATTCATTACTTGGTGAGTAGAGTATAAGTTTATTAACAGAGTAATCAATTTAATTTTAGGACCTGAAAGAAAGCAAACCTTCGCTCTTCTGCGTTCGATACAAAAATGTTTGGAATTTATCTTTTTTAGAAGTGTGTGGATGGAAGAAACAAAAGCGTGAGACTTTTTAGAATTTGTCTTTTTTCTCTTTATTGTGATTTTTATAGATTTGGTAAGTGTTAACAATGGTGAGTATTTATTTGGAGTATTCTTTTTTATCTGAGCAGATATTGTGAGATTTTGCTGTGAGAGTTTAGGCACATGTGAGTATCATGATTTGTAGATTTTTTAACACTATTTTCAGCTTTAAATGGAGTATTTGATTGGTCAATTTCATATTTTTCTTAAAAATTGTCCACCTTGAAAGTCACAGGATATAATTTATTTACTGAAGATTTTATTTATACACTTAAATTAATTATTTTTTACTAGGTTTGTTAAATACTTCCTTCCTGCTTAATCTCTCACAAGAGAATCCTCGTTCATAGCTTGAAATAAGAAATTCCATCTTTTATTCTTGATTTTTAAAATGTTTCTGCATTTGAATCACCAACGAAATTATAATTTTACTTATTAGTTTTTTAAATATCTAAGTAAACCTAACGTATTTATAAATTTTGAAATATTTGGTAGATCTTGTAGAAGAAGATTGTTGCGTATAACAAAGTCATCAACCCTGTTTGTTATCTACTTAAATTTTTTAAAATTACAATGTTTAGATAATTATTAAATTGACGATTCTGTTTCATTCGGGTAATGTCAATCGTCAATCTTATCTTTTAACTATAAGCAGTAGTATATTCAAACCATTATACCTGAAAGAGTTTATTAATATCTTGATCAACACTGGCATAACGTAAAATATCTGCAATAAATTAATGATAAACAACTGTAAGTAAAACATCACGACATTTATATTAAAAAATCAAGTTTTAAATCCATTTTCAATTTTATTGCGGTTGTTTTTACAGCTACAAGTAATTAGCAGAAATTTTAGTAAAATGAACTTCAATCAACAAGATGTGGTGCATTCAAATTTAACGTTGCCGTATTATGTGCAAGAGTTTATTGAAACCAAACATTTTCAACGTTTAAAGAACATTAAACAGTTGGGTAAGTATTTTGAACTAGTTAATTTAAGTTGTTTTGACACTTATTGTTGTTGAAGGTGTAACAAATGTCATATTTAAAACGGCAACCTCAGGAAGAGCTCAACACTGCATTGGAACTGCTTACTTATGCAAATGTCTTCTTGATACACTTGAAAAAAATTCAAAATTTAAAATTGACGAGCTGCACAAGAAATGTGTTGTTGTAAGTATAACTCATAACATGATATTTAATTATTAATAACAATTTTATGATTAGCTTGCAGGATTACTACACGACATTGGCCATGGACCTTTCTCTCATCTTTGGGAAGGTGTCGTGAGAGAAGGAAAATATAAAACTTGTAATATCTAATCATAAAGTTTCTTACTCATGAATGTCATTTTGATGATAAATTTATTTACTAGGGACTCATGAACAGCAATCGATAGAAATGATAAATCACATGGTTACCTCATACAATATAAAACTTGACAATTCTCCAGAAAATCATGAATACGCATTGAAACTCATCTTCTCATTGATAGCTGGTGATGCCAAGAGTTGGACTCAGTTATTAAAGCCACAAGAAATCTTCTTAACGGAAATTGTCAGCAACAAATTTTGCAACGTAGACGTTGATAAATGTGATTATTTATTGCGTGACACTCATTATGTCAGATCAATGGTAGAGGTCAAGCCGTTTATCGAATTTCTAACACGTGCTAAAATTGTTTATGATGACGATGGGACATCACACATTGGATATCATGAAAATGACTTTCATCTCATTGAAAATATGTTTTTCAATCGCGCTTACTTTCACAATAATATTTATCAACATTACAAAGTAGTTGGCGTTGAGAAAATGGTTAGAGATATTCTTGTGAAATGCGATGCTGGTGGTTTTATGTTATCTGATCATCGGTTGAGTGAAGTCCAGTCCGATCCTTCCAAGTACTTGAGTCTCGATGATTCAGTTTTGGAACAGATTAAAGACAGCAATCTCGATAATCAGCTTATGAACGATGGAAAAAAGATTTACGAAAATCTTACTAAAGGAAAGCTTTATACTATGGTTTGGGAAAACTTGGACGAAGATAAAACAATCTTCAAAGCTTTGATTGATAAATTCGGTACCATTTTCTGTGAAGTTCGAAAACTTATTCCATCAGCTGAAGTTCCCTTGAACATTCCGCTTTATAATGATCAAGGAACAAGAACAAGTAAGAAAAGCAACTTAAAATTAAGTTTCAAATCAACGCTCATTTACTGTGTTGATGCAGATGACGTTACTGTTAATAACGTTAAAAACTTTTTAAACTCATTAAACAACAATATGTGAAAAAAAAACTTAAAATCAAAAACAAAAAACAAGCCAAGGGATAATTAGACTAATAAGATTTTTAATTAATTTTGTGATTCCTGCTGACATCACACTAAATATTAAAACAGCTTGAAATAATATTTAGTTGCAGTATTAGAAAGAAGACAAAACATACCTCTGAAACTTTTGCTAAATTCATGGAAAAAAATCCCAAAAAATCCCTTGAAAATATAAATACCTAAGATTAAAAGAAATCTAATGAGACTCGTAAATATAATAAAACAAAAAGATTTTATTTATTTTTTAAAAGAGAAGACGAATATCTGCATGTATTCGTTTCATATGAAAAGATAAAAATAAAGATCAAGTAGAAGAAAATGAAACTTTGTTGATGTTATTTATTTGGATACACGTTTTCATTTTAAAAATAAAATTTCATTCAACAAACTAATGTAATGATTCTCTTTCTCTTAGGTGATATCCACTTTCGCTTTTGTCTACATTTTAGTTATCTAACTTCAAATGAAAAATATCTTATCTCATAAGAATTGGCGCTTAGCAACAACAAAAAATGGTATCCATTTCCATTGGGAGATTAATCTATGCTTTCTCAGAAGGAAACACTTTGGATTGTTATCGAAGTTATATAGACTCAAACTATGCTAGATAGATGATCGAAGGACATTTTATTTATTACTTTGAATCTCTTATCCGTTTGGAGTGTATCAAAATATCCGAAACCACCATAAATATTCGCACAAATCCTATAACACTAGTGATAAACAAAAGGATAATCCTGATAAGTTATGAATAGATAAGTGTTTTAAAAAGATTTTTCTATCCTTCATACATCTTTTAACAGAGATAAAAAGCTATTAAACTTTAATTAAAAATTGTATTATAAAGAATTCTTAAAAGTTCTTTTCAACATTTGACCCAGATTTGAAAAAAGGCAAAGTCACAAAATCTTTCGTATCCATAATTTTAAATCTCAAGTGAAGCCTAAGGCTAAGTCGATATCATCAATATATTCAATGAAACTTAAACAAAATTATGCAGATGTGTGTAAAACACATCACTGGTTTTGCATCTACATATCTACATATTTCGATAAAAGCCTTGAAAATAAATAAGGAGAGAGTTGAGTCGACAGAAATATTGATGAATGTAAACGACAGAAAGATATTTTCTCATCTAATAAAGTGTATCAGCTTTTTCCCATCTCGTATCGCTTTTGGTAGCCTGAAAAAGCATTGTCCCATGAGAAGACGACAGCGTAAAAAGTTAACAAATAATTTCTATATCATTCGTGCGTCTTCAGTTATCATAAATAACGTAATTTTTTTATCAATATATGTAATATTTTTATATCATTTTTAACCCCCTACAGCAAATTTGTCACAAACTCCCATAAAATATATCGGGAGCCGATTGCGTCGTATACACATTTCCCATATGATCCTTTCATTTACAAAATATGAAATATTTTCCTCTTTTGCCGTGCGCTTGTTCGCTTATTTGTGCTTTATTCAATGAGTTAAACATACTTGTTTAATGTATAACCAATATACATAGAAGGGTGTTAAAATTTTGAACATTACCATGGATTTTAAAGTATGAACCATTGAAAGCTGTTATCGAACGTCGAAGACTGTCAAAATGAAAGAAAAATGATGCTATTTACATCCATGAATGTCACTTCAAATCATCAAATACGAATTTTCCCTAAAATGATTATTTTCAAACTTTTTAATGTTTCTTTCATACAAATCGTTGACACCTATATAGATAGTAATCTATCAGATAAAAGTTGAATTATATTAATAACATTAAATTACAATTTACTTTAATATCTTTGTCGCATTTATTTTTCTTGCAAAATTAAATGAAATCAGAGTAGATTCAAACGTTTGCTAACATAATCAGAAGTAAAATACTCCAAGGAATAAATAGCATTTACGAGTTTCTAAAAAAATGATTAAACATTCACATAAAAAGCTCTAAATCCATATTTGAAAGCCTATTTACAAGACATCAAAAACAAATACATTTCGCAACAGTTCTTAAATTTTGATGCTAAATATTCAATCATTTACCCGATGGATTCAATTCCTCTTGAAAAGAATATTACATTGTCTAAAATATTACTTCTTGAAAGTAACAAGAAGAAAACGGCAGATACGGTTTTCTTTTATGTGATGTGAAAATACGAAGCAAAAAGGAAATTGCTTCACATACTAAAACGAACGAGGAGAGGAAAAAACGTGATATATTACACAATAAATAATTTACGGTGGAGTGTACGAATTTGCTGTTGAGCGTTGTTGAGATCGAGGCATTTTAGAGGTTGAAAGTGAAAAGAAAAAAACGAAAAAGAGATGAAGCATTTTGCGAATAGAATAACATGTAATAGACCATTGAAGAATGTCAGTAGACATGTCAATCGTTTTGAACTAACGAATATGAAGATCAATTGACTTCAATAAGTTGTTGGGTAAGCTACCATGAACATAGATTGAGATATTGTTATTTATTGATGGTTGGACATTCGTTACATTTATTCCTTTTGTTGAAACAGAAATCATCCATTACACATAGCAACCGATTGAAGAAAATGATAGTTACATATTTAATGTATTAGTAACGTGGCTATTTCATTTTCACATGAAAATTGCTTCCTTCTATTCCTCGAAAGACTTATTGAACTCTGTGTTTTAATCACATGATAGAAGTTATTTAGAATGTACCGAATAGTTAAAATGAACACGTAGAAAGACAAAACGTATCTAAATCAAAATGAAACAAATGTAATGAAATTATTCCAAACATTAGGTAAATACTGTTTCAAAATTTATGTTGAAAAGAGATTCAGAGGGTTCATTCGATGGAAGTTTGTGAATTTATAGAAAGCTACGAATCAGAATTATACATGTCTGAATAAAATACATGCAACAAGCTTTATTGTTGATTTCTTAAATAGGCAGAGATTTAATTAGAGTAACACCCGATCAAGTCAAGCCTAAATAAACAAAAGACATGAAAAAGCTTAAATATGTGAAGAATTTTATGTACTTTTCTTACTAATACGTTTTATCATTATCGACATCATCTCTTTCAACGCCTCTCTTGAGTTCTGTCAAATGTACAAACGTAAATTGTAGACACTTGGAATGCTTTTAATATTTCCAATTTCTCATGAGATCTGCGGACGGCAGAAAATTTTCAGTATATGAAATGAAAACCGAAATTTCCCAAGAGATTAACCTTACCTATTGTAAATAACAATATTAAGCATTCGTTTGATACAACATTTCAGTATGTATGGAACTTTATGATATTGTGGAATTCCACATTTTGTTAAGAAGAAGAAAACAGAGTTGGATTGAAGGGCAAATCTTGTATGAGCTCAATTTTTACTTGGATTTTATAAATGTTTCTTTAGAAAAAATCAGGAGGAAAAACCTCCAAAACAGGAAGATTGAAGAGTTAAAAATAATTTTTTTGTTAAGAATCTTTCAATAAAATTTCTTAATTGCTAATTGGTTTCTCAGTTTTTCAGTTTTTCTCATGAAATACTCCAAAAAAAGAATCAAAATTTCTTAACTGAATACAAAGTCAATTGAATTGGAAGAAAAAATTCAACCTTTTTTTGTATAAAATGCTAATTAAGTTCAGCTTTGTGCACCAAAGACTTGAACAAAAAACAACCATTCGCATTTCTGCCTTAAAAAGTTTCGCTTCTTCTTTTCTCATTCATGGTTCATTAGGGAAGTTTTCAAGACAAAACTGGAATGAGTTAAAAAGTTTAATATAAAAAAACTGAAAATGTAAAGACTTACACATAAACGAACAGTACATTTGTGCTTGGAGTTTTATAATTTCCCGCATCGTAGAATTCACTCAGAGCTGATTATATTTCGAAGAGCTACAAAACTGACAAAAAAGTGTAACTAAGTAAGAGAAAGAAAGTAACAAAGTGATTGGCAATTGTTACAACTGATTAGATGTTCACTAATAGACTAAATCTTGTTAAACAAACTAAGTAGGATTTAAAATTGTTAGAAATGTCAACGTTTAGAAATTATTTTACTCTGAAAATGCTTCATTGGCTTAGGAACATTAAGAAAGTATCCTTGAAATGTTTAACATTTGAACAAACTTAGATAAGTTAAATAAATACTTAAAATAACTGACCACATTATCACTTTAATTGAAATTAATGTTCGTATTTGTTAATCTAAAGTCTTAAGTCTTAAAATTTGTTATTCGCTTGTTTGCTCGAGAAAAGATTCTATTTTAAATTATGTATCAAATATCCGCTTGTGTATCTCTCGTACAAGCACTTTTGGTTTTTATTGATTCCATTAAAATAAAAATAAATCGTCTAAGCTGCTTTATCAACAGAATAAACAAATGTCATTGCCTGAAGATATTTTAAAATCATTGTATATAAATTATAAATTCATTTCTTATTATTGAGAGGCAACAGTGAATAATTTATGAATATACATCTAGATATAGAAACAGCAACCTTGGATACGTCGATACTGTTGGATACAGAATTTGATTTTATTATTCTAGACGATAATCTTCATCACTCAACCACGTCAAAAATAAACTCTGAAACATGTGAACATAAATCTTCGCTTGTTCACATTTTTTGGCATCTTTTAAAGAGGAACTTTCTATTTATTTAATTTTCTTCATTTTTTCATTCTGATGAACAAAGAAATGTTTTCTAACAAATCGGAAGCTCTTTGAAGATTATCCCAAGCTTTACTTTCACTTCCATCGAGAAAGATAATTTTAGAACGGTGCTGTTGATATTTTCAACCTAAAATTATTGAAAGTTCAAAAGTTGAAAGGTTTCTTTTTCTATTAATAAAAAAGATTCAAATAGAAAGAAAAGCCTTTCAACCAACAGCAATCATTAAGTCATTTCATAAATCTTATTAGCATATTACCACGTCTCTATGTTAGTAAATGGGAAAATGCATTGTTAATTTAATAAAAGTCCATGTTAAAAATTTCATTTTCAGTAACCAGGCGTTTGAATAATCTTAAAAATCTTCTATACTTAAATACCATGGCATTTAAACTTCAATCTTCATAAACAAAATTTTAAACGTTCTTGCGGATAACATGAAAAAGCCATTAGGGATCCTTTAAAAGAAAAAAACTTTAGCTTCAGTGAAACCCCAAAAGCGTCAACTCTATAAGTATGTTTTCCATGAAATTTTCTTTTCAAGAGTTTTATTTTTCAGTTATCGCGTAATCTCTTGAAATCTTAATTGATCATGAATGTTTTTCGATGAAATACTTTTAGCCATAAATTTTTTTTCTTAGGTAAAAGCAGAAATAAGGAAACATAAACTTCTTTTGTAAAACTTTTATTTCGGTAGTATAATTTATATATCAATTTGCAGTTGTACAAAAGATATAAAAGGAACAGGAATTGATAATGTGTGAATATTGTGTTTCAACAAATGTACTTTGAAAGTATCCACAAGTTAGTAGTAAGTTAGATTTAAAGTTTCCTTCATATATTCATTCCAAGTTTTATCATATTTACATACTAAAATTTATGACTTTTTTATATTAAACAAATACTGGGAAAGATATTGGAAAATCGAACTTCCTTAAACCTATTGTGTATTTTATTGAATCCATAATAATCACCACAACTTCCTAGATATGCCAAAGTAAAAAAAAAACTGAAGTATAAAGACTAAGTTATGAAAGAAAACAGAAGTGAAATTAAATTACTAGGAAAGCATCAGTTGGCAAGAGACCATTTCCTTCAGGTTTTTCCCTCTAGTCAAAGTTTTTGTACCACAACATATTTTTTGCAATATTGTAAAAAACAGCCACAATAAGAACGCATAGATGAAGAAAAAGAAATAATAAAAAAAAGTAGTTTGAATTTTTTATGTCGATGATATCTGTTTTTTCTCTCTTCCCATCTATTGAATTCTATAAATATTTCTTTTGTTGAATTCCCCACAGATTTTGAAATTAATAAAAGAAGAAGAATTGAGTGAACAGAATTTAAATAAATATTTCAAGATCTTTAAGTGAATCTGCGAAAACAAAAAAAAAGGAAAGTTAAGCAATGAAAATTTTGACTTTTGTACAGAAAATATTAAATCATAAATTACTTCAAGAGAAATTCCTTTCATGTTTACCAATAAATTTATTGTGAACTTTTGATGACAATAAAAGCCAAATGAGAATAAAATGATTGACATTGAACGTGGAATATACATTATTGTAGCATAAACAAAACACATAAAGCTATCCCCTTATATCCATCCATGTGAGTTGAAATAAACAATAAAAATGAATAAATAAAATCATTTCCGCGTCCTCCCAGGGAGCATAAAAAAGTTCTTACCGCAAAGCAATCATTTTGTCACAGCTTTTTCTTTTATTTTATTGCTCCAAGGATAGTGTGCTGTAATTGTTATATTAGGTTCATAATATTGGAGCGCGATAGGAGAAGGGAAAAAAAAAGAAAAGGTAGCACATTTATGGTACTAGAAAAAGCGAATTATTGAAGAAATAAAAGAGAAGCATCATAGAAAAGCATGGAAAAAAGTTTCCCATCTTTACTCTGCGCTCGACAAATCCTCGCCATTCTTCTTCAGAGGATTCAGAGATTTCAGCATGTTGGCAGCAATGAAATTGTTGAAAATATGAGACACATGTGATTTCTCCTGAGTATAGTGAACAGCTTCGAGAAAGAAGAAAAAGAAGAAAAGCGATGAATTTTCCCAGTTTGAGCTCACATTGAAGCCATAAAAGACGATAATATAAACATTAAAGCATATAAATAAGACAAAAGGCAAGCATTGGGAGATGGAGAAGGCAGAAGAGAAAGTTGAAATTTTTAATAATAAAGCTCTGGAGTCTGTTTAAAATTACCATGAAAACAAATATGTACAATACCCCTCACATAATGCATAAATGGGATAATGTTCTAATAAAAAGTTCCCACGACCTTAGCCAGGAGTAAATAAATTTCATGCATTTATATTTATATTGCTGATATGCTTATTCGTATGTGAAAAAGTTCAGACATTAGATATTTCTTAGTGAAGTAAAGTAGCAATTGTGTTCACTGGAAGGTTCACTGCTGGGCACAATCTTAGCAATTTATGGAGGAATTCTATTGCACCGAAGGGTTCTTAAGAATTAAAATGAATTTCTGTATCACTTTCTGTATATCACGTGTCGATGCAATGAAAATAAAGTTAACATTGCTGTGCACAAGTCGGAAGCCAGCATTGAAACTAATAAATATAAAATTTATAAAAGAGAAATAAGAAAAATCGGTATTTAATCTCAAACATTTCAACATCAGAACGATAACTGTAAGGTTTTGTTAGAGAAACTTTTGCTCCATGAAAACATGTTTAATTTTCTCTAAAGACATTAAGGATTTAGTGTGATCACTGATTATTATCTCTCTTTCTTCCTAGGAGTTGAATTTCCCATTTTTATCTATCTCAATAGAAATTACTTTTTTTTCAACTCAAAAATCTATTTCATGAAAAGGTCAGTTTAGAGCTTATCACTTTTATTGATCTTTTTCCGGTGACTTTTACGAGAAAGTTTTCCTTTTTTCTCTATTTATGTTTCACATAAAAAAACTAATGTTGTGAAAGAGAATTAAATATTTATCACTCGATGTGGTGAGTTTAATACAAAAGGAAATTAGATAGAAATTCGGGAGAGGAAAAATAATAATTTCATAACAAATGTTCAAATAATTAGAACACTTAAGTAAGGAATCTATTATTTGAAACTGAAACTTTAACTCCTACATATGAATGAATCTGTTTACGATTGAAGCATTTATTTTCATTGAGATTTAACTGTTTCCAACTCTCCTTCTCACTCTTTAGATCTTACCAGAAAATAGAATTTGCTGTGGTGTTTTCCCATTACATAACCGTACAATTAATCGATATGTCAAATTCATGTGTAGACTTCTATTTCAACATTGGTGATATAGAGGAAGGGAATCTCCTGTCGAAATTGAGAGATTGTAACAGACAAGTTCATTAATTATGTAGAAAATTGTTTCATTGAGCTTCAATAAGGTTTTCTGCTGATGCAACGTATCACCAAACTTTATTTCTACTCACTTCACAAAAACATTTAGACACCCTTTAAGAGCTTTTGTTAAGATTTTTTTTCTCTTCTTCTTTTTCCTAACTTTTACTTAACTATTTAACTCATAAACCAAGGAAATGTGCTCTGTGTATAGTAAAGGGAGTTTTTTTTATATATTCTCCGATAATCTTCATCATGTAGGTGGAAAGCATCATCTGACAGAAATGCGCTTGGGGTGAGAGGAAAATAAAAATGTCTTTATGTTAACGAAATAAGCCATATGACACTCGCTTCGGAGGAATTTCTTGAATACGACATTATTCAGAAGTGGAAAAGAGAAGAATATAAATCATATACCTATAATACCTTCTTGTTACTATATTTAATGTAACAGGTGTGGGAGAATTTCGCAAGGTTATTAAAATATCAATATAAAATGATTCATAATTCAGTTTTGTTTACAGTCACGTTCAAGTGCTATTAAGTGGAATATAATCGAATAATATTATAGAAAAGTGATTGAAGTTTATTTACCTTAGGATCTTGAAACGTTTACTTATGGCTTATGTTCAGCTATTATGAAGCAACAGATGAAATTTGAACATTTTAGGATTAATTTCTTTTCATTCTAATCTTTCGTTTGAGGTATTTCTCAAATACAAGGAAAATTTCATCTGTTTGCTATTTAATATACTTTCAGAAGTGTTTAATGACTAGGTAATTTTAAAAATTTCTTATGAGTTGTTCATATTTATAAAGGTAAACAGCTTTCTACAGATTTTTCTTAAATCATTTTTCTATTTATAGGAAATTAAATCCCCAATGACAACATTAAAATTATTGTTTGAATCAAGACAATTATTGATACTTTTTCTTGGAAAGATCACATTAAGTAAAGGTCTCAAGGCATATTTGTATATAATATTTATGTTCATACAAGATTACTCCCTTGGAGTTATAACATTGCGTTTCTTGTAGTAATAAGTAAGGAGGAAGCATTTTTTTATGTATGATAAATTTCTACTCAGTATGTACGTTACCGTGATGATACATTATGGAGGTAAGCACGAAAAGCTTTATGCATATTAGCATTAATCATTCAGAAGTGAAAAAAACCTATTTTTTCTCGTCTTTACACCCGTCGATACAAATTTCTCATATGTTTGGCTAGAGAAAACAAAAATATATAACCACAAGGAACACAACAGAAAAGCGCGTGAATCTTTTTCACATAATGGCACAGTAGCACACATACAAGAGATTTGTAGCAAAATTATAAATCTTGTTTTATGAGACAAAGTTGATGGGATCGTGTGGAATATCGTTTCATCTCTTTCACCTGAATTAAGCTAGAAAAAAGAAGAACATCACGCTTTAGTAAAGACCAAACAAAATTCCTCACAGTTTAAAATTTGTTTCTCGCTCGGAAGGATTAAATTGAGTGTGCTGCAGACGAAAAATATTTTTCAAGGTTGCGTATCGTGGCTTGAATTTAGTGTGAAAATTCTGAAAGCAAACATTTAAATTATGGAAAATTAATGACACAAAGGATATTTACGATTTGATGAAACATTTTAATCTCATTACCTTTTGACACATAAAATCATCACTCACTATAAATCATAATTAAAATGTTTGTTTATATATTAATGACATATATGTCAAACTTATTTCATAAATCATCATGTTTAAGTAATAAACATAATAAAGAATAATTCATTATGTAAATAGTAATTAAAATGTAAAAAAATGAATGAAGGAGAAAGTGCAAATTATAGAGGCATATGTGGATAACGACCGTGAAGAAAGCAGTTACTTTCCGTGTGCACGAAGAATGAAGCGTGTTTTAAATATAGAAAAATTATTTTTATACTAAAAAATTTCTTTTATAAAAAATTGTGATGAAAGAAATCTTGCAAATTCTACTTAATCTCAATGTCAAATTTTTTTTAAGACGATATGAAGAATCAAAAAAAATTCGTTTGTCTCGTACATATTTATTTAATGTATGTATGGTAAATTGAGTGGTAAAGCCACTGATCAACTTCAACATGAATTTAGATATGCATCAATAAATTCCATGTTAACCTCGAAGCTTTACTTCGATATAATTGTGCTGTAAAAAAAGTTTTTTCGTTTACACTCGAAACGAAACGACTCCTGAACTTTTCTCATCGTAAAAGTTCAAAATTGAAAACTGCATAAATACAAGATGACATGCAGTAAAAAATCTACCATGAACAGGAGGTTTTCTGTCGTGTTCACAAGAAACTGTCATAAAAGTTAAGCTCATTATTTTTCTTTCCTTTACTCTCGCAACATTTCACAGCTCTAAGCTCATTTTTCACGAAGACCTCGACAACGATGAAGTATTCGTTATGATTAAAATCACTATAATATTTCCCCATCTCTGTCGTATATTATCTGTATCAAAGATAGAGGAAACGAATGCTTGAGGCAAAATGTTAAGTTTTATTTGTAAAAAAAATTGAAAGATGATAAAGTCATCGAACAAGAAAAGAGTATAAAACATTCCTCTCAACTGAACATAAAAAAATGAAGTGAAGCTCAAATACCGACGTGCAGAGAAAAAATAAAGCAAAGAAATAGAAAGACGACAAAAGACGTCAGAAAATCGATTCAGATAAATTCCATTCCCACCACACAATTCTGAATTCTTTTCTTCCTGTGTTCGGAATCAGTTTCAAGTATCTAAATAAAAGTTCCTAAGAAAGAAAAAAAAATAGCAGATTTCAAGGCAGAATTAATGATGAATCTTCTCATCCCACGGCTTTGTTTTGGTTGCCGTCGTTTTTTATGCTGTGCTGATTTGAGAATTTATTTAATTCTTTCCAATAAGAGAAGAGGTTGTGACAAAAAGCTTTCCCTCGTTTTTCTTTCTTTAACATGACAACAGCACCATCAGGCAGATGATATCAAGACATTCAACTCCTTCCCTTTAGCCCCAAAAAAAATCTCCGACTCGTATGTAAATCCAAATCAAATAAGCAAAGCATAAAAAGCAGACAAAAGATCGATACGAGGTTTCTCCTTCAATCATCTGGAATAAACATTGTTCAGACGACAAAAAAAAAAAGACAGTAAAGAATATCTCATGATGGATTGAAAAATTGAATTAGAAAGCAAACGGGAGCAGAAAAAAAATGAAAACATAGAAATTTTGTATTGCAGTAGGTGTGAAAATTTATTTAACAACGAGATAAAAATTTTATGCGTCCACGAATGGGATGGAAATGTAAATTTTCTTTTTTGAATTATTGATTTCACAATGCCTCGACACAACATTGATCTTGCGAAACAAAAAAGCGTAAATGCGTTAACAAAATCAACGACAGTTACGCCTCAAATCAAATAAAATTATGTCAAAAAGTAAAAATAGAAGAAATCAACGTCTTTAATTTTATACTTTTGACACAATGTAGAATGAAGAGAAAATCAAGCTTACGATGATAATACCTTTTGTTTCCATATAATTTACAGATGATGCGAGGTGACAAAAAGTGGCCACCTGAACGAACAAGACAGCAGATGCTTGAAGACGAAGAAACAGAAAGGAAAATGGCACAAGGTCCATCTTTTCGACCTAAGAAGGCTCAAAAGGTTAGAAAAGGTTTTGTTTCTATAAAGATTTTTTTTTTAATTATATTCTGATTGCTGTAGGATTATTCACAGTTCTTTGATCAACATAAGCTGAACGCATCATTCCCTGGATACAAGGTTAAAACATAAAACATAACAAACTATTTTTTTACATTTAATCAGATGAACCTTCATGAATCTTGTTTTTTCTTTTTATGTATTTTAGGCGGCTCCCGGAACTCAATACTTCAGAACGGAATACTCTACAAGCACTCAGTTTAACGGAAGCAATAATTCAAATTCTGAATAATTGCATAAACGTGATACTTGATTGCTTTTACTCCGTTTGTTTTCCCGGTACCATATTTCTTATGTTTTCCAAAGCATGCGCTCAAATACATTTTCCACATCGCAATGATTTTGCTACTCACGTTTTATTCAAAGGAGAGAAGTGTATGATAAAAATGAGAGCCGTGGAGTTATGATAACAAAAAAAAAGTGAAGAAAAGAATGAGCACGATGTGGCATCATTGTGTGTGGCAAAGGATTTTAATATTAAAAAATTGTAAATAAGAAATTATAATAAATTTTACTTGAACCTGTTGAGCTCGCTTTTCACGTCGTCTTCGTCCTAACTTTTTTTTAAGGTGATGACTTCAAGTCGCTTTCTTTCTCAACTAAGTTGTCTTTGAATATTTAATGGACTGCGTAGAATATTTAATTATAAGTATGAGGAATGAAAAATGAAAATTTTCTTTATGTTCTCTTGAAACGACCTTTATTAAAATTGTCTTTTTTGCGGATAATTTGATGAAGTAATTTTAAATTCTTCTCAAATGTATTTTTTTAATTTCACGTCATGGTTTTTGTCTTCTCAATGAACTTGTTTTGCATCAAGAGAATTCATCAATTAAATGTTGCAAAACAAAAGAATGATTTACTCATGAATATTTTAATTTATTCGACCTTATAAATATAACTCAATTTCAAGGATTATCAAAAAGTTTTTAAAGTACTTTAGACGTCCGTTTAACAAGCAAGCTCATGTGTAAAAACCAATAAACACATGTCCTACATGTGAAGAAGTACGATTCAATTACTAAATGATTTATGGTTTGAGCTTCCCAAATGGTTATGTATCCAGAACCCTTGAAAATTTTAGAAAAACTTTAAGTAATGTGGCTTGATTCATCAAAAATTTATTGTCTTGCGGTTTGAAAAAGTTAAAAGGAAAATCGAGTTTCGTAAACTGATTGGAAGAAAATGCTTTACAATTTCTTTTGGCATGAATGTTCATCAAGTATGTGCATACGTTAAATTGGAGTTTTCCCTTAGGTTGATCAACAAGCAGACGACATTGAGAGATTCTTATATCATTAACTTTGTTATTGGATGTATTAAATTTCTAAAATCAGTTACGTTCAGCTTGATTTAATTTAAGTCAATGTAAATCATTTATGTGTAGGTTTTTTATTTTAAACAATAACAATCTAGTCATTATTATATTCAGTAAATCTGAAACTTTCTAGTTGATTCTATGTAGCAGTATTTATCTAAAATTCGGATCGAGTAAAGCTATTTCAATGACTTCAGACCTCTCTTTAAAGTTACTTCAGTTAAAGCTCAATTTCCCATGAATATCCTTGACGAGAATTTTGCCTTAATCCTGATTTTTATTTTTCCAAAATTTTATTCCCTTTTCATGAATTTTCAATATAAAAAAAAGTAATTTCAATTTGCTTATGTGCAGCAATAAAGCGATATAACTTGAAATTTTTCACAAAAGAGAAGCAAATTGCGATTCTGTAGACGGTAAAAAGAAATGATACTTGCCTTGAAAAAGAGCGTAGATAAAATAAATTTATTTTTCATGGCGTGTCTACCTGAAATTTTAATGAAACTGTAATAATTTCATTGAATTCGTAAGAAAACAATTTTGTGGTCGAAAGTGTTGAATTATTTATGTCACTTTTCTTGGATTTTCCTCTAAACACTGAAATTGTGTTTAGTTATGGTCAACTAGCAGAATAAACCCAAGAAATTATCTCATAATGAGCATGTCTGTACAGTTAACTTTCAATACAAGACTCCCTCGACATCATTCACACACGCGATTGCTTTCCAAACAAATCTTTCTCGATGAAATTTTTCCTCTGGGTTCACAAAGCTTTGAAAAGGATTAAATTCTTTTTCGTGCCAAAACTATTTGGAGTTAATCCATACATATTTAATTTCGTTTCATCGAGAATGCACTGTACATTTGGCCTTTTTGTCAATACACTCCAATTGTGTCATGAAAGATTAATCATGTTCGTGTATTACGTATGATCACTGTGGCATGAACTCATAGGAATTATTTAGGATTTCTCTATGGGAAATGTGAGTTGAAAGAGCTGATTGATATTTGCTGATATAATTCTTTCTGTCACGTAGATATATTGCATCTATTAAGGGCATGTCAATAAGTTTATAATTATATGCTCTTTTTTTTTTATATAATATCAATTTAGAAGAATTTAGAAACTGACATTGTCAATTGCCTTGGGTTGTCAGCTAATTGAATTAAATAATTTCCATAATTTTACAATTGAAATCTTTACAATATTCGATGGAGCTTTTATAGGGGACATAAAGAAATTACTCGCTTACATAAAGATATAAATTTATCATTAAAAATGATTACAAAACTTTTATTTTATTAATCGTTGATTCAATTAAATAGAAATGTTTTAAAATGAAAAATTTTCACAGACATTAAAATATTTAAATTTGTTACTATGTAATGATTTCCATTATGATCCATTTATTATCAACTTTTCAGCGAATGCATAAGTTATTGCTGTAAGACTGTGAGAATTATTATAATTTTTACGGAAGAGTGTGGTAACATAATTTAAAATTTATGCGACGCGTCTGAGCGATTTTTCAACACGAAATATTTCATGAATCTCGTATATTTGAGTGTCATGTAGGGGAAGGTATAATCATATAGAAGGCCATATAGATGATGTTTTGAAAATTTTGGCAGATGATGAAAATGAAGGGCCCAAAATAGTAAACTGTAAAGTGTCATTCTTCTTTGAATCTCGACGTACTTTTGAATGTGCTTACTAGATCATAAAATGATAAATCATTTTCATATGTCGAGTGAGGCTGTTCCAACGATGAGAAGAAGCGTTTTTATAACGACATAAATTTCTCTCATACATCATTTGTTTATGTAGATGGTAGCATAAATATTAAGGAATTGTGTGTTCAACATAATGGCACGGCAGAGGTTGTAACAGTTTACGCGAGGGTGTTGTCGTGAACTTTTAAGGAGATGGGAAATCTTCCTAAATATTTATGACCTCGGAGTTGTTTATTTATCCTATCCGCCCACGCTTTTACTGACTACATACCTAATGATTTCAGTTTAAAACCCTTTCGTCGTAAAAAGCGTTCCTCGAAATCATTATTCAAATGGGTTTGAATTGTTCAACGAATTGTTCATTGTAATTCATCATTTGTGTTTGTCTTCCAAATTGAACTCATTAACATTAACACTCATTTTTCTTTCGTAACATTGTTGTTTCAGTTCTAAACTTTTTCTCTTATTCTACGCCTCTTCTATGATGTTATAGTTTGTGCGCGGCTTGATATATTACTCAAAATATTTTACTTTATTTTAAACAAAACCGCGTTTGTGGTTGGGAAATTTTAGCATTTAAAAGATGTTGTCATGCGAAATAAATTGAGGAATGTTATTTTTTCCTTTATTGCGCGTATTAATTAGAGAAAGTTGGGAGTAAATATTAAACGCTTTTCTTTGTTTAAAGCTAATATTGAATAATATCGTGTTTGTGATTGAACTACATGAAAGAAGTCATGCAAAGTTAATTAAGTTTATAAGATTGTGTAAGCATCTATTCACTACGGGATTGATAATGAAATAAAAAGGGTTCAAATAGGGAAACCTTTGCTAATCAGTTTCAATCAACTGTCTTGTATTTTTCAAAGAACATTTTGCAATTAGTATCAATTTGTAATTAAATCTCATTGTGTGATAACACAAAACAAGACAACGAATAATTTTGGATTTATACAGCGAATCAAACAATTTAACTCATAATGACTGCAATGATCAAATGATGTTGAAGTCAATTATGTCGTTAAATAATAACGACCACATTTTATGTCAAAGAAACAAATTCAATAAAACTCACTCAAGTTTTACCGACTATGCCTCCAACCCTACAGTTAATGTTGTTAAAATTTTGAAAGGTAAGTATGGGTTTGGAATTTTCCCTTCAGAATATATAATATTCAATGCTCAAATACTTCGTGATACCTGAATAAAGCTTAAACTTTTGCATTCCTCATACATGAAGCTTGTTTGGAATATTTTAGTTGAAATGTGGATAAATCAAACTATATCAAAACATCCTTGAAACCGAATCGTGTCATTGAATCGATTGCATTGAGAAAATTTCTTTTATTAAATTGAGACACATTTTTATGACATTCTTAGGGAAAAAGTTTGAATAAATCAGCTTTGAATTAACTCTTATAAAACCTACTTCAAAGTATTGTTTAACTGTTTCATAGAATCTTGAGAGTGATGATGCTGGTTAGCCATCAAACCCTAAGTTAAAATTTCGAGAAAATTATTCATTAAATATTCAGCACAATGCAACCTCAGCACACAATTATTTTATATGACAAATTTAAAGCAAATAATATGAAATCAAATAAGAGTTGGATGATAAATGGTTTGAATTTAGAATTCAAATTCTGTTTCTATAACTAAACTAGAAATGTCCTTTAAGCTTTTAAACGTCACAATTAACCAAATGATCTTACAAAAGCAGACGTCTACAACACTACAAAAAGGTTTTCCTACATTATTATTTAATTTCTATCATGAATGAAATAGAAATTATTTGAATGGAAGCACAATACGTGACATAGAATAAAAAAATTAAGACTTTTTTATGCTTTGGTTTGGAACTCAACCATCATTTATTATCGTCCTGGTTACGAAGCACAACAACATTGTTGAGAGAAAAATCAGTGAAAGGAACGGAGCGAGGTGTGAATTATGTGAAATTTCTCATACTTATATCCAAAAACATACAAGCATTTCATTCTCATTCTTTTTGTCACTATAAGTTTTATAGGCACAAGCACAAGTGCGGCAGTGAATAAATATTTATGTGTATATCTTTATGAAGAGAAATAAAATGTGATGAAAATTTGTATTGAAGAAAAAAAGAAAAATCATTTTCTACTTTCTTTTTATTATTTTCTACTTTCTTATGCTTTTGTTGCCTTTTCATGCCACCAATCATTAGAAAATAATGTAGTGAGGTTCTTTCAAATGTTGTTAAAAAGGTACCTTTATTCATTGACGATTTCTTTCTCCCTTTTTAAATTGAATTAAAGAGATCTGAAGGAAAGTAGATCCTTAATCGAAAATATATGTTACCAAGTCTGTCTGTAAAAAATATAATTGCTCATTTTGAACGTCAATGAAACAAGAAAAGTTTGAATTCTCTCGACGACTAGAATTATGGCTGTTAAGAACAAGCATTGGAAGCTTTTCATCTTCGAAAGAACAGTGATGAGAATTTAAATAATCCAATTTTGAAACAAGTATCTATATTTTTATGGCATAATTTTTATGATACGAATCGGAATATTAAAAAACTTTTGCACATTGCTTATCATTTTTATTACATTGTCTCTTGTTATTTTTTTTCAAGCTTTATTCACAATTTTCAAAATTGATATCGGGAGAGTTTTCTACATTGTTTTAATACACAAGGTTGTTCATATGATACTGTTTTAATGGAGATTAAGTTCTAGAGAGGAAAGTTTAATCTCTTGAGAGTTCCTTTTTTGTCGTACTTATATGATAAATCGAAAAACGTGTTGTTCCCAATCATATGAAATATTATCTTTCATAGGTTATTAACACTGGAGAGTTGAAAAATATCCCTTGTAATATTTTTTCATGTTCTGATGTAGGAGTTGATACCAACACGACCATGACCCTTTCGCATCTCTTCATTCCACTAGTGAAACCTTAAAAATTGAATTGAATTTCTCTCGTTTTATTACGATTCCATATCGTTCTTCAACATATCATGGAAACCATTTTATCATTCGAAGCGTACATGAGGTGCACCCTCACTTTCCTAAACTTTTAACTCAATTTTTCAACTTCTTTTCCAACCTACGCCGAAATTTAAAATGCCATTGCTTTGAAAATGATCTGAAAGAATGAGAATCAAGAAGAATTCACAGAATAAACAAAATTGAAAATTGCCAAGTCGTGCGGAAGCGTGAAGATAAAGTTCAATAATCTTTTACATGGAATGAAGATGTATACATCTTGTTTTTTGTGGGTTCAACGATTAGAAACACATTTTTAACGACTCATTGATAAATCTCTTTATTTGTATATCGGAGTAAATTGAGATGAAAGATTAAAACTCAGTGATTCCTGTGAGATTCCTTTTATAAGCTTTGGGAGCTTTTACATTCACAAATTTATCATTCATGACACAATCTGAAAATGTTGAAGCGTCGTTCCTTTTTTTTTATGAAAGTCACTTTTAGGAATGTAAACAACATATTTACCTAAATGATACTGAAGTTGTGAAACTTTACTTCATTTCTAATTGCGGTTTAATCATAAAAATTAATTAAAACTTTGACATCAAAATGACTTTATCGCAATTTATTAATATAAATATAAATGTTGGAAAGCGATACATTCGTCCCTAATTAGCTGATATGCTGAAGTTGTTATCCTTCTTGACGATCTAGAGTTTCACCATTAAAAACATTCAAATGCAACCCTCTAAAGACTAAAGAAAGGTAAAATTCTCGGTTTTCGACCACAGTGGATTGATTTGGCCTCAAGGCTATCGATCATCATGAAAAACGTATCCATTTTAATTAAGCCAATTAAAATTCAGCTCGTTGCTCTTCACCGCTTTTTCGCACGAAGGCAAAGTGACAAATTAATGACAGAGTCTCCGTTCGCATAAATTTACAATTAAGATATTTTCATTAAATATGACAATTAATTATTTTTAATTAAAATGATAAAAATTAAAGTCAGTTTAAGCGAAAGCGAACGCAAAAGATAGAAATTTTCCCCAAAAAACGTTTCTCCTTGAATAGTGTCCCAAGCGTTAGAAATATTTAGGAACCAATTAAGATTCTATAGTAGGAAGTTACAAAAATAATATAACTGAGATGGTTCAATTAATTGGGGTCCTTGTTGATGATATTTATGTTGCTAAAGTGGAAATTGATACTCGCCTTTGAGTTTATCCTTATAATTCTCATCGTTTGTATAAATAGAATGGGGTAATGTTATTAATATTTTTAGATAGATATTACCGGCAGAGATGTTTTAAGAAGCATTCACAAACAATTCACATGATACTCGCACGTGGACTGCATTTAAAGACCTGTTTACAGCCTTCTCTCCATACAAGTTTCCAAGCAACACCTTTATCACTTGTGCCATTTGGAGTAGCGATTTCTTCATAAAGATACATACATGAATTCATTTGATATCTGTTATGTTATGTTATTTTGGTGGGTTCTCCCATCATATTAATTTATCCCACTGCACGCACACTTATGATGATCCAATTAAGATTATAACGTTCATGTTCCGATGGTAAAATATAAGTTTGAATTAATTTATGATTGTAATTAAATAGAATATATTTTGATTAAAAAAAACTCATACTTTGGTGAACCAAATTGCTTTTGTTGATGCTAGAAGTAATTAAAGACAATTTCTTTTTATTTTCAGGATAAACATTTGTATACAATAAAAATTTATTTTTCTTTTACACATTTTGATTTTACAATATTCAAAAATCTTCTAAATAAATATAAATAAATAAATAAATATGTGACATAAGTTATTGAAAGATAAAAACTTATGTTTCGGTAAAGCGAGTAAAATAGAAGTTTCGTGTTCAAATTATTAGTCGATTAGTAATATTCAACAGCAGTATACAATATAATTTATTCATAAGGGAAATCAAAAACCAAACAGAACAAAACATTTAGATCCAAGAATAATTTCTTGCTTCATATCAATATGAAAGTTTTTGTGTCTGTATTCTCTCTCGTTCGGGCATTCAACTGTTAAACATTCAACAAAAACTTATCTGTTTATAACTTTTTTTTCCAATGAAAACGAAGAACAAAAATTCTTTCTTCTTTCGGGTGCTCAAAAGTTTTTTTCCCCCTAATTTTGAGCTTGTTAAAAAGTCATATTCAGATTTTCTTCGTTTAGAAAGAAGAAAAATCATCGCTCCACGTTTCCTTTTTCTTTGGGCGGATGAATAGGAAAGAAAAAATTGCAAACAGCAACTTTTGCTTTTCAATTTTCATGCATGCTGTTATCATGGTAAAAATTTTATCAGAAGAGTTTTTATTTGCAATTTTTCGCTATTTGAATTAGTAAATAAACTGATAATAAATGTTTTTCACAGTTTCACAGACTCTTTAATATAAATATGAAAATATTCAATCCTATTTTTAACGATGTTGGTGAAAAGCTTTGAGATAAACTTCCTTTTATGGTTTCTTTGAAAGCTTCAAAACTTGGCAGCAACGTCGATGCTTCAACTAATAGTAAGATAGGTAGGTGCAAGCGTTTATGATTCCATGATTCCATTCACTATAAACTTGGGTTTGCCAAAAATATGAACATAAAAAACATAAACAAACAGTTAGGTATCCGAAAACATCTTGCGACACGCCTGAAACTTATTCTAAGTACGTAAAAAAACAGAGAAAAGAAGAAAGAAAGAAATTTCAATTAATTTCCTTGCATTTATCGTTTAGCAACAGCTGTCAACAGCATAAACAATATGTATGTATGTTCTTAAATACCATTGACATGTGTAGTGTAAACCGTTGGCGGGATTCGATATCCAGGGTAAGTATTGCTCAATGCATTTTGTGCAAAGAATTGACTATAGTCCTATAATAATAATCAGAACATTAAATTAGTTCATTTCAGAAGATAAAATGAAGCTTCAAAAGAAAATTTCAATGGAGATTAAAGCAATCAAATGTGATCAATTATTTGCTACATTGAAGGAATATCTGAACGTCTGTTAGAAACATAAAAATCCAAGCTAATAATTTTATAATAAAATAATGGAGATTATGGTAATGAATGTTTACCTCTACGGCTGGTTCAACACACAAGAAAAAGCTAAAGCAAAGCAAAATCAATTAAAGAAAAAACAATAAATTTCATAAATCTTTTGTCCCATTATCCTAATTAATATGAAAGTGAAAATTTAATTTTCCTTCAATTCGCTGCTTTGAAACATTGGAAGGAATTTTCTTTTTTGATGATATTGCGGAGAAGATGGTAATTTTTGCCTTTCGGGAAACCGGAATAATTGAAATAATTTGAAATCTTCATGGTTTGAAATCTCAGCGTTTGGCGGAATAAAAATTTCGTTTGATTTTTCTTAAAGGCGTTTTCGTTTGCACTTGAGAAGAAGAAATGATAAATGTAATTTAATTACAATTCAAATTTGATCAATGGTATAATATTTTCGTCTTAAACGGAAGATTTCGTTGTGGAAAATGTGTATGAGTTGAATTTTTTATTCATTTTTTGAATCTCATTTTTCTTCGTCGCAATTTTCTTTCTTACATAACAACTTTGGACTTGGAGAGTAAAATAAATTGGATTTCTGATAGAAAACATATTTTATTTGTCAGATTTTAATTGTAAATTCAAATTTGAATCATTCTAAGTTGCGAAAAATAAATATCGGTTTGAATAAAGAGACAAAAGCTGAAAATTTCGGAAAAAAAATTATTTTGTGAATTTCATTAAATGGAAGTGAAAAATTCTGACAACATTTGGCATGGAAAATTTGGGACAGCCAACATTCTACAAATGGGCACAAGTCTTATGAAATTCTTTTCATTGAACGAGCGGTTATAAATGGCATGAGTTATTCCATTATATTGTTTTAATAATTTGTTAAATATTAAAGTTGTTATGTGTTGTTGTTTTTCTTTGTTGTTTAATATTTTCGAACCTCAATAATCATGTTGAAACCAAAATTAAAAAATTTCTTTTTAAACTTTAATTTTTTTTAGATAAATAAGAATTCAATGTTAGCTGAGCATGAGTCAAAGGCTTGCGCACAAACTCATCGACGTATTGCGTCTATGATATTTGATTTGTATCTTATATTTATGTAAATATTGATCATACAATAAACTGATCAAACGCAATAAGTTCATGAGCACCGTTGTAATGGATTTAAAAGAATGTTCTCACTACTTTGTTTGCACGCTTGGGCCTAAATGCGGGCCCTAAAGCAAGTTTTCTGCGAGCTTCATTTTCTTCCACGGCTTGCTGTTTATATTCCGTTGGAGGCCAACGAAGGTCACCGCGTCTGTTTGATCCCCCTAAGCAAATAAATATTTATTATGTAATGTATAAATAGATTTGAAGATTCAGATTAAATATTTATGATGAAGTACCTTGAAAAGATGTAGCGACGGGCTGGGATGAAAAAATTGGCTGTGGTTCTTGCGAAACCGGAGCCTCTTTCCTCAAAGCATTACCTTGAAATGGTAACTGTTGACTAGGAGGCTGAGCATAAGAGGGTTGAGGAGCGCTCGGAGCTTGAGACGCAATATTGTCTTGCATTGCGTGAGTCGGTTGTGGAGCAACATTTGTCTGATACTAAATTACAAGACATAAAAGAAATTCCATTCATTCTCATCTTTTCTTGACTTAAACGTGCTGCAAACAAATATGTATACATATGTATGTATGTCGCATTGAAAAAGGCAACTTAAGCTTTTTGCTAAACGCAATTCATTCTCTCACATATGACATGTAAAGCATCAAGAAGTGAGTTTCTTTTTTCGCTTCTTTGTAGCGATTCAACGACTTTCTCTTCCTTTCTTCATCTCCTCACAATATGACATATAATTTCAGTAGGGTAATAAGAATCACATTACCTTTACAAATGACACAGACATTAGTAAAAGTACTTAAGTATCAGAACGAAATTTCACGTAACGCATTAAGATGCCTTAAATTCGTTTTTCTTTTTACATAATATTGGAAGAAAACAGCAGCAGAATAAAATAAATATCTACCAAATAGCAGCAATAAATGTTCACAACTCAATGTCAATTCTAAACTCTTTTCTTTTTACTTATACATTTTAATATTCAAAACTCAAGAATATCTTATCGACATTTAAATATTCAGATATGTTTTTCGAATATCTAATATTTACAAGCGTTATGAGAAGAGGAAGTATTTTTCATCGACACTAAATGTTTTCATTGCATATGAAAGCAGAGATAAGAGAATATTAAATATTTACCACATTGTGTATCTTTGAACGATCTCATGAAAGATTAATATGAATAAATGCGAATCAAAGCATTAACCAGCCAACCAACTGACAACACATGATACTTATCAGAAAAAGAAAGCATTGTTTTATGTAGGAAGTTCAACTTTAAAAATAGCAACAAGCAGCGAATCCATCAAATGTTATTAATAGATTGCTTTTTAAGGGTCAAATAAGCGTAAAACCGAAAGCAGTTAGACATCAAAATCCCTATTTAACAATGACTATTGAGGCTTTTGTGAGACCAATCAATTATCTAAGATCAAAAACAATACCAAAACGTCCGATTTTCAAGAGATTGATTTCTTCATGTTTAGCACGAGGAAATTCACGACCGTACCTGCGGTTGTCCCAATGAACTTGTTGAATTAGTCATTTCAAACGATGGTGTTGCAATCGGAGCGGTATTGTAAAATTTTTTCGGCTGGTGATTGACGTTGGGGGAACGAGGTGAATCAACATGTGCCCAGCCACGAGGGCTTCCGTAAACTGGGCTATGAAATTGTGGTGAGTTCGTTTGCAACAATGGCAAGGGAGAGAGAGGTTTTGAAGGTGCCTGGCTTTGAAGGGAGCTAAAACTATGAATTGAAACGGGACGCTGCTGTTGCGGTGCTTTTGGCGGTTGATTCAAAGCGACTGGTGCATAATTTGCTGTCGATTGAATGTTTTTCTGAAGAACCTGCGGAATATGAATTTTGTTTAAATGAAATTTCATTAGCAAATACTTCCACAACAACCCTTCCCCAATCATTTTTTTAGAAAGCCAGAAGAATAAAAAAAAAGTAAATGTGTGCGAAAACTTTTCATTATCCATTGGGGTCGGAGTTTAAGGATGGATTCAAATGAAATAAAACCTTTTTCGCTCTTTTTTTTCCTCCCCAACTTAATGACCGATATTTTTCTGCCATCTTTCTTGAACCTTTCATTTTTATTATGTATCAAATTTCTCTCATAAAAACATCACCAGGTGCTAAGACTCCTTTTTCCCTTCTCCTCGTCGAATTCCTTTTTTTTTCTTTCTATCTTTCACTTCCCTTCATCGTCGGGATTATGAAAAGAAAAACTTTTTTGACGCTTGAATAAAATATATCTCAAGTCTGTATAGTTATGTTAACAATGAAAGTGAATTTGGTTAAGAGAAGGGAAAAGTCGAGCTACTCATAATTAAAATTGTTTTCGAGGGCACTTTGTTGAGATTCATCTGAATGATTTTTTGTTTACATTTTCTTTGAAAGGTGAACCATTCAAGTATTAAAAAAAAAAAGAAATCGCAAAGTTTTCGGACGGACCAAAACGAGAAGGAAAAAGGCTCGCTATAAAGAGCAGCAATTTTCAAGATTGAATTAATTTCGCAACAATGATGATAAAGCATAAACGTTATTTGACACTTTCTCAGTTATATCAGTCCTCTCCATGACAGAATAAAAGATGAAAATAAAGACTGTGTCAAGATGAGTCTCTCTTCATTCTTTAAAATGCAAATTAAGATAATTCGAAAATTGTGTAATTATTTGTTAAAATTAACGAGGCATCTTTATTCGCATCGTTATGCGAGAACAAGTACGAAATAAAACTTTTGCAATTACTCAGCACTTGCGATAATTTATTAAGTTTTTGGAGCTTCGAAACAAAAGGTTTCTAGAATGTTCTCGACTGTTCAACTTTAGATGAAACTTTCACTTCATAGCTTTAAAAATTGTAGAGCTTTGTAAAAGCAGCGAAAACCTGAGGGAAGCTAAAAACATAAACTTCTCAGATATATGCAAACTATTATTCGATGTTAAGACATGACTTATCCAACTTTTGTTGTAAAAGAAAGCAGCCTTCGTCTGTTTACTTTCACAACAAAAACCAAAAAGGTAGGAACAGAAGGCAAATGAATAAACGTTTATCAAATAAGGATGAATATAAGGCAGAAGGAAAAAGTGATCGTAAAATAAAATTAACACGATATGAAGAAAATTAATATTTTAATGAAAGTTACAGGAATTCTTTTTTAAAGCCGTGGGTGTTGAAAGCGAATAATCCATGAGATGAACATAAATGTTAAAGCTGAAGCTTTGAAATAAAGGGCGAAGTTATTTTGCATGGATTTAAAGAGCTTTTCGAAGTTGTAGGAAGTTAAAACAAAACATTTTCTTTTCCTTCCTTCAAACTGTGTGACTTTAATGTAAGATGAAAGCAAATAAGAATTCTTAATAAACCGAAAGCAACAGTGAGATAAAATAAATATTTTTTAATTAAGATCAAATCTAATCCCTTGATTTTTAAAGCCTAAAGTCTCGTTCTTCTGTCTCGTTCAAATCGTTTTCATAATCAACTTTCATAATAAGGATAAATATGTGCGTTAGGGATTTTGTTATTCTCATTTCCTTTGTGTGGCGGTGGTTTCGGTTTGAATTTGTTACTTCTGGTTGGAAAGCTTAATCAAAATAAATAAGATTGAAATTAATAAAAATTAGTGTTACAAAGAAAGACGAATGACGAAGGCTTATATTTATACATTCACTAAAACGAAGCATCTCTCTGTCGTTCAAAATAATGACAACAGCACAGGCATAAATAATGAACTGGTTGATGAAAGACATGTCGCCCCGAGAAGAAGAAGAGAAAAAAGACCTTTGAATGAGGTGGGATGTGCCGAAAGCACGTTGATGTTGCATAAGCGATTTTATGAGAAATAATGTGTTTCTCACTTTCCAAGTCGTTATTCTTTTTCTCCAGTTTTCGACAGAGAACTTCACTCGCTTTTTCTTTTTATGATTAAACATTAATTTAATTCAATTTTATGCTTCTCTTCTCGCTTCTGTTTACACATTCAAACTAACAGAAGCAGAGTTTATTAAGCAAAGTTTTTTAATTAGCAGGAATAAGCTTTACCAATGGAAATTAGTTTTCTGAACCGTAAAACTAACACGAACTGTGGCAAAAGAAAAGGTGTTACTTATTGGATACTCTTCATTATCGCTATGGTCTCTTTTGTTGCCTGAAATAGCATAAACATAATATTCATAACATAAAGCCCGTAAAGGATTTAGAAGAGATGCATAACCTGAACATCAAAGCTTTGATAGCGTCGTCACATTATTAATGAAAGAAATTCTGAAAGCAACGAACAGTAAAAATAGTTCCGGAAAATATTATAATGTTGTGACTTGTGAGATCAAAAAGTAATTATGCAACTTTTAGATGCTTTCAAGACTTCTTTTTTTCGGTAACAAACCCGATTATTCTTTAATTGTCACCAACTTTCAGCATCTGTTGCCTGAGTATTTAAACAAAAGTCAGCACTTTTTGCACACTCATCTCACTTGGTTTTTCTTCCTCTCGTTCTTCATTGGAGTGAAATAAAGTTTTTATATATTTGTTGGATAAAAAATGGGGAATGTCAAGCAGTTTTATCTTTTTGTTGTTAGTTTTTCTTGTTATAAAAACTGATAAATATCACAAATCTCAATGCTTTGTTACGAAATTCCTTCCCTTCCTTTTTGTTTTGTTCGTTTTGTAAAACTTTTGTCTCCTTCATAAATAATTAAATTTATGTCGATAGAAATTTAGTTGAGTTTTGTACTTTGATATCGAATTGAATAAATTTGATTGTGATAAATAATCATGAAGTGTAAGGCAATTTGTCTAATTACTCGTTCTAATCAAATAAATAGATGATAAATTTTTATGTTAACATAGCAGGAGATTTTACAGTTATAAGATTGCTTCCACTAGATTCAGAGACAATCAAGCTAAGGGCAAAGTCATAAAATTTAAATTAGCTTCTCTTGCGAAGTGAGTTTTGTCAGTATTTACTTCTGAATCAGAAATGAGTCAGAGCTCTGCTTTGCACAATGGTAAAGGTAGAAGAACGTAATATAATTTTATGATCAACAGCGGTAGTTGACAATAAAGAATAATATGTAGGTAGGCAGAGAGTTATTTATTGCGCAATGTAATTATCCCAGAAGGGAGAAAACAACAATGCACGAGAATTATAATAAATGTTAAAAATAATGTTCATTTTTACTAATTTCTACTTTCGTTCTAATGAATCACAATTGAAAGTGAAATGGCCTGAATATTGTCTCAGGTTGTACCAAGCTTTGAATTGTAAAAAGCTTTGTCATTTTTATCTTAATTGTTACTAAAGAGAAAATTTAACTGAACATGAGTAGATAATGATACATTTCTGAACAATGTTTCTTCAATTTGCCCTTCATTATGATAATATTTGCTTATGCCTTCAAATCCAAAATGAAGGAGAGTAAAAAAATCAAAGGAAAAAAGCATTGAAAATGTCCCCGAAATAATTAATGGAAATTGTAGCCACCCTACAGTTCCTCCTCAACAGAGTAACACAATCAAACCTAATGACGGTAAGATCAATTTTATGAGTTAATTAATTAGAGTACAAAAGCTCGAAACGCTTTTTTTCCTTTAAATGTCGTGCTTGATAATGGGGACTGCTTGTGGGGTGTGTGTTTGACATTTTTTTACTAAGTTCCAATCTCACATTGTTCTTTGTCTTCATCTTTTCCATGCTTGTGCTCCTATTATGAGCAAAGTGTTTCTTCTTTTGTGAGTTTTGCTTGTTTTTGGCAAGCTTCCTCTTTCGCTTTTCCAAAAATCAATGGGACAGCTTGAAGTAAATAGAAGAGCCACCTGTTGAGACATGGCGGTCTTTTGTCTAATTTTGGAGGGCTCTTCTTCATCATCATTACATTTAATGTCATTCAATTGATTCACTCTAGTGTGAAATTGCCTTTTTCTGATTTCAAATAATTCTCAACGTATGAAGTCATAGAAATAGAAAAAGCTATTGAGAAGTGCTTTCCTTTTTTGAAAGAATGGAGGAATAAGCATTGTCAGTTTCGATTCCTATCTTTTTGATGGAAGTGTGTTCATTAAATTTATGGCTGGAAATATAACGGAGATGTACTCATTTCCCTACTACTAACTTTTAATGTAGATTGGGATGTTCAATTTATTGGATTTATATCAATAATAAAGGACATGAATTTTATGTTATTTACAGTTGATCGCATTGATAGGCTCATTAGGTGTCTTTGATTATCATTTCGATAGCCCAATAATTTAAAATTTTGTTTGCAGTTCATTTTACTATCCAAATATTATTAAATATCTGCTTTATGTTTGTTTTTTTTTGTAATGATAGGAAATTAATTTCATATAAATAAGTGCATGTAATAAATTTATTTTAATGATTATTAATTAATATGTGAAGCAGAAGAGTTTTCTCGTTAAAACAACGCTTTGAAGTTTTTTGCTTCTACCAAGATTAATCTGAGAAAACTTCATTTTCCTTCAGCTTTACTCTTAATTTTATTTACTTCGTAATTATGAGCACAGACGGTCAAAATAGCAAGAATAATGTAGTGACTTGTAACATCTCGCTTAGTTGCTATTCGTAAGGTTACTTTTTAAGATTCCTTTATACATTTGGTGGAGGTGAATTTATGCGTTGCCGTAAAATAAAAATTTATGGGAAAATCTGCATACATGTTGCCTGTTTCTGTTTATCTCACCTGTTGGTTCTGTACAGGAAGCGATTGTTGCTGACTTATTTGCTGCTGCTGCTGTGGTGGAGCATTCTGCTGCTCAACAGGTTGATGAAAAGTGGCTTCTTCAGACGGTGGTGGCCAAGCAACTCTCTTCAAACCTGACAATAAGAATAAAAAAAATAAAATAATCAGAAAAGTTTATTTCAAAAGACATTTAAGATGATTGAAGTCTCAACAACAATTATAAAAATGACAGAGAAATAATTATTAATGACATCACACTCCATAAAATTAACGAAAAGTCCATTTCCGTTAGAAAGAGATGATGAATTGGACGATGTGGTCAATGGCTTATTGTCCTCTTAAAGGCAATGAAATATTTAATGGTAATAAAGGCAAAACAACAATATCAATTTATTACCACACTTTTGTGTGCTTAATTAAAACTTGCTGTTTGCATTTTAATCAGAAAGTTATGAAATTTATATGAATTTGTATCGGAACCGGTAGGGATGAAATATCATAAATCGGATATGATTATTAATTTTTCAACAATAACTATAATTCATCCAAATGTTTATTCAACATTTTTCAATTTGCATGTAGTTTATTAATATTACTTTGACTTATAAATAATTTTACGTGTTGAAAATGTAAATATTCAAAAGGATTGAATTGAAAGTTACCAAACATTTACGTCATCATATTTTCAGTTCACAAAACTTTTTTTCCACAACTTTTTTTTCTTAATTTCATTCCTCAGGCGAACTTGTCAAAAAACGAGAATTCTCTTTAAAACTTCGTAATTTACCATTTTCTTTAATTGCAAAAAGTTTTTCACAAGTTTAAGTATTTTAACTTTCCTGAAAATTAGGATAATTTGCATAGTTTTTGGTTTGCCACATTCAACCAAATTATTTTTTGTTTCTTTCCCTTTCATCTTTGTGTCATCTACTTAAATTGCATTTTGACTTATTATGCTCTATAAATTTAACTGTAGCTAGTTTTTGTCACATCAGATCTCTGACAATACCATTGACTTAATGGATCACATGAAGCATTTTATTACACTTTTTGAACAGATAAAATGGAAATTTGTTAAAAAGAAAAAGTTCTCAACAAGAGAGAGGTGTAAGAAGAATCTTCAAGGGAAGTTAAATAACATTCAAACATGAAAGATATTAAACGGGGAATTGTCGCTACCTTCTTGTGTACCTTTCCCATTACAAAATAAACAAAAGGAAAAAAACACACAATTTTTCTTCTCCCACGTCTTTTACAGTTATTTGTTCCATTATTTTCCCGACTTTCGTCGTTGCCATGAAATGTAATTGAAACAAATGATATTGTAAATAATATTTCATGGCATTATATGTATACCCAGAGAAACGAAGCAAAGTCATTTTGTCAAGAATATTTCTCTCTCTTTTTTCCTTTGTATTCTTCGTTTACTAATGCGGTTGTTTTCAAACCATTAACAATATCTTTGACAACAATATTGCTTATAGCTCCTTTCGTCTACTTCAAGTTTTAAACTTGAACATTTGGTTGAATCACAGAATCAAGGATTGTAATCCTAGGATTAACATTTCAATAAAATATGTATCGAAACATTCTTTTAGTTGAAGCCAAAATAAATAAAACGACAGCTTGTCTGTAATTGCATTCGACTGAGTTTCGTTGCATTGTAATTTCCTTGTTCGGTTTAAGAAACAAAAGTAAGAAAACTATGATTCATTGTTGAAATATGAAATGCTTATTAGAAGGAAAACCGAACAGAAATGTCACTGCTGGAAGTATTCATTAAATATTATAATCAAAGTGTCCTGTTCATGCAACGAATTAATTTGTTCATGTTTGTCGTGTATCGATGGGAAATAAATATAACATTCAAGTCTATGTATTCGGAGTTAGGTATAGGAGTTATAAACTTAAATGAATTTCTATTTTTATGGGGAACTTTTTCTTTGTTCAATCAAATTGCTTCATAATATCCGATGGAAGGAAAAAAAAGTTTCATAAACTTTTTGAATTGATTTTATATTTTCCTTCTACAATTTTTATCAATAGAGTTGACAAAAGTAAAATTGATGTAACCGTATGTGGGTTTCAGTCCTGATTTATTTCAAAGATAATATTTTAGAGCGTAAAAAAAAGTTTGGCAGATTCGAGCAATAAATAAATTCACATTGTTGTTATTTATAAATTGGTTTTTTTATACCAAATTTATATTGTTTTACTTTATGAATTATTAACAATATTGTGAATTGAGTAGATAAGTTTTTTCCTGGCTAAGATGGTCAAAGATATTTTTTAAGCTGACCCTTTGGAATATGACAAATGCCGTTCATATGAAATTTATTTTGGTTTCCTGATCCTCTTTAATACATATTTATCACATTTGTTTTATAAAAAATGTCCAAGATACAAAGTATATTTGTCTATGAAAAAAAAGCAGACTCTTAATATTAACAACTTAGTAGTTCAATATAAATAAAAGTCTTGAAAGTTCTGTTTATGTGTTTATAAAGCATGGAAAATTCATGTGTAGAATTAATGCGTTATCGATATGACCAACCTTTTATTATAGTTGTGGTTGGCAGTTTTTATTGTCCTGGATAAAGATCATAAAGAAATAAGGGAGAACAAATAAATAACCATTGTTTTAGCTTCGATAATTCCAAAGGCGCCCAAATAAGAAACATAATTTATGAAGGCCCTCGTAATAATGGATCCCAGACGATGTGAAGCAATGTGTTTTATCAGAAAAAAAATTCTTAAAAGCTTAAACCTTGGAAAATTGCATTTTTACGATCGGATATGTTTATGGCAATACTTGAAACACTTAAATAACTATAGGCTGTAAACTAGAAAAAAATGAGAATTTATTAAAATTGAACTCCCTCAATGTTCGTAGACTAAATTTTATTTGGAAATGTTTCCAATATTTCTTTTCGAAGTTTTATTGTCCCCAATTCAAACGTCGAAACATTCCACAAATGATAAAATTTCCAATAACACTAATTACATGAATTGAAACATGTGTAAAAATGTTTCCAATTTTTAAAACTATCCAAACAATGTGAAGATTGCAATCAGCATTGCTGACAACAGCAAGCGTGAAAGTACAAAATTTATTTAAAACATTTCTGATACAAAATATTCTTTCGAGAGAAATTTCAAAGTAAATTTGTACATGTTTCAAGAGGATTCTCTTTTTCCGATTTTTTTTCAGTAAAACATCGATGATAAAACTGTGAATGAAAAGCATGAAAAAAAACTCTCGTTTGTCAATGAGTGCACATAAAGTTTAAGCACACCGACAAGTAGCGCCCAAAATCTGTAGTGGAAATGTTTAATCTCAGAGACATAAATACACCAACAACATTAACAGGTACATGAATAGCATAAAAATTGTTTTTATCGACCAAACGAAAAACGAATGTTCAAACAGGAAAAAAAACATCAGCCGAAGAGTGGAAATTTTTTTTTTCGAGTAAAAAAGTTTTTTAAGAGAAAGCTCGAGCGAGAGGGAATAATAAATATACAATAGTGTCTAGAAATTATACCTTCTGAAATAGTTGAAGGTGCTGCTTGCAATAAATCACTAACCGTTGAGCAAACATTTGAAAAACGGATCTGGGTTGGAAAGTTTTGTGGGGAAGGATGGGGGAAATATTTTCATTATTATTTCTTTTGTTTTCATTCGCTTGAGTTTCATTCCTGTTTTTTCTTTTTCTTTTTTTATAACAGACAAAAAAACGTTTATTATTTTCCCTTCTCTTTCGCTTACAGTTTTCATCCATCGTATATAAATCATTTTCATAGCTGAGATCTCGCATTTCACTGCCAACAAATCTATTAAAATCCTTGCTTTTCGCTGATGAAGAAGGGAATGTAATTGCAATTGTTGAGTCTCTGCCTTCTCGAATGCTTAAATTGAATGAATATTGAAAATGTAGAAGAAAAATATTATATTCAATGAATCAATAGTCATAGAATCTAGTGTGGCTAAAGGTGTTAGCTTGTGATTGTGAGACATATTTATCTAGAAGAAAACACAAACAAACTCAGTGTGCGGGGTTCGATGTGATACAAAATGGGAAAGAACTAACCCAGGAGAAATCTCATATATCTAATTCCATCTGACATTATAAATTTCATTAAATTCTTGTGATGACAAGTCGTGAAACGAGTTATGAACATAACATTCTGTGATAGCACAATATTACGTTACTATGTATTGTCATTAGAACGACTCAATGCTTGTGTAATTATGAGAAATATAATTGAAGTTGCACACGAGTGCTTTCATAGTTCTATTATATCCCGGAATAAAATTAATTACCGGGTGATTGTAAATTACATTTAGAAAATGAATTTCAACGACAAGTGGAATTTTAAATAAAACATTTCAATTCTATCCAATCTGATGAAACAAAATGTTTACAATCGGTACCGAATGAAAATTCTTGTTGATGTTCTGAGAGAGTCAAAAACCTCGAAAATAGAACAAACGCTGATGTTCTGCTTTTACATTTTGTTAGAATAACATAAACGTTCAAGTTCATTGTAGCGTAACTCTTATTTCACTATAAAAACAACCGTTTTTCGATAACCGAATGGGTGACACAAAACAAGCACGAAGTGAAAACACTCGAGGATATTTATGTAATCTGATACAGCTGCCTTTTGCTTACTGTGTTAGAAATAGAGAAAGAAGGTATTCAACACTACAAAAAAGCTTTCGCGAGAAAGCTCACACAATACTTTCATGAATTTAATTTATTAAAGTTGTTTCAATCTCGATGACTGTTCTGGCATTTTATATACATGGATAAGTAGCCATGGTTTCCGGCTTAAAAATAATTTACTTTACGGTGACACAACTACTTTCCATTTCTCTTTATACCATTAGCCTATGTGAGATCATTGCGTGTGGTAGCTGATGTCTGTGTACATACATCGTGTGTCTGATTAACAAAAAGAGTGAAAAATGGTTTCACAGGGTTCTGTATGTACACAAGAACAAGAAGATGCTCACCATTGATTATCAAAATCGATAACATTTGTTAAAAAATATGAATCAAGCTCGTCACAATGTGGATCCGATGATGAAAGAACCATCAGGGAATTGGGTTGTCGATTCATCCTCCAACGTTCTTTAAATCTAATTATATTTTCTATCTCATCATTGTCGCCGTTGTTGTCGACAATAATAAATCGTTGGTCATTGTAGAATTTCTCATCTGTGTTCATTTTATAGCAATCATTTCTAGGTGGAGGCTCTAATAAATGCTCATTTTCATGAGTAATTTCAACAATTTTGTTTCGTTTATAATTAAATTCTTGCGAGTAATTCAATGGCTTAGGTGTAGAAAGTGTGTGTGACATGTCATAGTTCTTAGCATAATCTGTCGATGTGATATTTCTACAAACAATTTGCGAATCATCAAACCCTGAAGCGCATTCACGCTTAGTGCCGACGTCATTGTCACCTTCATCCATCAAATCAATCAAACTGTGGTCAAATGTTTTGGACGAAACATAATTGAAATTCTTGACAACAGCAACATCATCATTTCGGATAGTCGGAACCAAAGCATCTCGCTCATCATCATCCAAACAATTTGTTATATTTAATTCGATACCAACTCTATCGTTTTTGCTCGGGCTATTATTATTATTATTATTATTATTGCGTAAAATTTCACATCCTTTCTCAATATCCACATCACGTACAAACGAAAGTTCCGTTTTATTGTCAACCTCATCATGATTTTTTAATAACTCGCTAGTAGTAATAACATGAGTTGCGTTTCCAAGTTTTTCTGCTTCATCATCATTAGCTGCCTTGGATGTCTTCTCGTCGCTATCGCTGTTACTATCACGAAATTGATAGAATTCATTTGAAAACAAATCGAAGTCATAGGGACCATAAAAGAATTCTCCATTGGTGAAAATTTTCCCTCTGTTAATTCCGTTATCGGCATTTCTATGAAAGCAGTCATGACTACGTGCGTCAGTTAATGACGCATTGGAATCAGATATTCTAGAAAATGTTGTCGAGCTTGTGCTATTACACGTCAGCGATGAGAACGATGAAAAACAGTCACTTAAATGTTCATAAGAATCTGAAGAATTGCACGAGTTGTTAATTCCAATCAATTTCAATTCATCATCATAGTTACGAGTAGCATGAGTCTTGTCGTCTCCTGATTCCACTTCGATATGTGTAATTGCAATTTTATTGTCATTGTCTGATGCTTGTTGCTGTTGAAAAGATCTTATTTCTTGCCTTGAGGGGCATGCTGACAACTTCTTACTGAAGCATTGAAGATCGAAATCTAAATTATGTTTTCCCTCGATTCTCAAATTAGTTTTCGTATTTTCATTAATTTCATAGTCGTTTTTATCGTCCCTTGGATGGAAATTCTTGCAATATTTATCAACAAAGCTTTCGATTCCGATGCTCGATACCAATTTCGATGGAAGTTCGTCTTGCACTTGAAGCGATTTGCAATCATCATTCATTAATATCAAGATATTTGGTTGTTGGTGGCAAGTATTCTCTTCCGATGAAGTTAAGGTTTTAATTGGTTTAGAAGCATCTAAACGATGGTAATGTTTTTGCCTCGTGTCTGTTTTTGATGTTAGTGAAGCATCATCATCTTGTTTTCGGTTGAAATACGTTTTGATTCCTTCGTAGTTGGAATCATTACGTCCGCACAATATCGAATTATTCTTTTTAATTAACGAGAGTGCAGTGATTCGGTTTAGCTGAAGAGGCAACGTCAGTCGACGATTGATGAGAGTTTCTGAAGATTCATTAATTTTGATCGCTTCGTCCTCCATAGTTTTACTCAACTGTGAATGCTTCTGATCGTATTCACTTAATGATGATGAAATTTCTTCTTTGTGCTTTAACAACTGCAGATTTGTGCTGTGATTTTTAGTTTTGCCAATTTTGTTTCTTTCGCTCTCCACGTTTTTGTAATAATTTCGAATTCCAATTGAGTGGTGCTTGTCATACGATTTATCAAAATGTTGACATTTTTCTACCATTTCATCAAAATAGATTTTTTCCTCGGGCAAAAAAGTATTTTTTTGATGCGGTCGGAGAGTTGATAAAAGTCGACAACTATTGCTTTTACTCATTGGGATTGATTTCGACAAATTCGGTGACAAAGATGAAAAAATTGATTGATTTCTCTCTGTTGAAACTGTGGCTTGTCTATCAAACGTTCTCTTCTCATAGTTATCAGATTCAAAACTCTCTAAGGGTTGCAACGATGTTACAATGTCACTTAAGTCGATGATATTGTGTCGCTCAGTAAATGACATTTTTTCCCAGAAATTCTTCACATTTTTCTCATAATTATCAAAGAATGATCGAATCTCCGCAACTTGTCTTTCTGATATCAAATTATTGTTAAAATGTTGCGTATTTGTGTTGACTTGTGGGCGAACATCATGAGTGGGGGGCCATCGAAAGTCACAACAAGATCGATAACGTCGTGGACGTTTATTTATTTTCAAAACTGTTTCTCTGTCTATTAATATTTGACGTGAGCGTGATTGTCTTGCTATAAGGACATTTTATATTTAATTAACAATTTCCCTACACGGTTAAAATTCATGTCAATAAAAATGATCAATTATAGTCTTTTTATGTTCAGTGTAAATAAATACTTTCAGTGAGATATGAGCTGGATCTAAGTCTGATTTCTTTCCAACAAAAGAATTAATTTCAGTCGGTGCATTCAGAATTCGATCAGAATCTTAATACACAATTCTATCAAGTTTTTAAATAGAAATTTTATACCATTAGGAAGACTTTTTTTATATATTAAATTGAAGGAAAAGTTCAATATACAATATTCTACTTAGAAACGTGTTCAACATTGAAAATTTAAACCCTTATTCACTTATATTCATTCCGATTTAAATTGTAAATGTGCTAATGAAAAATTTAAACCAGAATGTAATTTTTTTTCTCGTTTTCCTTCACGATAAATTATGAAAAGGAGACAAAGCACAAAAGTAAACGAGTTTTACTTGTGCCAGCTTTCAAAGCTTTCACAAAAAAAGTCGTGTAGAAATTTAAAAAAAACGAATTAAAGTGGAACAAGACAAGTGATTTAACTTAAAATGTGCTAAAGAAACGAATAAAACTTGTTATTTGTCGTATTTTTTGTCTTTTTAACGAAGCTTTCTATCTCCCTAACAAACTCTTGCAAATTTATTAGACGAGAAAATGTTTTGCAACTTCTAAATGAATATATTTTAATAAGAATTGAATTTTCCACTTTTTTCCTTATTTTCTTTAAGTTCTGAAGTGCTTAGTAAAAAAATAAGAAATTAATGTTTCTTCCATTTCCTTTTGCAAATAAGTATTTGTCAGTAAAACTAGAGAAATTGAATTTTTTTAAGCATGACTAATAAAGTTCTATTTCTATTCACGTTGGGACACAAATAGTCATAAATAGACCAATTTTAAAGCTTAAACAGCGTTTTCACATGCCATTTAAATTCTGCAGAGGATGAAAACGAAGCAAGTAACAAAGAATTTGTGCAATTTTACCTTAAGATTCAATTTTGGAAAGTAGCTGTTTACAGTGCCACCAAAATCTATTTATGTTCACTAGGGTAGACACTCAAATTGATATTTATTTGCTTGTTACTTCGTTCTCTCTGCATCTCAGCCTTTTTCTTAAGAAGAAATGAAGAAAATATTCATTTTTTCTCCTTTCTCGATCTATGCATAAATGTAATATTTTTCCGTTTCTACTAAAACTCTCTCCCTTTTGAATCGATATTGATTTATTCTTCCATTTGCCCATATGCTGTATGCTTCTCTAAATTACACTCACGGAACATATTTCTTAAACGTGATATCGTCAAATCTCCTAACACGAGCCTGGGATCGCGTCTATGGAGGGTTTTCTTCGATAAATGGCTTTAATACTTACAACCTCGCCTATAAAAGTATTCTTTATCTTCTCAGTTCTTTCATTTCTTTTTTTTTTGAGAAAATTGAATTCGGAATTTTCGGTTGCATGAAAATGCCTTCAATGGGGATGGTTTATAAGCAAGGTAACAAAATTTATTTTATTATAAAATTTGCAACATCTTTGACTATCGTTTTCTCACTCTAACGTTGAATCTTCGAATGTTTTTCAGTCTCTCACCAAATGCATTGATAAAATTGAAATTTGTGTCCACTAAGTTTATTCCTCAAGCTATCTGCACGAATATATGCATTGAAACCTTTTTTTTCTCGCATTTCGAGTAGATATCTATGTAGTTTGTAGCACTGTTTTTATTGGTTCATATCATGATCACGAGCTCGCTCTTTCAGCTTTCATGTACGGAGTTGTTTTGGAATTCAGAAGCATTTAAAGGTTCGAGAGAAAGGGGAACAAAAACTCATTAATTTATAAATTTTAAAATGATTATTTGAAATTTTCCTCAGCATAAAATATGCTTAAACATTCCATAAAATTAATTTTATTTTTCCCTCGTGTCCTCGCAACGTATCAGGAGGCTGTGGTAGGTATGTGCTTGATTATAGCATGTGTTTAAAAATTATTACGTCTTCTCATCTTCCTACACGTTTTATAGAGACGGCTGGCGTCTATTATAAATATAGTTAAACACCTTTTAATACCTCTACGTCGGAATATGTTCGTTTTTTTGAACGTGCTGTCTACATGAGGTGTGATGATTTACAGAGAAATATATTTTCCTTTTCCCACATCTTTCACATTTTTAAATATAGTTCAGTACCTTTGAAAGCCATCGTAGAACAAAACAATATTTATGATTTTCTTTTTCACCCAACACTTTGGTTTATGGGTTTTAGTTATGATAGTTCTTCCTATTAATGAAACATAAAATATTGTTTATTCACCAACTCAGACATCTTCGTGTGAATATTTATCACTTGACGTGACAAGGTAAAAATCTGTTTAAGTTTTCTGAAGAAATAATGAGGTCGACCTGCAGTTCTCGAATCTTTTATATCATTCTGAATTTAAATTTTGATTCAGTTTTGGTTTGAAAATTTCCGAATACTTTTTATGTGCAGTCGTTTTTATCCATGAATTTATTAAAAAAAAAGTATTGAAGGTTATTGATGATTCATTCATAACATATTTTACGTGCAGCATAGTTTTCTTTTTTCATGGGAATTTATTTCAACTTCAATTCCGACTCCCTGTAAGTTTCGAAACTTTGTAAGTTAAAAAAAATGGATATAAATGAAAATCTGATTTTGGAATTCTCTATCAATAATGCATGAGGGGTTGATCAATCAATTTCTATTTTACCTTGTGTGTGCTTGGAATGAGAGTTTTAATAATGTTTTCGATTCTGATTAAAACCTTCAATTATTCAATTGAAATTTCCGTTGTGAGAGAAATTGTTAGGAAATTTAATAGACTGAACATGTGATATAATTTCATAAAGTAGTTTAAACTATAATTTAATTTCAATTAGATACTTCATGAGAACTTCTATTTATACACCTTCTTTTAACATTAAAATTTAATTTAGTCAGAATTTTAAGACAGTTTTTGATAATTTGAATCAATCAGTTCTAATTTATTAAATTATGTTTTGAAATTGAATTATCCATAATTGCAACATTTAAATATGTTTGACAATTAATGTTGTTATGTTAGGTGTAGGTGATAAAGAAAAGTTCAATCATCGAAAGCTTACATAAGAGAAAACTGCAATTAAATTGGAATTAAAATTTCTCTTCAATTGATAAATTTGAATCACTAATTGCTGTTCAGAAAATATTTAATTAAAAGAGGTTTTATTTCCCAAATTGACCTGTAAGTTCAAAGGTCAAAGTTCTTAATAATGCAGGATGCATTCAGATTTTAAAATGTTTCATGGTAGTTATGAGGATCAACACTTTTGTGTGCAGAATTAAACCAAACAAATTTACACATAAGAGTGTGATATGTTACACAAATTAAGCATATTGCATCAAAAGCCCTCATACAAAGCCATCATGAAAGCCACCACATATCAAATATTTAATAATTGCATACTCTCAAGAGAGAACTAAGAGCTGGAATGCTCTGTCTAGAATTAACGAGTGTGAAAATACAATAAAGAAAAAAACGATAGAAATTTACATTGTTTTCCGATTTAACCTCTGAGAGCTTTGTTTTAGATTTGGAAACCGCTTTATTGCGCATTTTAGATATGTGCGAACAATTTGACATATTATGACAAAAAAATATCGCCCGACGTCATCAAACAATTTTCGATTTGCTATTCATATTTGAAGCTGTGTGAAATTTGATAAAGTTGTGAGGCAATCAAACATTATGTCGTCGTTGTTGATGTGTAAACTTATTCAACATTGCAACGCGTATAACTAAAGCAAAATTCAAATTGATTATGCAAATAAAAGTGAAATAACGTTTTGGTACGCAAATGCATTCAAATCTACAATATTGCGTGCATCTTTCAACATAACTTAACTCTATCGACTCTGTAATTGAAAATTGGCTTGGTATGATGCTAGAAAACGAAACAATAGTAAAATTTTTACCATCCATTGGATTTTAAACCAATATTAACAGATGCAACTATGTCGGTTGATGTGCAGGGAAAACTTTTGCTATTTTCTGTTATCTCGTAGATTTATTCCTCTCATTTTGATAAAAGCTTCAATTTTTTAAATTGAATCCGTTCTCAGAAGTTTATTCATAAAACTTACCAGGTTTTTGTCCACGTTTCTCACGTTCTTCCTCTTCTAACGCAGCTAGTACAGCAGACTTTGCTAACTTTCCTGCTCGAGCTGAAGCATCATCAAAGTCGATTCTAAAATTGAAATGAGTTGAACTCTTAGATATTTATGAGAATTATTCATAAGCGAAATCATTTACATGTTTGATGATGAATAGTGCAGTTTGAAAATATGAAGTTATGAACAACAATGAAAAGCTAAAGTTTAGCATTTGTGTGCATGTACGTATGCTCTAAACTAAGATGGAAACTTAATAGTTGAACCTACATGAAACGATAAAGATGTTTACTCTACATATCAAAAGGCTTTGATCCAACTGCTTCAGATCTATCACAAATGCTTGTGATAATGCATGTGAATTATTTTCCTTTGAGATTTTAACATATTCTGATGAAATTTGATTTAATGATAATTTGTAACGATTGCAAATCATATTTAAAGATATTGTAACATATGTTTTTACACATTGAGAATTGACTTGGAATGTTATGAATTTATTTGCGAAATTAATGTTCAATTTTTGTTAAGTGGTGAGGGAAATACAATAGGAGTAAATTGCGGCAGCTAAATTCTCCCTCATATATCGCTCTTACAAAGAAATATTTGAAGTAGAACTTATCTGCCGCTATTTTGTTCCACGGAAATTTCTGTCATTCTCGAATTTGGCTGCTGCAATTTTATTTTTCGAAAATTTCTCCTATTGTCCAGGAAAGCAATGAAATTTTTTAAACTTGATATAAGATGATTGTGATTCTTATTCGAAATTAGAATAATCAACAGAAATTGAATTCAGGAATAAATCATTAGATTTATTTTCTATTTGCTTTGAAACGAGGAAATAATTTTGATTATAAGAAATTTTAGATTAAATTCGAACGAAGAACAGAACAATGTTCAATTTGTAATATCCGTGGCATATCAAAATTCTTACAACTTTTATTCAGCTATAAAAGGAAACTCAATCGGAAATAAAAATTACAAAGTTTTTCAGTTTAATAGTTTTGAAAAATGCACAACTATCGACAATTTGCAATTATTTTAAGTGTTTTACTTTGCATTCCTGCATTTTCCATTCCTTTTCAAGGAAAAAGGAAAATCTCAAGGGTTAGCTGTTGTAATTTCATCAATTCACCAGGAAACATCATTGAGATGAGAGTTTCATTGTTTGTTCAGTGTCATACTACGATCATCAAGAAAAGAACATTTCGTAAATTAGTTTTCGAAGCATATTTAAATATTTCCCCACAAATTCTTCCAATCACCACAGAAAACTTGCAAACTTTCTCAGATTATTGTTATGTAAAGTAATCAGAGTTTAATGCTTTTTGCCACCACTTACACTCCTTCTACAGTTGCGAAGTAAAATCAAGAGTAAAACAATATTTTTCAAGAAGCTTCTTTAAATCGATTTGGTATAAAATTTAAATATTCTTGAGTGAAATTGAGGCGGAAAATTCATGAGACGAACAAAAGTATGAGTGAATTAGAGTTCGACATAATGTGTAGCAACAATAAAATATCATCATGGTAATATATACAGGAATTGTATATTATGAGATGTGATTCTTTGTCAAAGATTGTTGATGGAATCATGATAAAGTAGCATAAGAAAATAAAAAGAGAAGCAAACTTTATTCGTCACGTTCCAAATAGAAATGTTAAATTTCGCATATATAAATAGATTTTCTTTCTTTGCTGCCATGTCAATTCACTCAGGATGGTTCAAAAAAAGTGACAGCGTAAAATTCAGAACACTTTTTCTCTTTCTTTTCTTATTTTCTTCGATAACTCGTTTTTTTCCTACCTTAAGTGCTTACTTTTCGATTCGACTCCCATTATCTACGCTTGATTCTCTTTGAGTGAAATTCGTGATTTTATTTGAGGTAAAAAGGCTTCGGAATTCGTATTTTATGTTTCTTGAAGAGATCTGTTGAATTGGCATTGTTCCATAGCCATAGAAGTTGTTGAAATCAAGAAATGTCTTAATGCTTAACAGTTTTTCATCATCACAATAATGATCATTAAATATTTAATGAACAAATGAATAAGACGTGAAGCTATGGTTTTCAGCATCTACTCCACCAAACCAGGTTGGAGACGTGATTTGAAGGAGGGTAAGAAACAAGTGTCGTGCAACAATATTGATTTTGTGATTAGTCCGGTATTCGTCGGTCTTTGTTTTCTTCACATTATTATAATTTAAATAAATTCTGTTTTTCCTTTCCGTCTTCTTTTCGTTAAGCTTTCAAGCTTCACAAGAAAAAGGCAGCTTGATTATAGCTGCTAGCAATTTTCCGCTCCCGCCCGCAACACTTTATCAAAGTTTTTCAATTTGAAACCAATTTGGACGGTTGAAGCTGAACGAATGAATGAACAAAGTTTTCTGCTGTTTGTTGTGAATTGATTTTGCACTTTCAATGCAAATAATTTCATCGCGTTTATTTTTACACGCTTCTTTCTTTTGAATGCGCGCCCTCATTCATTCATGGGGCTGGCTTGCTGGTTGTTTGTTGATGATGCAAACGTGATTATATTTAAAAGTTTATCATCGTTTTACTTTTATTTATCACGATGTCCCTACCAACACTTTCCTATAAAGCTTCTACAGTCACAACGACTGTATAATTAATTGCATGACTAATTGCTTCGATTCTCTATATTCGGATCTTCGCTATAAATAACTCAACACAAAGTTCAATGAAATGAGTTGAACGTTAAATTACTCACTTCAGTTGACGAAGATTAATGAAGTGACAATATAAAATTGTGAATAGATCGCAGGTGATAAAAGACGAAACGTAATTGAGTAGAAGTCAGTGTAATGAACACAACAGTAGATTGATTTTTAAATTTCACGAATGACTATTACCTCAAAATATAAATTGAATGATTACATCTTTTGGCAGATAAAATTATATTTTGTGAGATGATTTATCAGTGCTAATGAATACAAGCAGGTATCCTACATGATAGAATGAAAAAGGAAATTGAGAATTGAAAAATATTTTCCAAATGATTTTTCTTTATCACTTTAAAGTCATAAATATCTAAAGCAAAGCATAAAAGAGCAAACTTTTGCTTTTCGAATCTTTTTCTTTTTCCTTGGAAGTTGCTTAAGTAAAATCGAAACAGGTCATCTCACCAAGCGTAAACTTTGTTAATAACCTCTCCTTCCTCAATGCCATAAATCTTAAAACTCTTTTTTTCACTTCTCCACAAATTTTATTTTCATCGACATTTTCCGAGTAACTATGTACGTTTTATTTGTATTCAAACATAAAAAACATGTCGTAAGCCAGAAATGAGAAATTCATATGTCGTTTAGCTGAATGTTGAAAATAAAAAGTTTAAATGAAGTTTCTTTGGCATTCTGGGATAAAAAATGTTTTGATATCTGAGACATTTGATTTATTGTATTGGGAGGTTTGAAAAGGACTTAAAGCACTGAACCATGCTGACATCGAAAATACTTATACATCAAAACAATCCCCACTGAAGACACTTAGGTGAAGGAAACTTTCATTTTCCCTTTTATCATGGAAATTCCTTTTTTCTCTCTTCATAATTGTCCTTTGTGACCGAACAAAAGTATATAAAAAAGTTCACGTTTTAATGCTAAAGTTTTAATGGAAATCTCGTACAAAAGCTTCGGCATTTTATTTCTTCCTAAGCTTTCTTTCTTTTGCCATCTTTTATGTTTGTTTTTATGTGCAATAGCTGACACCTTGCATCAACTTTCCCACAACATCATAATGTTATCATGCGCCGAGTTTAAATTGCAGTCATGAAGCGAATCAAATTTCAGCAGAGTTTCCATCTCAAAGTTTCATCTTGTAACTGATTTTACATTACATTTGTCACGTTATCCCTGTTTTTGATGGTTTCCTTCCTTTGTTCTTCTCTTTTTATTTTTTTAACTTCTGATTTCATCTTCAGTTGAGTCATAAAAAACAAATCATATACAAATTAAATGCACGAGGAAATTGTTATACGTTTTGTGACGAAACGAAATGAGCAAAAAACGAGAGAATGAAAAAAGAAATACAAATATATATTAATTGCAGAGTCAATCGTTAAATTTCACAGATGTAGATCATAAAACACGATTTATGTCACGACTTTTTTTAAACTAAAATTCAAATGAAATGTGCTTTGTAATTTAACGCCCAACATTGAGAATCTTGTGCAGATCACTTCGATCAGTTTGTTCTTTTTCGGTTGGAATAATCTGATGTGAATGATAATAAATCTTCAGCAGCTGTTCATGTTTGTTTCAGAGATTTTTCCCACCCACTCACATTTCACAGAAATGATAAGAGAAAATTAATAATTTTTTACAACATAAAAATTACGAGTTAGCTTTGGATGTTGTTTGTGAGGCATAAAAATGAATTTTCATCTGCTATCTAAACGAAACTTCCCCACTTCGTCAATTCCATTGTCCTAAAAATAAGTCATAAATAATTTACATCAGTGAAGCGTAGTTACAAAAGAATAGGCAGACATAATGAATTATTTTTCACTTTCGTACATTTTTTTCCCTTTTCTCCTCTCTTTTGTTGCCCGTTTGGTTATGAAAACATTTTTTACAGCTGAGAAGAGCGTGAAATCAAATTAAAACAACTAAAAGCTTATTGAGAATGTTCGCCGTTCGGCTGAGTGTGCATGAGCGGCTTATAAATTAACTGAAGCTCTGACTTTTATTCGAATGATGAATGAACATGAAAAAGATTTTTTTTTTTGGCCAACGATTGAGGAAAGCGAAAGCTTTTTAATTGTTAAGAAATAAATTGATTTTCTTTATTCATGTTCCATCACGTTTCCTGTTCATTAGACAGCAAATTTCAATCACGATTTATTATAGAACTTTAGAAATTGATTGTTGCGTTGTTAAGGGTTGTGAAGTTACAACGCATATTTATTTCTCCTTATCGGCATTCACTTCCTCAAAACAACTGGGAAATTAGTCCTTGAGGCTTTAAACTCAAGCGGAAAATTATTAATCTAGAATGTACTCACATTTTCAATTACATATTCTCAAGGTTAACATGGAATAATAAACAATTGTGGGTGGAAAGCTTAAATGTTCATGTATTTAAACAGGTATTCATTTTAAATAAAATGTTTTGGTTGAAAATTCCATCGTATCTCGAAATGTTTTCAATCTTTTTTCACAACCCATTCAAATAAAGGATAAAAGGAATGTTTTTCTCACTTCATTGACAATTGCATTTGCTTGGATTCTTTAAGATGATTCTTTTTCCGTATTATTTATCACAAAAACGCTCTCTTACATTCTACCACTCAATTAAGTTCTTCACAGATAAGAAGATGAACATTGAAAATATTCCATCTAGCATTCCCACTTCCAACCAATAAAACATAAATCCTATTCTCACCCTCTTTGACGATGAGAAAATATTTTTTAATCAAAACCTTCAGCCAAACACTTGAGTCCAATAAATTCCTATTTTCAATGAAGATGATGAGGGGATGGAAAAGTACCTTAGAATGATACCTTCACGAAGATGTGTAAATATTTGTGATAAAAGTTACTTCACACTCACCCGACAGCTCCGTTATCGAGAAGCTTCAGTTCTCTATTCAGAGTTTCCTTAACGTTCGTATCGGAGTAGAGGGCAATTGGTGAGTTAAATTGTTTGTGAACAATTCTTCGTTGTACTTGTGCCATGTTTTTTTCTCGTGGATTTCCCTTGCTTCGTTCTATAAAATGTTATCTCGATGACAATAAAAAAAACTACAATTTCTACGCTCGATTACTGTGGTGCTGTTTTCGTAAAATGTCGTTTGAATGATTCGTTTCTGTGAGGCGAGAAGAAGAGAAAATAATTCAAAATTAATGGAGTTAATAAATATTTTACATGCAATTAAATGGGATTTCTGGACCACCACTTTAATACTTTTAATGGCTTTCATGTCCATTTGCTTCAATAAATAATTTATCACGGTAAATGTAGGATACAAAACTTGCTTGATGAGAATAGTTGTAAATTTTGATATCTAACAACACAAAAAATAGAGACTAAAAATAGAAATATTCCCATGAACATTAAACTTGAATGAAAATTCTGTTTGTTAAAACTTTTAAATTAAGGGCGTGTGAATTGCCTTCACACATTCCAAAAATATTATTCAAAAATTCGAGGAAACAACTCACAAATTTCAATCAATTTCATTCACGAACTTACAAGTGTTTACGATATGATTCAAGACTTTTGGTAACCAGGATATCATCAACTTGATAAACATATCTTCATTTAATCATACAAAAATAAATTTAAATTTAAATTGCTTTTGCTTTTGTTTTTTAAATTAAAATTCGGAAAATTGCTATTCAAATTTTCATTATTCTTAAATGTCAAGGCTTCATCTCTCATTCGGGATATTACGACAACGACAAACAACAACTACAAAAAGAAAATATCTTAAAATAATGAAAAATCACAAAGCGAGTCTTAATTACCTTGGATACCTTTTTTTTTTGAGTCAATAATATCTTTTTTATTTATATTTTTTGTTAACCTTAGGCTGACTTTTTCAGATTCTGAACAAATTCCAAAGAAATACGATTTGGTTTTCCTTTGAAACGCCTACAAACCAAAATTAGTAAAGGAATTGTAATATTTTAAGCGCTTTTCTCAGAAGGAATTCTTTTTAACACAAATCTAATCATTTAACACTGTGAAATGCATTTCGTAAAAAGTTAATAATATATTTTTGGCTTTCACCAAATAAAGCAATTCCGCTTAGAATTTTCTGCTCAGGATATTCTTAGATATTTTAATATTATTGCATTATCCAAGTAACATATGCTTCTTCGTTTGTTTAATATAGAAATTCCCTTGAGTTTACATATTTCGCTTTTCCGTCTGAATCTTGAATTCCTATTTTTTTACATGTACATATAGCGGAAAAGAAGTTTGCGTGCTTTAACCTAAGAACGGGGATTACATTTGCTTCGTGAAACATTTTTTAAGGAAAGCTCTTAGAATATTTTATGAACCTTTGTATGTTGTATGAAAAATGATTACAAAAATCTGGTCATCCAATCTAAACCTTCAGTTACAGTCAAAAGGAATCTGTTTGCTCTAACATACGATTTAATGTTACTTAGATGAAAAAGAAAAATGATGATTTATGGACAGAACATTTATTTCTACCATAATTTTTTCTTTCTTTTTCGTTTTCGCCTTCTTTTTTTGGTGAGATTCCGACACAAAGAGAAAGTGAATGAAGCTTCTTACGCTTTCGGAAGACTTGTAAATCCTTCTTAAAACGCACTTTTTCTGTTTTTGACTATGCGTTTTTATCGAAATCAGTCGTTGTAACCCGCCTTTCAAAAAAAGAAAACAGAAAATCCTTTTTCTTGTAATTTCTATACCAAGTGGCATTGCTGAAATCTTCTTTGTCTGACTGTAACTTATTGAAAATCTCTGAGGATAAATATTCCTGGCCATTCCAATCGCTAAGCTTCCTAACAAACAGAACCAAAAGAGATTCATCTCGACATTAACAAGTCTGCGACCAACAATTGTGATATATTTAAAGAGATGAAAAAATGTTTAAGTTGTTGTTATTGGAAAGAATGTAGGATTGATGTAGGGAAAACCTTTTCGCTCTTTTTTTCTTGTTGTTAATTTTTTGTAAGATTTATGAGTGTATTGAGGATCGCAAGGCAATCGAATACATAAGACAAGAATGAATTTAAACTTTTGCGGGAAAAGGGCGGCGAGAAAAAAAAGAATAATTCGCAAAGCAATAAAACGCACACATTTATAGTCGCACACAAATTCTCGTCGTAGCCAATAAATCTTTGGATTTTATGGTCGAATTTAATGGATATGTATATCTTAAGGTTAGGCGAATGGCTTGGTAATTTATTCCACTCTATTTCTTGCATTCATTAAATTTTCATTCTAGCAGTCGCATAAATTCTTTTACTCATTTTGAAGTCGCTTCCGCCAAGTCCCCAAAAATCCCCGCTGTAAGCGGATATGTTTCCATTATGTTCTTTTCTCATTTAAAATAAATTGTATTTGTTTTGAGCTAATTTTTAACATCAATTTTTAATCCATGTCGTTACGGTTTCAAAAAATCATCATAATAGATGTCCCCATCATGGTGAAGTGCAACTAAATATTTAAATTCAGTTGTTAAATGCAAAAGCGAAGTCCTTTATTTTATTTATCATTCAGATCCGTTTTCACCATCACATCGATTGATGTATAATGGAACTCAATTATTTTAAGCTTAAAAGTTTGAATTTGGTTTGATTACTTCCACTTATTTATCTGAAGTTGAAACAGAAGAAGATCTGTCAAGTAATTTGAAGAAATATTTTTATTGATTGTAAAGTATTTCTCAATTCCTTCAAACACTTCAATTTAAAGCGAAAATAATAATTTTATGTCACACCACAAGACAGTCAACCCTAACAATCGTTTCGTTAGACGTTGGAATCATTGTCGAAAATTAACAGTACTTTTTATTTTCGTTTGCGAGGAAACCGTAATATACTCAATCTTCTGTGATGGTAAGGGTGGAGACAAACAGCAGTGAAAAACCTTTTAAAGCAATTTTATTATCCTATTATTTATGAAGTTAAATTTTCTCGTTCTGTTTGTAGAATGTATTATATCATGAGAGATAATTTACACTACGAACTCTGCTACTGCTGCTTGCTCACAGATTTTTCCCGCCTTGTACTCAACAGCACTTTGGCAAAAGCATTATGTCACCCTTCTTGGGAAGCTTCTCCTCTTTTTCTTAATGTTTTCTTATTTTTTTTTGTTTCTCGACTGTTCTGAATGAAAAATGATTTAATTTTCTTTTAACGTAACGCTAAAGGAATCAATAAATACTTTCTCTTTCTTAGTCTTTTACCCTCTCTCACTCTCTGGTGAATACAACCTATTTTTATACAAAAAAAAAACAGAAATTGTATTGAGGTTTCTAGCATTTTCTTTAAGTTTTTCTTTTCATAGTGAAGGATAATGAAAATTAAGCCGATAGGAACCTTGGGAATTTTATGCGTTAGGTACTTAACATTACTTAAACAAGGGAAAGTAATAATTTTGTAGTCTTAACTTAAGACTTTTACAAGCATCATTATTATAAAGATTAAATTTTAGCATACGTCAATATAAAGGCACGCGATTCTTTACCACTGATTGATTGATTTTCCATCTTTTTTTTACTTCATCGCACGGGAAATTTCTGATTTTCACCTAAATAAAATATTTATAAACGCAAAATTCACCAAAAATTCTATTTTTAATACAACGTCCTCTTGTATAAAAGAGAGAAATTCCACGTACACTCAATCTTGAATGTAAAAAGTCCTCCTACACAACCTTCAAAACACAAAAAAAAAAATAATTACTGCCAAAGTGGTAAGAGCGTTCAAACCTTGGAGAAATTTTTCATAAATATTTTAATTAATTTTCGCAATACTCTTGTGCTTATTATCTTGAAAAGATTTTTTTTTTGCGGCGACTTGAGACCAAGAACAAGAAACTTTTCTTTTAAAAAATTTCTTGCGAAATGTTGCGAAAAAAGATTTTAAAAAAATATTTTTCTAATTACATTTTAGCACTTTCTAATTTAAGAAGATCCAACATATGTGACGTGGCTTTGGTTGAGTTTTAAGATGACATAGATAAATTGAATTTTAGTTGTTCACGGTCACAAGTAATGATAATTAAATTATTTAGAGATTTATGTTGCTTATATTTTCAAGACTAATCGTTTTTTTGTCTACAATTCCCAACATATAAACTCACTTACCGCGTACTTCAAATCACTTTAAACCCTTAAAAACACTTAAAATGTTAAAGCAATTCTCATAAAGAAACGAATTATGAAAGTATGCGAAATGAACTGAAAATTTTCTTAAGAAAATCTGAGAAGCGTGTATAGACGAGTCACTAAACTTAATTGAAGACTTCAGCATCTGAAAAATTTCCCAACTATTCATAAAGTTTTCGCAATGCATGAAAAATTTTCTAGCTTTTCACAACGTGCTGAAGTTAATAAATTGAAATAAATATTCATAGGATTTTTTTTTCTCTCATAGTCTCATTCAATCCTCCTAAATGTATTTGTAACATTCTCGGTGCTGCTTAAAACTTTTTATCTTCTCGTGTGATCTTACTTCATACTTATGTATCACACTTTATTTTTAGATGTGGTATATATGTATATCTTTATATTTTGCATTCTTTGGTTTCTAAATTTAGCTACGACGAGTAAACTGCTTGATACATTTTTTTTTTCTGTTAGCTTTTGTTATCAAAAGGTTAAGGAAATATTTTTTTAGTAAAAATTTAAACTTTAAATGCATTTTATGTATATTTGTTTGAAAGTTTGTTTAGAGGAATATTATTAAAAGAATATTTTGCTGACGATTTGTGTTTGAAAGAAAATATGTGCATGAATAATTTTAGAAAGCTTCTTGATTTATCAAAAAATGTTTCTGCTTTTATGAATTTCCATAGATTCAAAGCTGCCGATTTGTTTTATCTTTTAAAAGTCTCAAATGCAAGATATAGAAGTGAATAAAATTAATTAAAAGTTTATAAATTGAAATATTAAGTATCCTTCTGAGAAAAATGGTAAGAAGCAAGGAATCACTAAATTTAATTATTTTGAATTGAAACATTAACGAAAATTGCTTTGGTGTTTCGGCGTTGTGCTGTTGTTGATTCTATTTTGAAGCGATACGAGAAATGCTTTAATTATTTTCCGTGTATAAGATATAATAGACAATAACGAGGAAGATATCTTTGAATGGTTGTGCGATGCGACGGAGCAGAAAATGAAATCTTTTCTCTTTTTTTGTTCCTGGAGTCATTTGGGAAAGGTATTAATAAACGTCCTCCGTTTTATAGTTTTTTTTGCTTTGCTGCTCAAGTGCCTTACAGAGCGAGCTTCGAAATTGTGGTTGCCAGAACGTGAATTCAAAATCGAGAACAATTACGAGCGGAAGTCAATCGTGAAGTTGCTGTAAAGTTGAACGAGTCAAAAGAAAAAGTAAGCACTATTCAAAAAATGGAGACCAAATATCTACAGTACAAACTTCAGCTGAAAATATTTTTAACTTGGATATAATTATCGTCATAAAAGTTCTCGGAGAAAAATTGCTTGCTTATAAGAATTTCCTACCTTTAATAGAAAACTTAACAGGCATGATAGTGATCTAAATAAAAACTCAATTAAATTATGATTTCAATTAAAAACATTTATTTTAAGTAGCATAATTTCTTTTTACATATTTTAATACAAATAAGTTATCGGAAATTTTTACAACTAGACTTAACAGCTTTAAATTAAATATTTAGATATACGTTTGTTTATAGCACATTTAATAAATCAACATGATAAAAAAAGTTAATCTAAACATAAAGTGTTTCCTGATATTTTTGATAGAGTTTTCAATTTTCTCTTCAGAGCGGATGAAACGAGTCTTTTTGCCGTTTATTGGAATTTTCCCAAGGGAAAAGCAATCATAGAAAAATCAGTTAAACTTATTTTTCGTTAGTTTTATGTTTTTTCAATTCAATAGCATTCGATTTCAACAAGATACAAACAAAAGGGATTGATGAAAAAAAAGAAAAAAGCTCAATGTCTTTGATTGGAAAAGAAATCAAATCGAACACTTATTCGGTTTAAAACTAAGGATTGCGAGAAGGAGCAGAGCACGAAAGGAAACTTTCTTTTCTTCTAAGGTTAAAAATAAAATCGAATTTTGTTGTTTATTTATTTGTTTTCCTTTCCTTCTCTCAAATGGTAGCTTTCTTTCTACAAAGTACTCATTTATTCTTTCAGCTTCCAATCCTAAAAGGATTTTTGTTTTTGTTTTTCAATTTAACAAAAATAAAATCATTCTAATTTAAATTCAACGTGGATAACACACTAAGAATTAAGACATAAATTTGTGATGTGAAAAGATCTTTAAAGTTTCTTTGATTCCCATCCATTAACTGATGCTATTTTTAATACATTTAATTAAAAAGTATGAATGAATCGTTTAAATGAAATTTTTAAGAAGAAAAAAAATGATGCTTGGGGATTTATGTTTTATGCTACGCATTTCATAATACAAATATGTATATGTACTTAATAAATGTTGAAGAAGAATTATTATGTAAACGATTCATTCATAAATCATTTTATTAATGTTTCAAATAATTTTCATCACAAATCACGAGTCTAACGACAAATGTTGAGCAGTTAAATTGTCACTTAAGAGATAGAAATAAAAAGTTTAGCGTGCGCAGCACAGCTCACGAACACACAATTTGTTACGCTACAAAAGGAACATATTTCTTTCCTTTTTTCGTAGACAAATTGCTGCTTAATTACATTTTGATCCATATCTAAACCATTAATGTTTTAGAATATTTATTCATTTTCTTTTGTAAAATTTCATCAGCTCCATACTTATTTACAAACTAAGCGTTTATCATTCTCACAACTACTTACTTGCGTGTCTTACCTCTGACTTACTTTACTTGTCTTCTGAGACTCATTAAACTAATTTTCCTTTTTTCTTTCAAGTTTTCTTTCAACAGTTTTTCTGAGTTTTCTTTAAATTCATGACTTTGAAAATGGAAACTGCGTTCTTGAATCCTTGAACAACATTCAACTTAGAACAAATCGCGTTTAATATTATTTGCGTCGAGACAAATTGCTGATGAACAAATAATTGAATAAAAGCAATTAAAAGCAATAAAATCTTGTTATTGAGATCATCTTGGTTGGATCGTGTTCTCGATGCTAAAGCGCTGGCTGCCGTCTCTAAGCATTGCCGATATTCACGATAATCAATTCTTGTAATTGCACAATAATGATTCAATGAGCAGACGCCCTCACAAGGCTGTGTTGGAAATCTCACCGAATTGGCGCGATAATATCTACCGGAGAGAAAAGAAAACAAGACGTGAGTGTTGCTGGAATGGTGAATTCAGAAGGGATTCGTAAATGGGGAAATAAATAAAGATGTTTCCTTTTGTTTCCCTCTATTCATAGAGAATTAATTGCAGGCCTTTGCCGTTTGAAATCAATAGAAAGATTATCTTTCAAATGAAATATGTGAGAGTATGCATAATGAACGGGGAAAGGAGTCAGTAGGTTCATGTGGATTGTATATTAGTTATTTGTTAGCAGTTCCAGTAAGGAAAAGGATTTATTTACAAAGTAAACTGTGAGAACTTATTGATACCAAAGAAGTATTATAACTCAAATACATTCATCATCAAACCAAATAACACCATCTGAATTTACCAACAACCTATCTATATAAAAATAAAGTAAAAAAACAAACGCAAACATAAGAAAAGATTTATTTTATTTATTTGGAATCGATTGAGTAATGCATAAACATGCTTCTGTTTTAATCGGAATTTATTGCTTGTAGGGATTCTTAGCTGTCCTACCATAAATGTTTTCCTAAAGGTTTGGAATTATTGAAAGAAATCTCCATCTCAATATATGAACTTGCAAACTAAACACAAAAAAAACCCCAGTCGAGATTCTTCTTATTGTTCGCCACACAAAAAAGCATTTATCAAAAAAAAAAATGCCGAGAAAACATAGTCAATGGCATTGAGAGTTTGAATGGGAGGACAAAAATATAAAAGGAATTCAAAATAAATATAAAAAGGAACTTACTTCGAGAATAAAATATCTTCGGGATTTGTAAATCTGTCAGCTAAGTTGTGGAGTGATACGGCTGATATTTCTCGAGATATCTCTCCCAATCCATGATAATAAGTTGTCAAGTTGTATTCAGATTGCCATGCTGGCGCTCCATCCTTTCTAGAATTTGCTGATTCTAAATCTAAATAATATTGAGTATAATCTAAAACCTGAAAAACATACAAAAACAGGGTATCCGGGCTTTAGAAATTTTCCATTTTCTATTTTCTCTTTATTTGAGTATTTCTTTAAAATTCATTCTCAAGAATTTCGTGCTTTCTTTGTCCCCATATATTTATTATGTATTTAGATTTGTTTCTTGCCAAATATTTGTGATGATATTCATATTGCTTTAAGCATTCTTTTTTCTCATATCTTCATGAGATTCACATGTGAACAAAGAATACTTTTTTAAATTCAATGTACATGCAGAATTCACCGGTGCTTATGTCACAACGCCACATAATGGTTAAACACACAATAAGTTTTAGTATTCAAAAGCTTTGCTCCAGATTGAAATGTGAAGACGAACGACAACAAATGTGAAGAAGGAGAGAGATAAAGAAAATGTAAGATAACTTATATCTTCTCAAAAATCATATGACAGGAAATTAAGAACTTTGCAAAAATGTTCTTGTTGTGTCATCATGTATTTCTTGAAGAAATACAATTTTTATTTCATGCTGATTAAGCAAAGGACTCTTCATCCTACACAAGATGAGTGGTACATAGATCTGACAAGAAATATTCTGAAAAGGCAAGCGGAGATTTTAAAAGCTCATCAGGATGGAAACTTGATGAAGGAAATAAGGTTTTTGTATCTCATGCTCAATTCATGAATGATTTAAGATAAACAAAAGACGTAGAGAACAACAAGATTTCACCCTTTTTTTTCGACTTTAGAAATAGAAAACATCTTGTCATATTTAACTTAAACATGAGTCAATAAATTATTAAATCTCCCTTTATGGTAATGCCTAGTACAACATTGTTTAAGTCTTAAAGGCTTCAAATAAATATGTAGCTTTATGTAACATGTTTAATCAAGGACGTAAATATTTAGATTATGGAATCAAAACATTTCTAAATTTAAGCTTTGCTAAATAATTATGAAGCTTTGTTTGCACCGGTGATTAATTCCATTCAAAAATTTTGCTTTTCTGTATTCAAATAAGAGCATACGTAAGCTCTTTTGGGGCTTGTTAAAACTAAACCTATTAATAAGAATGAATTTTCGAATATGTTGTTAATTGCATTAGAAACATTGACTGATGTTCTGCACAACCAAACATGTTAATTTTTTTTTACTTTCTTCATTTATAAATTTCATAATAGAAAATTAATCAGAAAAGCTTTCAATGTTTATGATGCAATCACCAAAATAATATTTCCAAATCGGTTATAATGCTAAAATGGTACGGCTGTGTCTATTACTATAAATTTCAGTATTTTCGGCATTAAAATGGCATTTGTAGTGTAGCATTCACGAATAGGTTATGAAGATTACTGAAACTACCATTTCAACATTCGAACAGGAAATAAATTTATGTACACTTCTCTCAATATGTTGCAAACATATAAAGACTTACTTGGCCTGTATCAGTTTCAAATTTATATAGTCGCATGGCTGGGTTGTTTGATCCGCCAAGCATTTTCCTTGGTGTTATTGATGGAGCGATCATGATCCAACTTACTGGCTTTCCTATTTTTTATGTTCCAATTGAATAATTTAAGAGAGAAGAAAAGAAGAAAAATTATCCAAAAATTACAAATTCAAGTTTCTATTTAAGATTAAACACTTGACAAATGAAAAATATATATTTAATATGTTGGTGAATTCAGGTAGCACAATGAAAATGACAAAAAAAAAAGGAAAGGAAATTGTGTAGAAACTGAAAGCTTGAGAGTGAAAAAAAAGAAAAAGGAGGAATTGCAAGAATGAAATGAGATAGAGAAGAATCTGCCTTACCCATGTCATTGTACACAATTCTGAAAGAATCCGAATGTAGATGACCGAAAAACTGTCCCTGAATAATCGATGAATATTTTCGTATCAGCCTTAGATATCTTAAATTGTTTTTTTCCGAGTAGGTTGTGTGACCATTAGGAATGATTCCAATTTGCCTTTCGTCACTACCAGGAGGCATGTGTCCTACGATATATACCTTGAAATAAAAATTGTAAATGAATTTTCCATTTGAAACATGCGACACACTTCTGTTGATCATTGTAATGCGATTTGTTTGTTGAACAGTTTTTTAATGGAATTTAAAGAAGGGATTTCAAATGATTTTCGCGTTATCTAAGACCACATTCTTCATCCAACCGCCATTGATAGCAAAGAATGTCATCCGTTCTCAAAATCACTACAATCCATTTCCGAAATGAAAAATCAAATCCAAGTTAGCCCCCAAGCCTAAATGCGAATTTATACCTATCGATTTTCCATTTTCGAATTCCGCCCTTGCGTTTCCTTTTCTTCTTTCCAATGTCGTCGTCGTTTTTCATGTTAAACAAATCTCATTTCGTGATTCTTTCTTACCCGAGGGTAGGGAAATAAATGTCGCGATGAAATTTAATATCTACACTAGAAGCTTAAAGAAATCTTTTTTTTTCTCCTTCAAATCTGAGTAGAAAAAGTGGCGGAACATTGGTAATCATCTCAATACCGATGTTAAATGTTTATTTTTATATCCACTTCTTCCTTTTAAAGTTAAGTGTAAGGTTCATATAACATTTAAAGGAAATTTTCTTCTGGAAGTTCAAAAACCGACGACATTTGGCAGTGCTTGGACAAGACGTAGAAAAGATTGAAAGGGATACGAATAATTATTGAAAAGGTCATATTTATTTTCTGAATGGACATAGGTAGAAAAGACCCCGAAGTATTAATATAGTTCTCATGTTCATTCAAGAACGAATGATGTAAATTTAGCTATGACAGATATCAATATTTACTTACAGTTTCTTTATTTCTATTTGATTTTGCCAGTACATCCTCCAACCATTCCCACTGTTTTTCGGACTCATGCGACACCGACAAAGCACTCACAATAGCACCGTTTTCACCAGCGCCATTTTGTAAGTTCAATCTCGCCTCGTCACTATTTGAATGCGATCCATAGTATCTATCTTTATTATATCTATTAAAATTATTGTTAGTATTATGTTCGTCATTATCGTGATGATAATGCTTCCGATGATAGCCCATGTTGTACTGTTGCTGCCCAAGTACTGAACCATCAGGACGTTGTCTAACGGCCGATAAATGTGATTGAGAGTATTTGAAATCGTGCCTCATGAAATTTGTATTAAGCACGACGATCCGAAGTCGACTCTTCGTTTGTTCAATGGTGTAGTAACCGCCTAGAAAGTTTCACTTTTAATTAAATCATTACCAAAATCACCTCAAAATCTATTACTGATGAGATGGTGGGTGGAATGGGAGAATTAGAATGAAGAAAGCGAGAAGAAAACTTTTGAATTATATTATGGGGCGTAAAAATTCCACTTCTTAACAAATGAATAATTTCATCAAAATTGCGAGATTTCTTACGCGCGTGATTGGGATATTGAACCGCGAGGTATCGTAAGATAAACATCAATTCGGGCGTAGTTTTCTCCACGATTGCTTGCGTCTGCACAACCTAATTTCGGCTATTGCAATTACCTCCCGCAATGAATACTAAAATTTTAATGAGGGTTTTTCTATCTCGCGAATAGCGAATCGAGAAGAGGGGAAATAAATTGAATGACAGATTTTTTCTCGCCGGGAATTTTTTCTTTTTTCTAATATTTGAAATTCATTCTTTCTAGCGAGCTTATTCAAGCGCTGATAAATAAGTTTGCTAACATAGGAAAACGTTGAGTAAATATAAATTATGTATGTTAATTTATTCTTATTATCATTTGGTTGTCTATAGGGGGATTAGCCTGAAGCATTCACGAAATTAATGATTCAGATATCCGAATTCGATTTGGCCCATCCCAGAACAACAAATAATTTAATCTCCTTGTACCCCACTGATTTTTTATTGCCTTGCTTCATTCAGAGATTTTAAACTCAAGGTAAACATTATGAAGAAGGAAAGAAAAAGCTCGACCCGGCGAGTTACCTTTCTCAAATGTTTGAAGTGCCTCCAGAGGCAGCCATTGTCTCCAAATGTTTCCTAGACTCACAAGGAAGTTTTTATAATCTTTATAATCGTTGTTTTGAACATCCTCATGTCCAAGAACAGGAAAAACAAATTGAGATGGAAAAGTGCGTCCTAAAAGTTCGGTAATATTTCTCAAGAGTTCCAATCGGTGCGACTCTGATGATCGTCTTGCTGAATGCGATAAGCCGTCTCTGGAAAGATAAGAGAAGAAAGAGATATTCAGGTAACAAATTGGTTTCATCTCGGAAAATCGCCTTAAAGCAATATTTCACTTTCGTTGGGGGAAAAAAATCAATAAAAAGTATTTTTGAATAATCAGACTTGTCGCTTTTGTTTTAGACTGAATAAGTCTTATACACATTGAGTGAAATCTTAGCTTTAGATACATCTGTAAGACTTAAATATTAGATTATATGGATTCATGAGTTTAGTCCCTTCAGATTCGTTTACACCCACACTTTTGTGATCCCAAAAATATTTCTCAAAATTTTATATCATAAAGTGGCAAGTCGAGTGGGTAGATACAGAAAAAGATGAAATGATTATTCCTAAAAAATATATTTATAAACTTCGTTTAAATCATTCCAGGATAATCTTCAAAAATATTCCTAGATTTTCTTTGATTTTAACATTTTTGTGAAAAGAAATTGAATTGAGAAGTTTTGAAATATTTCCTTTGTATAGTTTACATTTAAATTTATGATTGTCATGGAGATATTAGAAGGGTGTGGTGTTTGTTGTCCTCTCTCACTGAGATAAGTGCTAAGAAGAAAATAAAACTCACGATGATTGAAGAACTTTCAATTTACAATATTTATTGAAGGAAAGAAAAATAACGAAGGCATATTCCAAAATCCAAACTAAAACTCATACTTTAATCCAAAAGAAATCGTTGAAGTAAAGTCTAAAAATATCTCCGTAAGAAACATTATTTCTTCTTGATTTGTTTTCAATTAACATAAATTTTCAACTTTAATCTGACATCAGAGAATATTCGAAGAAAATCGCATAATTCTTCCCTTAATGATGATTGATTAAAAAGGAAAATGAAGCAAACTAAGTGTATGAAAGCAATATCAACGACCAACAGAGCTTTCACCTTAGAAAACTTGAGAGTATTTCGCTGTTTCTAATCAGACTTTCTTAATCTCTCAGAAACGATTCATTCACGTTCGTTGACTTATCAGCTTTCATTCATGCTTACAAATATAATATAAGAATATAATAATACAACTTTTATTAAAAACATTAGAAACATGCTAAGCCGAATGTAAGCCAAAAACCAAGACAAAAAATCAATATAATCTGATTGAGTTATTCTTTAATGAAATCTAATTAAGCAGAAGCAAGAAAAAAGAGAGAAAGTATTTATATCGAAGATGAAAATTGTAATTGTAACAGCATGAAACGGGAAAAGGAAATGTTTTTATTTCTTTTATTTTATTTATTAGTAGCTTGCTAAGTATCATTTTGAAAGTTTAACTAGCAAGGAATGAGAATGAAAAAGTTTCTTGTGATTACACAATTCTCAGAGCTTATGATAGAGTGACTATTAAATCCTCTTGTAAGCCTTTTACTCATCGTTATGCTGTCGCAAAGATACGTAAATACATAAATATTTTAATCATTAAGATGACTAAACACTTTTTCGCACTAGATTAAGGCTTTATGTAAATGAGATTTGAAGAAATGCCTTCTCTGCTGTTCTCTTACTCACACAAAGACTTTAGATTCATCATCATCCTAAATGGAAATTTATATTTTTTAATTCTTATCAACCTCACATATACTCACATGCTTGATACTTGAGAAACTCATGTACAAAGCACACAGCAGTTAAGCAAAAGTGTCTTTTGCGGGCGGTAAATACGAGCAGAGCATTTAAAATTCATGCAAATATGTGATTAGAAGCGAAGACAATTTAAATAAATGATGTTTGTTAAAGGAAACTTTTTTGAACTCTCTTACTCGTTGTCGTTGTCTTCTCTTCCTCTTTTCTTAGAAGAAATTTTGAAATGTCTGTTGACTGTGAACAAGAAACTCTAGAGAAAGAAGAAAGAGACTCTTAGGCATCCGGAGCCAAATGGAACACATTTTCGGGTTGTACACAAATCCGAGAGGATTTTACAATCATAATCACTGTATTTACTTGAGAGCGTCGTGAATAAATTTAAGATAGGATAGGAACTGATTTTCCGTTTAGACTTTCCGAGATGGGAATACAATAACTTTGGGGATTTTCTCTGGCAACGCTCTAATATTTTCTCGTTTCCGAGTCATAAAATTTTGAAGACTTTCATCGTCTTTTGTCGGTGTCATCAGCGCGTAAGGCGGCGAAAAATTATCCAGTTGATAGAGAATTAAATTCTCATTAGACTTTTAGGTTTCCTTCAGCAATGAATTTGGCGAGAAGGAATTTTGATGATCTCAGATGTGCCGCATCATTGGCACTTTGCATTAAGCTTCACTCATTATAAATATCATTTCTCTTCCTAAGTAACTTTCATAAGTTCACCAATTATTCTACGAAATGTTTACTTATTATTCTTAAAAGGGGGGGATTAAAATAATAAACGCAAAAATATTTTTCTCATGCAAATCCCAAGATTTTACTCAAACATTAACACATCAAAAGTTTTAGAAAAGGTAAGCAAACAGAATTGTTAAGCAACCCCGCCAAAGCAATAAGCTTCGTAGTAACAAAGTTGTTAATTTTATGTTTAATATCTTTTCTATGTGAACTTTCAGTTGTTAAGCTACACATTGCTCGTTGCTTTTGTGAGTGGTGCGATGTAATCAGAGAGATAACCTTAACGAACCTGGTCACACAACATTTTTACTCTCGCGAAGTTCATTTCATAAAACAATTTTGTGACAATCCCCAGACACTCCCCTTATTTAGGTATTCACAAAATCATTTAAAATGTATCTTGTTGATCGTCATACAGTTTAGGAATTTTCATCACGAGACAAGTGTCACTTATGTATGAAGCATCTAATTTAATTTTGCCAATTACGTAAAACTTTCGCCATACTGAATTCCCTAAAACGCCTCTTAAATTGAGAAGGAACGAGGAAAACAGAGAAGCACGTCGCGAAAGGAAAAAAAAGAAACGTTTTAGAGACAAAATTATGAATTTAATTACAAGACTTGACACGACGCTTCTTACTTAGTCGCCTGTTTTTAACTTTCTTTACATTATTCTTATCTATCAGAAAATAAACAAAATATGCCCAATTAGGGGCGAAAAAAATGATAACAATTTAAAAAACTTTTGTTTTTCGCATCTTTTTTAACAGCATGGGAGTTGTAAGACGCTTCTTGTTTATGAAAATCTAATTTTACAAGGGTTCTATGGTCGCTTTAAGATTCCTATGTTAATTCTTAGGCGGTTGACGAAAATTCAAAGTATTAACCATAAATCTTAAAACAGTTTTCCTCAAATTAAAGAAGGAAAGAAAAGATGAAAACAAACTTCAGTAAATTTGCTACTGAACGTTCGTACTGAAAAATAAAACCCTTTTATAAAATATGACGGTCACCACCCATCGTCGACTCGCCCTTAGTTAAAGTGATTAAAAGATCTACAAACACAAAATAATTTTATAATCAACTCGCTCTCTTACTCTATCAAGACTGAATCCGATGAGAAATAACTGTAATTAACCGATAAGGATATATTCCTAGAAAATTATGTGCTTTAATGTTGTTTTTATAATTTTGTTGTAGTTTACGTGTCTTTATGGGTTTTAATTAGTAATCAGCAGAAATTGCCTTTGAATGTTGAATAAAAATTGAAGTAAAAGCATGAAATCAATGGCATGGAGAGGGAAAGCTTCGTTTTCCAGTTACAAAGCACGCATGAATAGCAACGTTAATTGATGCAATTAACTTTTTACGAAGTCTGTGGCATAAAAATCCCTGTCAGCAAGTTATACTTGTAAACATAAGTGAGAGAAAGCTGAGTGATGTAAGTTATACAGGAAAAAGGCACGAATCAATTATGTATATGTGGACTTTGAAAACAATAACGGAAAGGAGAAAAATTCGTCTAAATGAGGTTTTTTTTCTCCTCTGTTCGTGTATCTCGAATACATGTAAATTTACATACCCGGTCCAAAGAACAAATTCGACATTATCTCCTTGTTTCTCTCTCATCGCTTGTGATGCTGTTTCGAGAAGGGTCCATGGACTATCACATAAATAGTCACCGTAGTATCCTGGAGCACGCGATGTGCTTTGATGATGTTCCGTATGCCAACAACCTGTAAGAATATTAAATTGTCAATCTCTGCATACTTCTTTTTTGCTGAACTTAAATTTGTTTAATTAATGTAACGTTCGAGAATACCAAACAAAAACTAACCGAAGAAAGATATATTTTCAACATAAAAGTTTAATAGTTCATAAATAAAGCTTTTCTTTTATATGAAACATCATTTGGTAGCATAAACATGAAAGGAATAACATGAAAACAAGGTAATGCAAAATATAATGAAAGAAAAAACTGATATTTATAAAAAAAGATGAAAAACTATCGAGAATATCATAAATTTTACTGTTTTTATGAAAATAATAAATTATCATAATGTTTACGACATTAAAGAACCCTCATACGACGTCGAAGCTTTTTAGAGCTTGGAATAGACTAAATATTCTCCTTGTCCTAGAGAAAGTGGAGAACGAATAAAAACCCTAAAAATGGCAAGCATAAACAACACAAGCGGAAAAATCAATAAAGTTCAATTGAAAGAAAGCTTTTACGTGTCTCCTTTTTTTTCTATAAATGGCAAATCAATAAGCCTTCCCTTATATGTAGTTCAAGCTCAGTAGTCTTCATCAATGTACTTACTTCGAACGATATCGCCTTTAGTTGAATATGCGGAGTCGAAATGTAAATCTGTTATATGCCAAAAATATCCTGAAAAAATATAAAAGTACATATAAGCTCAATAAACATTCGAATTCACTCATCTCACAACACACATGAGCTCATAATCTTACACACATGTGTATTCGTCTCGTCAGAAATAAGTTTAATATTTGTTGGAGAGGAGTTGAAACATAAAAAAATTATTTGCTTTAACAGAGAAGTATAATCCGCTCTCTTTGATTGTTAAACACTTCTCCGCATGTATGTGGAAACATGCGACAAGATGAACAGAAAAATAGAAAAATATTCTTCGCTCACCATGTGTGCCATGATGACACATATGAAGAAGAGAAAAGGATCAATAAAACTTTTGTTTTTCACAAGGCAAACAGTTTTCTTTTCTGACGACTTTACTTTGCTTTTCGTTTACTAGAAGATGGTGGTTTGTCATTGTTTTATTAGTTCGAGAGGGGACACATACATAGTTCTGTTATTAGTGCTTTGGGTTTTCTTTAATATTCCCTAAGATACAATCATTCGCAATTACTTTTGTCTGTTGCTGTCTATCTTTGTTATCCTAGGGCTGTGAGCGCCCTTCCCAGAATCGCAAAGCTTCTATTCACAGATATTTCTGTGATAACAACATTCAGCAATGGAAAAGTTTTATTTTCATGAATATAGCGATAGTTTTCCTACTGTGATAGGTCTCTTTATTATGCATGAATATTATCTTGGATCATACGCTATTATGATAGTTCATTGTGTCTTCACGATAGTCATCATAAATTTAATAGCATTGGATTAACTTCATTCTTTGTTATATTTCATGATTCTTCTGAACCTATACATTTAAAATAAAGGATTTGTTTGAATAAGTTCTTTCCTCAAAAGTTTTGACACGAGAAGGAGAAACTTTAAGAGATTTTGTGCGTGTTTTCACTTGAAGAGCTAATATAATATTTGCTTTAGAATCTGCAATGTCACATTCTCTTCATGTTTATATGTACATACAAACCCGAGAAATGGCATTTCATTTATCGCAATGCAGTATCGCAAATATTCACATATCTAAGTGAAAATCACATAAAAGAGTTTCATATGAAAGGAAAACATGAAAAAATTATCTCTGAAGAAGACCTTTGGTGTTTGTTGTATAAAATTCATTTAATTTGATGTTAAGCGACAGTGAAGGAAAGTTTTGAAATAATTAATGCTTGTTTGTCCGTTGGAATAGTAAATTAAAATTTCCTTGAACAAATACCACACGTACATAAATAAATATTTACATAGGAAACATCTTATCAAATATTCTATATGACTCGTATAATTTTGTTTATATTCATTTTGCCTTGAAAAGAAGGACATGAGTTGCGTTTGAAATGTAATTAACCCTTCTATTCAACTATTTTTATTGATGAATTAAAATAATAATATTATTTACACCACGAGCTTCATTGCGCTTCATTGTTTATTTCAATTTATCCGTCTTTTTAGTGTTCCCATACACACTTAGTTATTAAAAATTTATATCTCCTCTCCATGAACTGTGACGATTGTTCTATAATTTTCACGTCTGAGTTATGTAAATATCTGTAATTACGATACTCAAACACATGACAATTTTATCACGGCTCACATATCAACCAACATATATTTAACATTATTACTTAGAAGGACAGCACTCACCTATTTTTGCGTCAGCATTTTCCAGCATAATAAACAAATAAAACCACGCAAACGAAATTGTTGGAAAGGACTTCAATATTCTACTGAGGCCCATTTTAAATATCCTGGGATATCCATTGTGTGCATATACTAACACATGTGTCTCATCATAATTCCAAGTACATCATCATTTAGATAGTGGCACTGATAAAATCTTATTCAGAACTGCACCTTTCTTTCTTTCCTTTTCTCGCTCTGTAAATTTTAAAACTTATTTCATTTCCATTACACTTTTCATTTTTCTTTTGACGGTATCTGATTCTAATTCAAAGCTTTCATGCATATGTCTTCCTTATATTCACGACACATTCATCATTCCATCACATTGTACTTTCATATGCATCAGAATCGTACATATCACTATGAAAAACAAAGCCGTGGGAAAAAAGGTATTAAAGTTGAAGCCACATTACGCCTTCCTTCAAATATGCAAATGATCGTGATAGAGAAAAAAAAAATGAAGAGAGAAAGAAAACAACAGCGAGGCAACCGAGAAAACCGAGAAAGAAAAATCAATATGCAAATTTATTCATTTAATCAGAACCTAAACATGCTGTAGGTTGTATAAATCATTTTAATCATCGTGTCTTATATTTTTTTTCGTTCTGTTTAAAAAAATGCCTTCCCGCCAAAGCCAAACTTCAAGACATGCTTGAAGGAATAAAACTAAAGGCGAGTTTACGAGGGAATGAAAAATGCGAACTTTGTGATTTGATTGAATAGGTTTTCGCATGTCTCCCGACACCAGACGGGTCTTAATTTTTTTTTTCTTTTTTTTATGTTCTCGTCCTAAGGCTCTCAACATGAAGTCATGCGCAAAGCTTAAGTTTGTCAGCAAGTGACTTCATGATTAGACGGACAATGAGCAGAACTTTATGAGAAAGAAGCCGATAATTTCCGATGAATTAATTAACAGATGATGACATAACATAAAATTTTATCTTGGAACCTTCGGGCGACCATAAATAAAGCTGATTTTATACAATGCTATCCCTAAAAGTTAGACGAGAAATTTCTGCAAGCCCCTGCCGTGTAATTATGATTTCGGAACGTAAAACCGACAAGAAACTCATGAATAAACCCCCATGATAACACTGCAAAAAATTCTTTAGTTAGTCATACGAATTGGAAGCGAAAAGCTGACTCTACTGAAATAAAGGATGAAAGAAACGAACGCTTGATGGAAATATGATACATAACAAGATAATTAATGTTCGTTCCTTAGAAATATTAACGAAAAAGCCGAAGACGAAAGAAACATGAAGAAAAAATGACATCAAATATTTCTTGAAACGGAAATGATGTAAAGTAATTGTACAAAAATTATAATTTCCTCTGTGAATTTTCCATTTCCATAATATTCCATTAAAAATTTGTTCCGTCTGAAAGCGAAGGAAAAACACTTTTCATGGCAAATTGCATTCTCGGATATTTATTTTATATTTTTGCTATTTCTCATGAATAGAATATATGCAGCCACGGATGTGAATGAAATGTGAAAATTCTGAATGAATGAAATGATTTAGCATTTTGCAAATCAGATTTTTCTTTACGCTAAATGAAATCTTTCACATTAATTTTTTGTTAACAGGAAGAGTCCAGTGATTTTTCCTCAGCTCAAACATTTCCGTTTGACGAGGTTATTTTCGTCATGTCTGGGATGAGAATGAGAAAGAGAGAGAAACGCAAACTTTTTTATTTACTTATGTCTCGGGCATCCGATGAACCAAAGTTAATTTTAAACAAGTTTTATTTCTTCTTTTCTCGTGATCGGGAACCCCAGTGCGTTGTTGAGAAGAGAAAGTTTTTTTAACGTAATAAAAATTCATCTGAGGTCTTTGGGATGGATAGAGAAATAAAAAGAAATCTCAAAGTAGAATTGATTTAATGTATCATCGAATTCAGGCTGGGGTATGATTGGATCGTGATAGAAAAATAAGTGAAAAAGAATCTGACGAAAACAAAACTAATTTTTTTTTTATTATTTTGAGTTTTATATATTTAATCTTCTTAAAATCACTTCAATCATTTATTCCTTTAGCTTCAATTCGTTCGTAAACTTTTCTTACACTTTTCTGCTTTCTTTGAAACATTTAATTAAACAAAACTTTTGTACCAAAGACGGAAAAATTTAATTCAGAACGAAACTTTTTCAATGCTTTTATTGCTAATGCCAAAGAAGAGGAAATCTTAAAAGAAGAATCTGAATATTTTCAGCTTTTTCGTTTCATTACCGCAAGAAAGCTTCGAAAATCAATGAAACTTTTTCTTTGAATATATCTGCTTTCAAACCAAACAGTAAACACGGCGTAAGATAAGATTAAGGTTTTAATGCGGGCAAGAAAAATAAAAAGAAAAATATACAATCAGAGCTTTGGAATTTTCATAGGTGATTGAATTTCTTTCTCGTTTTCCTTTGATTTATTTCTTATCATGTTGGTTTTCATTCGAATTTCACAAATATAGCATACTTGCATATTCTGACTGATGAAATTTATTTGAGAATTAAAAATTCTTTTTATTTTTTATCAATGAATTTTCTTTTCTTTATTTTCTTTTATGTACCTTTGAGCGTCTTATAAAAATTTCACTTTAAGACTTTTCTTTGTCAAACACTAATGTGACACTACAAAATTCTGATCAATTTAATTTCATAGATGTTTTAATTGAAGAAAAATTCTTCATTAACTTAATGATTTTTATTCATAATCATTATCCTTACATGTCATAACATTTTTCTTTTTATTTCAATCACAAAACACACCAAGAGTTCCTTTCGATCTCTTCTTAAGGAGCTTTAACGCGAAACTGAAGTGCATAGTAGGAAATCTTCTCTTTTATGTTGTTTTGACGGTACTGGAAATTGGAAAGCATGCGCTGGAAGAGTACCAGGACCTTATGTTGATTTTCAGAGAGAATACATTGTAGATACATGTGATGTAACGAATGATGTTTCTTTTCTGTCAACTTCTCTTATAACTCAATAAAAAGTTTATTTTTAAAAATGTGCTACCGTTGATAGGCATTTCTATCAACTAAACGTCACCATGTTAGGGAAGAGTCTTAACAAAGTTAAATAAAGATCAAAATGTTTGCTTCTATTGACAGCCATGGAAATGAAGTTTAACCATTGCAATTTTTACATTTACATAATTTATGAGTAACAGGTTGAAATTGATGTAAAGTTGACTTTTAAAGTTTTTAAAAATTGTCTTTAAAATTTAATTTTATTTTTGTTATACCATTAATTATAATGAATTAACAGAATTAAAAAGTTTAATTCATTTATTTTCTTGAACAAAATAATCCTTGCCAAAAAATTAATTTTGAAACAAAAGCGAACGAAAATCCTGGGAAGCATGCAATCGTGTCGACATACATAAATAAGCATTGATAATCACGCTGTGAGGAGTAATGACAACATAATTTCATACATCTACTGTAAATAGCTTAACACGTTAATGTGCGGCTCATGTTAAAATTAAAAACTTTTCACGTTCAGCAAAAGTTCATTGCATAATGAGAGCGAAATTTAACTAAATTTTTCCTCACTCATCATAATTCTTGCATAATATAATTCGGGTCAAAAAATTGAATTATTTTATTTAACCAGAATAGAGACATAAAAGCTTTTTAAAGGTCTGTTCGTTGCTTTTAATTAAATGAAAAATGTACGTGTTTTTTCATCGACTTTCGTAAGCATACAAATTGTGCACAATTGCAGCGAAGGGAACAATAATCCAAAAAAAAGTATTGCCTTTATTTCCACAAGGAGACATAAAACTGTTTCCATGTTATGTATACATATAGAATTTTTTTGACTGAATTCGTAGGAATGAAGGAAAAAATCAACCAAATGCTCTTCTAGTATAACAAAAATTGGATCAAATTGTAAACTCCAAAGTAAGTCGGATACCATAAAACTTATTTCGATTTAACCGGATAACTTTCTACCATTACTGAATTCATACAATTAAAATAAGTATAAAGAATTGAAGAAAGAGGAGTGAGAAAAATAACAACAGCCTGACAGTTATTGCCTTTGGTAAATGATTAATAATTGAATTTATTTCTATCGAACAAGCAACAAACATTTTCAAGAAAATTTCTTTGCAAATAAATATAAATTTCATTAAGTTTTAATAATTGATTTGACAATGGAGACGAGAACAATTTCATTTTTTCATTGATGAGAATCTTGATAAAGCGGAAAATTACACTTACTTAAACTATTCACTTTCAAACTGATTAAAAGTCTAAAGTAAACATGCACAACACAACGTTGAAATTTATTGAAAATAAATCTCATATAATGCCCGATAAATTGCTTGTTTAATTGGATTCATGATCGAAATGCCTTTAATCGTAGCTTAAAAAGCTTTTCATGCTTACTTTTTTGTTGCTGTCTAAGGATAAGCACGAAAAAGGAAAGAGAAACTACATAAATATAAAAAAGAAGAGAAGAAGTTTTAGTTCAACTTACTATGCTGATCATGTTTCGGCCATCAAACCGAGAATTTCCTTCCAAATGCCCTAAACTTTGATTTAATTTCAACAGATTCTTCCTCATTAGTCCCAATGATAACTCATTATTATTCGTCGTCTCTTTGGGTCAATAAGCATGAGGGATGTGATAATTTATGGCAGTTCTCGACCCCAAAAGAAACTCAAACGCCTAGATTCAAGCACATTAAATTTAAACAGACTTTTTTGCCATGCTATCATTCGTTTCATTTACTCCATGAATAAAATATTTCTCGCTCTGTCAAAATATTATGATATATCGTCTCTCCTTTCTCGAAGACCTTCTCTTTCATCCCTTTTTGAGCTTAGTCTCATGAGTGCCCAAAATATCAGTCACAACAAGTCTTGATGACTAAGAAGACTTAGTCTCATATATCAAAAACGAAGTTAACACCCTTGTTAGTATTTATATCTTATCGTTGAAATAATTTTACACTTTTTTTCCTTATCCATAATTTAATTTTTGGCTTTAAATCCAAGACAAAGTCTTTGATAGCTTACAAATGTTGAAACTTTCCCATGCATGTAATTTATTGCTAATCGTTCTCTCAATAGTTTTAGTTCATATCCTTAAAATATACAATGGATATCAGGGAGATGTAACAAGCGGAAGAAAGTCAAGTGTAGTTGGGAGTTGAACGACAACAACAAAAACAAAAAATAAAAACAAAAAGATGAAAACTCTTCAAGAGATCCCTTAGCAAAAGCAAACAGAATCATTTATTAATAAACTCCTTGTACAACCCTTTTGTCACTATCAGACCGAAAATAATATCAAAATTTCCAACATTCCCTTTTCTCCGTCATCACATTCACATTCCAGCACAGATATTCATAAATTCTCTGCTAGTTTTTTGTGAAGCTGGCAACGACGACAAGGAAAAGAGAGAACATGAAAAAAGTTATCAAACTCATTAAACCAGAAAAAAATTGACTATTATACTTCATCATGGTATTTATTCTAGCATCTCTATTCTCTTTCTTCTTACTTAGTTATTAGAACAAACTCATTGGGTGAGTGTTATAATCTAATGACGTCTCTTTCAAGCTTTTATAATCTCTCGTAAAAATGATATGAAGAAAAGGATTTTTCATCACATGGACCTCTTTCTATTACAATCTTCTCAAGCAAATATCATAAACTTCTCTGTTATACTTGAACGTAAGTGAAGAACAGGCTATAAAGCAAACAATGTGCGTTTCCTTCAACTTGAAACAGTCACAAACATTTAAGTTTAATGGTAATGTTTGGGCATCATCAGATTTATAGCGTTATCACGTCCAACACAGCGTCTTTAACATTTTCTCGAAGGGAAAGAAGGAAAAAGGGTCTCACTCTTTACGAAGATTCAATTTGGATATGAGAACAATTTATGCTATGAAAATATATTTATGATGCAGTTTCGATATTAATTCCCCTTTGCGTTGGGCAAAACTTATTACATGATATGAATCCATAGCGGTAAATGAAAATTTCCCATCAAAATGTAATCAAAAGGAAGCACTTAAAGATGATTGAAACTTGAAATGAAATTATTGCCTTTTCATTAGAGATTATGTTCTTACATCGATTTAATTAAAAAAATAATTTGATGAAGATATCTTGGATAGGTGACGTCATATCTGTTCGTTATGAGTGAAGTATTTGCATGTATTTGATTCTTTTTCGTGATTTTTTTTATTTCAACTTTTCTTCTTCCACTCTTTTTTTTGGATAGAAACTTTATAAAGAAGAGGCTGAAAGAGACTATGTGTTGTTACAGAAAGAAGAAGATTTAAGCATGAATGGGAGAGAATAAAAAATACCAAGAAAGAAAGAAATAATCTCAGGTAGAAACCTGTTGAACTTAACCATAAGTAAATATTAAAATTCATATCAAAGCGACAAGTACTCTGGTGTTTCTCTCACTCCATTATCTCTTCAAACAACTGCTTTATGAATCTTGCGGTAAGTTAAGTTGAGTCTCATCTTAATAATCACGAAAGCCTTAATGAAAGCGGATTCCGCAATACTCTTCACTCTCTGTCTGTTGCAGTTATCTCTGTTTACACTTTTAAAGGCTTTGTTCAAACTTTGTTAATGTTTAAATGTGGAGAGTGAAGTTGGAAAAAAATAATTCAAACATTCTCTTGTGACTCAGTAAGTCAGTATCGCGTCTCTTTTCAATCGCTTGAGTCATTTGCGCCGACGCGGTGTTATTTTAATTTTTAATTTCTAAATAGAAGAAATAAATTATCATATGTTTAATTGTTAGATAACTATCTGAAAAGCATATCATTTCAAAAGTGTTTGATTAAATATAAAATTTTGATAACCCAAATAAATTAAAAGTGAAGTGTAAGCATTGTTCTAACATGAAAAAGTTTTTTATTTGTTTGAGTTGTAGACTTTCAAATTGAGGAAACAAATCTTCTTTATGCTCGTTTCCTCAAAATCGAATCTATTTCCTTAAAAGCAGACAAGTGAAGTTAAAGTTTGTCAGAAACCCCATGATCTTTATCTCACTCAAACCAGCACTGACAGAAAATTGAGCGATAATGTCGGTAACGAGAAGAACTTTTTCTGCTTACAATCATTTTTCATAAGAAAAAGAATTTCAATTTTCAACATCGGAACGTGCTTTGGAAGAGAAAAATGGAATTTTTGCGCCTTGCCTCTCACTTGACTGTTCGCCTTTTCGCTGTACCTGTGTAGACTTTTTATAAGTAGTCTTTTTTTTATTGTTGTTTCGGTTATCGTGTGTTGTTATCTGCTGCTTCGAATGATAAAGAGAAATGAGACTGCTTCACAAATAAATATTATTCAGAACCTGACAATGATTATAGATAAATAAAATTGCAATTTACATGAGAGCAAATGGATAAAAAATTCAACCATTCTAATTGAATAAATAAATGTTCTGAATTTTAAATTTTTTCCATCGGCATTCTTCAGTCACTTGTCATTTGGTTGTATAGCTCGAAGAAATGTAGGGAAATACACAAATATAATTATCCTATTGTTATCACCAACGAGTTATCGCGATTACTACACTCTCACGTTCTTTTACAGCACCGTCATCAGTAGATTACCGTGAACAATGAAATTACATACATGTAACTTGATAAACGATAACAGACATCACTTCCAAAACATCCCTAATTAAATTTAACTCTTAAATGAACTTTTTTTTCGGTTTCATGTATCGTGAAAGAATTGCAATTTAATTGACTTTAGTTTTGAATTTGTTGAAATGAAGTTTTTTTTTTACCAGAAAGTTCTGAAACACGAATACAGGAATTAAATTAGATTCACTAAAATTAGGAGACTATTGTGTCTAAGAATTCTCTGTCATATGTCTGCATACTTATCTCCTCAAGTTATGATTCAAATTTCCTTAAGAAATAATAAACTTGGTTCGAATAGAAAGCTTTTCTATTTGATAAAGGAAGTAGGTAATATTTTTAAATAAATGTAAAGTGAATTTAAAGTTTTTAATTCTGTCGTGACAGTAGTGAAATGTTTAACCAAGCCCGTCTAAACCCATAAAGTGGTTTCATTGGAGCAGTCAGATAATCCTCGGTTTTCTACTTTTGTTTTTGCTTTTCATTTCAACATTTTCCGAGTTTTTCCTCTCGCTTTGAAATGTGATTTCGCTGTCAAAAGTTCAAAGCAAGAATGCAGGTTTTACTGTTTAACCACGAGTTGAAACTTCCTTTTCTTTTTGTTCTCTCAACCGATGTCGCTTCAAAACCTGATTTTCATGGATTTTCATCAAGCGCATGTTTTACTTGCTTAATTTGGACCAGATTTAACAATTGAAAGAAATTTTATGTACATTCTAGAAGGTTTGATTCGAAAGCTGTTTTTGCTTGAGGTTGAAATTGTTTTGAGACAGTGTGGATGAAATTATTCAGTTAAATTTTATTTTGTGATGGATTTGTAACTGTTCCTATATAATATCACATTTTTGAGAGTAAGAAGTAACTAATAAGCTTATATTTCGCATAAATATGTTACATATCGAGAATCTTTTCTAATTCAAATATTTTTATTCGTTTCAGAAGAAACGAGAAACGATTTCTTGCCCCAAAAAAAAGCTACAAAATTATTTGTGTGTTTTACGGTTTCAAAGCTCATGTTATTGAATTTCCAATTGAAATCTGAACGAACAAATCCTGAAAACTACTGATTGCATGTTTGCCTTCCTCAATGTTCACAAAGTTCTTAAATGCTACCCAAGCCGCTACAGATTTAAGAAATTGAATTTTCTGGTAAACTTGTAAATTAATTTTTTCCAAGTTATGCCATTGAGGCTGTACTTACTTAGTAAATTTATAATAATTCACACACTTTCTTGGTTTGCTCACGTTTTCTTTTTATATTGAACAAGTTTCAAGCAACTTCTGTTACTTTTACCAATGCTTCAACTTAAAAAATTTTCAGGCAATTTTAATCAAACATAATTCTGGAAACAAAATCAACCCGTTGTAAAGGAAATAAAAATTATATAATTTTGTATTTCTTCCTCGTTACCATAATTCAATTCAACGCTTATTGAAAACATACACTCGAAAAACAATTTTCCTTTATTTTTGAAAACTTCGTTATATGAAGCTCGCTCGTGCGCTATATATTTTAACCAAATGACTGCTTGAAGGTACATCCATGTCATACGTGAAGGTAAACAAATTTTCAATCTCCAAGTACGACATAGAATTCGTCTTAATAAAAAGAAAACGGAATTTTTCCTTGTTATATTATATCCTTTTTTTAACATGTGTTTCGTTTACATTGTAATGAAATTCGCAGAAGCTCAAGTTTCATTTCTCCAAATTTATTAATATATATTTCCACGGTAGCGACTCCATGTTTTCATTGTCTTTTGTCGTCTTTTGAAAAATGAAAGTAAAATTTAAGATATTTATTTTAAGTATCATTACGACATGAACGTTGCTCTGCCGTATGTCAAGTTACTTTCCATTTTTTCCTTTTTAATGTTCTCAAGAATTTATTTTTTTATGTACCTCCATTGTGTAATTGCTAAAGTTTTAGCTAAACAAAATAAGTTCCCTTTATCGTCATTCCGTGATGCAATTTAAAGTTTTTCTTTTGTTCTTCTTAGAATTTGTTGTTTCGTCGCATAATTAACTAATTATCTAGAGCTTTGTTTAAACATCATCATCATCATCTTCCTCATCATCATTATCATCATCACCATAAAAGAAAAAGGAAAAAACATCTGAAACTATTCTATTATGCAATGTTTATCAAATAAGATAGCAAATTTAGCTACATAAATGCAAGAGAAGCAAGCATCGTTGGCTTGATCTAATTATGTGATCGTTTGTATTCAGAAACACAAAGTGTTTTGCTTTATGTTTCTCTTCCTTTTTTTAAAGTGTGGGGCTTTTAATATATTTATAAAACGTTGGATGTATCCGAGTTTGCTAAATGATACCAGACTAGCATAAAATCATGTTGAACCAAATTGCTAATGTTACCCATATGGCTTTAATACCCTTACAGGCATTGGTCTTTAAGTTTATCAAAATCACCATGAGAAAATTTAACTAACACTTTCATTCATTCACTAAACTGTCGGCCACAGGTTCGTCTGCCATTTAAAATTTTTCACATGTGGGTTTCATGAAAAATTTAAACTACCTTGATGAAGCGTGATAAACTTGAATATCTCGAGTTGATGTTTAAAAAAGGATTTTAATTTTTTCCAATGCAATTATGTGATAAGATAAAAGTTACAAACAAAAACGAAAACATTCGCATATGAAGCTTTCACAAACATATTTATGAATTATATAAAAAAGATTAAATTATGAATGTATAAAGACGAAAGGAAACTTTTTCTGTCGATGACACGTTGAATATTTTATTACGTGATATAAAAAGAATTCCGAGATTAAAACTTTATATTACAAAGTTTGAAGATGACTTAAGTTAATTTACAGCATACTCGATGTGACCGCCACATGAATCTTTGAAACTGATATCACTTGAAGAAATAAAGCGAAGTATAAACAAAATTTTATTCTAAACTTTCTTTCAAACGCAAAGAAGTTGAAGTTCGTGATCTGCAGTCCTAACTTTCTTAATCTTCTACATTTCCATTGTCTCATGTACCGCTACTGAATCACAAAGCAAAACTTTTGTTTCTACAGATGATATTGAAAATTTATAGAAGATAACTTTAATGGGGAAACAATTTCTCGGGTTTCTCTATGACTTTATAGAACTTTACTCTCACAAGAATAGAAAAAAAAACTTTTATCATGTGGATAAAAAGTTGATTTAGATAATGGCTTGTCGTCTCTCCTTTTCCCTTTTTGCTTTCCACCGACAACTAAAAACTGTAAATCTGAACTAATAAACAAAAGTATAAATATGTTTGGACGGCAACTTGTACATCCCCAACTACCAAAATGACGTTCTTCTCGATTCTATTTTCATCCAACTTGTACTTCCTTTCCCATAGGTATTACAGTTTGCAAGACTTCATCCGATGTTGAAAACTCTTGAAAATATTGTCATCGTCAAAGAGGAAAAACAGCGTTAACAAATGTAACAAAAAAAACTTCTCACTACAGGCTGTCATCAAAGTAAGGAGAGAGACATAGAAGAAGTGAAACTGCATTGTAAGTTTTACCATTTTCTTTTTTTTTATTCATTTATGTGTGTGTTTGTGTGTTAACTTGTACAGGAAAAAATATCTTCCCGTATCACAATAAAACAAGATATATGTTTGCTTTTAGTTGGTTATTTATATAACAAACTTTTTATTCTCATTTCCGTTCTTGTTTTTAATGCCGATAGAATAAGGAAACGGAATGGGTGGAAGAATGGTGACGGGGGTCAAAACAATGAAATGGTGTGAGAGAGACACATTGTAATAATGGTAATGATGACGGTATGGTATGTGGATGGATACAAGCAGAAGCATTCGCTTTTTTGTTGTGGCTGCTATGTGTATACAATATGAAAAGTGTGAAGCTAGAAAATCCTTTTCTGTTTTTTCCAACCATACATGCGAAAAGCTCAGAATATTTATGGCATGAAATATATTTCACTCTTCTTCCCTTTTCCCATAGAATGTGTGCTTTGATTAATATTAACTAAAAATTATGTCATGTAACAAATACTGGAATCTCAGAATCTTTCTTTCTTTTTTGTTATGCTGTATAATAATTTAGCTGAGAGAACATTGAGCTGAGATGAGTTAAGGTGATGGAAGTTTTGGGATTCATTTAGTGATTACAAGTCAATTACTTAGTCAAGTGTGCAATGTTTACAACACTTAAATGAATAATTTATGATGATCTTCTGCTCAAGATGTGCTGAACAAATAAATTTATTAAAAAATGTTATCAGACATCACTGGTTAATGAATGTCATGTAATTATGAATTATTATTGCTTGAAAATGTTGCCAAAGAAAAGAAGCTTTCTATTAGACCCAATATCATAACATAAAACATCATCATTGTACAACATGGATAGCAGATTCACTAGATTGAAAGCTTTAATATTAATTCTGCCCCATCTCTGTTTTGAACATCATAAGAAAAAATAAAGTCCGTCGGTCAAACTAAGAGCAACGATAAAAAAGGTTGGAAAAAATCTTTAGATGGCAAGCAATATTATGATGATCTAGGAAAAGATCCAATGATAGAAACATGCTGACAAGCTGTTTTTTATCATCATAAAAATTCAGCGACAAGAAAAAAAACTAATTGAAGTTTTTTTCTTTTAAATTCCGTTCTCAAATGGAAGTCTGTAACTACGCTCCGTTTGCACTAACTCGAAATTCAATAAAAGTCCCCGGCTTATGGTTCGATAATTAAATTTCAATTGATTTCGAACTCATAAAAATACTTTATTGCGATAACTTCTAGTGCGCTTCCATGTCGATGTGCAAATGTTTGAGAAAATCGATGAGAAGCCTGGAAAAAATATGTTTGACGATAGCAAGAACGTTTTTTCTTTCCTTTTTTTATTTAAACCAAGCTATGAGATTTATATTCAGAAAATTCGGCAATTTGCCTTTCGAAAGCATTCCTGTTTCTTCTGCTTTCATAAATCCCCAGCATTTATATAGATAGGAATGAAGAAGAACACGAAAAAAAGAATAAAAACTCACATTAATATCAAATATGTTTGTACTTCAGAATTGAAAAGAGTTAACAGACATTTCATGTTCCTATCATTTATCATTGACTTCTTCGCCCCCGGTCTGCATGAATCTAACACCAAGTCAAACATGGAACTTCCATTTCAAAAACAACAAATTTCGACTTGCTATGTTCATGTTCGCTACTGTAATTATGATAGCTTTTCGCAAGCATGGTATCTTTGCTTATTTTTTTTTTTTTTTACAAAACTGAACAATTTTTCACCTTTTCGTTTACTTACATTTTTTTTCGACTTGTTTCCACCCAGCTTGTTGCGCTACTATAAAGCCATTAATATTAATTTTATCGCGTGATATTTAATCTGGCACATTACAATATTTTTTTCTACCTCGTGGACATTTAAATTTCAAAACAATAGAAACACGAGTTAAAGTAGGAGGAATTAAAGCTTAAAGTAAAAATTAGTAGTGATCTTTGCTTCCAGGTCGTGGATTTTAATTAAAATGTTTATACCGAGCAAAAATTATGTGCTATGCTGCTCTAAGTATGAGTTTGAGATTGTGTTGGAAAGTTCTTTAACGCTTTCAATGATTGTGTCGCCTGGTGGTTGTTCAATCAAATTAAGTGCAAAGTTTTCAACAAGAAAACTCTGCCAACCTATAGAGCTTTAACCTTTCCTCCCCACCCTTGGTTTCACAAGAAAAATTTCTTAAGAATAGAAACAGCAGCTTCGTTGTCGTTCGAAGTCATTCACTATTATTAATTTTTACGACCATATTAGAGGATTATAATTTTAATTTATACAGCTGTAAACTTTTCGCTTCATAAACAATTTCAGTTTCTCATTCCATTAAGACGACCTTTCACTCCACTTGATATAATATGAAAGGAATGATGTGCAAAATCATACGAACGACGATTAAAAGCAGAATAGACAAATACAAAGTGAAAATAATTTTTGCAATGTTCAGCACAAATTTTCCATAACATATTTTTCTTTTCTTTTCTGTTTTTTGATTCAATGTTGGCATTTTACAAAGTGAATAGGACAAGAAATCATCAAAGAAAGTGGTTTAAGTTGAAATTATAATGACAGAGTGAGATCAGGAAAATCTCATAGATTTCATTATGTTTTAAAATTTCATTACATTTTTCAATTGCAATTTAATAAAATCCTCTTGATAAAGGATGGAATAGCAAATGGAAAATTGAGTCGTTTATTATATTTTCAAGAGAAGCATTTTATTTTATTCGAAGAGAACGGCAAAAAGATAGACAATGCCATCATCATCAGAGTTCCTTCGTTCATCAAAGCAGCAGAGAAATAATTTTCCTGTAATGTTACAAGTTCATTTCTTTCTATTTCTTTTTTTTTTAACAACGGAAACTCTTTCCAGTTTTATGAAAGCTCCGGAATCAGTTTCACTTGAGAGTTGATGTGCAAAAAGTACTTGAGTGATGAACTTTCCTTTCATTCAAAACATTCTCGAATGATTGCTTTTACGACTTGCTTATTTATTTTAGCTGCCTTCTTCCCATGACACTGACATACTCTTTATCCTCCTGCGAATTTTCAATTCTGTTTCAAAATTATACATGCATATTATATGCAAGAGCGGAGGTAGAGAAGTATCTCGTAATCACATTTGAGATATTCATAATTAATGATTCTGACATGAATGGATAAGAATACAAAAGAAATTCACATTCATACGTCCTTTTTCTTTCTCTCTTTTTCACTCTTATCTCTTTCTCATTTCTCCTTTTTTATTCTTTTAATTTTATTTTATTAAAACTCAAGATTGCTGTTAATAAAAATATAAAACAAAGATTTTTTTTTTCTTTCACACCGAATGCTTTTCATTGCTTTGAAGAAGCAAAGTGCAACGAGAAGTTTAATTTGAAGTTCAAATTAAAAGAAATATATGTTAAAATTAAGCATTTCATCACAAGGAGGGAAGTGTTTATAAATATTTTATAACTTTATACCTAATAATGCAGATTACATAAAATTTTCATGAAAATTCTTCAAATTGCCTGGTGTTGTATGAAAATATGTCGAGATTATCAACATCTGAAACTCAATTAAGCTTTTATCAAACTCTTTTAAGAATTTCCATCATTCATTCTAGGTTGGGATTTTCATAGAAAATTTTGCATAATTCACAAAATTTGAATAATGAATCATCTGTCTTTGAATTAATAAAGCAAATTGGGTTTTAGATGAGAAATCGTATCTAGTTTAAAGATATTATAAAAGCAAAGAATTATTAAAAGAAACTTCAAATGAATTAATCCTTAAAAGGAGCTTTATGAATGCTTTCGGGAATGTCACCAAAACCACAGAACGAGAGTAAAAATTTACTTTCAAAAAGAGTTTTTTTTGGAACAGTCAAAGCTAATCTGTGGCATATTTCTAGAAAAGCGTTCTGCCAACAAACTTCCATGTGATTTAATTTGCTTCCACCAATTAAACAAATTTGAAAAATCGCGCAAACAAAAAACCGTCGAGGAGAAAACACGAAAAATAAAATTAATTATCATTCATGTTGAAAATTCCCTAGGAAAAGTACATAATTACGTTATGTGAACGACACTCACGCTTTTCTCTGACGGTGTAATAAAAGGAAATTCTGCAAAGCAAATTTCTCGTAAGAGATTGAATAAACAACATTAATGCTTTCTCTCCTCATTCGCCCTTTTATTCCTCATCGAGATGAAGTGTTCTCTTTTCTTCTCGACGCAATTATGTTCTTGTGCTATTGTTAACTTGACTCTCATATCTTCAGACACCAACAAAAATAAATGAAAGCTAGAAAATTTGATCGTAAACGAGACCTTCTAATGAGTTTTGGAATTGCAGCAATTTTTTACTTTGCTGCATACTTCAAGCTTGCTTTCTTCAAGTGGAATAGAAGGAACTCAAAATTTTTATGTTGTGGAGTAGAATAGAAGAAGAGGAGAGAAAATGATGCCACTCAGGAATGACTTTTAAAATGGTTCACCTTAAGTATTAATTAAACCCAGATACACTATCTTCAAGATGTTGAAATTTTATGCTTTCTTCTCTCATTACGTTAGATCCCAGTATGTTACTTAAAACTTAATTCCAATTGAAGTAATTTCTGTCACAAGTTTAAAACATTTCACACTGGGCTTCGTTCGTTAGTTTCCTTTCCCCATCCTTAAAAATTGCATTGTGAAAAATTCTTTGAATAGAGTACTGTAGCAAGCATTAAATTAAATTGTTCCTTGACATTTTCCTCCCACGCTTTTCCTTTTCACTGCAAACTGATACCCAACTATTCAATGCTGCAGTTAATTTTTGTGTCTTTTTCTTCGAAATGATGAAAAAAAAATGAAGAAAATTACACGTAATTGAACATTATGTAAATTTCTGCATCAGTTGCATCGAAGAGCTTGGACAAAAAAAAAAGATTCTTTTACTTTCTGGTGAAGCTCAAAGGTCTTGAAAATCATTAAGCACTAATTTATTCCATTAATTTTCATTATGCACCAGAAAAATTAAGAGGTCGAGAGAGTAAAGTTCACGATTAACGCTAACTTTTGGTTAACGTTTATTGACTTTTGTATCTGGCCGGCATGTAAACTGCTTCGTTAGAAAATTTAGGACTTTGTAAAATTTCATTATCCATCCGTAATTGAAATTAATTAATTTGCACAAAACTTTTTAATTGTAAATTAAAAGCGAGAATATAAATTTTCAACAGAACAAGCATCAGCTGGGGTCAATTGGATTAGAAAACATCGCTTTATGGGGAAATGTGCGTCTAAAGATCAGCATCTGGAAATCAGGGAAATTGACGAACGTTCATACATCGCTATAGTTGATGACTTTGACTATTATGGCTATGAATATGAGGTGAGATTTTTAAAAATTTAAAAGGAAGAATAAATCATTTTTTGTTAGATGGCTCTGGTAACAGAAAATTTCTCTTTTCCAACGAGTGCCAATGTAAAAGGACATGACTTTGTTCTTATAAACTTGAGAATATGAAAGACGCATGCGTGCCTAAAAATCCAAGTTTTCTCCTTACTTCATAACCGAAACAAGGAATGGAAAACATTCTTACATCACAAAATGGAATAAAAAATTCCCCCAATTCGTCCTGTGCTTAATTTTCACATTTTCCCCGTTTTCTCGTTGAAAACAAAATTTCTGCGTCACATTTTTCATTCAGCCGCTCATTGAAAGACTTTATAAAGTGAAAAACTAAGATTTTGTTCATGAATAATTGAGAAAGACTCAAATAAAGTTGTGCAATTTGGAAGCTCATAAAAAGTTTCTTCAAATTAACTGAAATCAAAATCAATTCACAAGTGGATTTCATTAGAAAATATTGAACGAACAAATTTCAAGGTTTAAATGATTTTTATCTGCGTAATTGACTGAACAAGTGTTAAATATCTTGCTAATTAAATGATATAAATCAGTGAAAGGCATTCGTAAGTCTCTAGTTATGGATGAATGCCGAAATGTGATTGACGATTCATTTTTCGAGCTAGAAAAACTTTGTAACGATTCGCTAAGCACTATGGTAATTGCATAATTTTTTCCTCTTTTAAACTGCAGTTGCAAGTTGATATTAAATCGATTGCCGCGGTGTGAAATGTTCATACATGTCTGGGGAATGTCTGGCTGCCCTTAATTACACCCCACAATGTTAACATTTTTCATTTGCAATTAAATTTTGCTTTTTTCCTTCAAAAAAACATGGCAAGTCTTCATTTCGCATGTCTACGAAAAAAAAACCTTCACCATGACTCAATGTGAGTTGGGGCGGGTGGAAGAAGAAACAAAATAACAAAAAAAAGTAGAAATCTGATAATTTTAAAAACATTTGATCAGATTGATGTTGCATGACAATCACGCATTAAATTTGGTACATTCTAACGGTGAAATGACCGAAAGTTGAAGAACGATGAAAACTCTAAACAATCAAATGAAAAGAAATAGCAAATCATCATCGAAACTGACACGAACAGTAGCCGAATCGTCAGAAAAGTTTTAATGACTGAAAAGAAATTTTTAAGAGATATAATTTTAGATGCTTAATGGGAGAAGTATTAATTCATCACAAAATGAAAAATGATGCTATTGACGAAAGTGAAAGAACTGCTGTGTTGAGTTAGAAAGTCTTCAGCATCAGCGATGTAACAATTAAAGAGATGAAAATTGTAGTTTAAGCAGAAACTGTTAGTCGGCTATCTATCGAGCATAGCTAATCTGTAATTTTACTTCGCATAGTAAAACAATCTTCTTAAAGCAGCAGAGAATATCAATCAGCCTATGCTGTGTCTCAGCTGCTAATTTCTCGAATAAGGCAAAGCTTCCGTTTTTTTATATTTGTTCGGCAACAATAAAACATTCTAAAGGTGAACGAACCTACATTCGATCTTCTGAATGGAAAAGTTCTTCGTCTTTTCATTGGATAAATTGAACACGAGTGCTTTTCATAATGGAATTGTCTTGCGTATGTAGAATTGAAACATACAAGATGAGAATAATGTTGTTAATTTCATGAAACTCTCTCCGTTTTCAATTACTTGTTCCTATTGAAACATACGATGCTAGGTAGATGTAGCAACGGCAGAATAAATGAGAGTTGTTGTTTTTGTATTTCTATTCAAGAAAAAATAATTTTAGGTCAATGAAATGTTGTTGTCATCATCATCATTGTAGATCAACTTAATGCTGTTAGAATAAAAATTCGAAAACTTTTTCAAAGTTCAATTTTAATGCTAGACGGCTTTAGAAAATTGTTGATGAAGAATTATGAATAAGCAGATATATCTGAATGAGAAACTGCTACAAACAATGACTAAGATAAATTCGTGATCATTTCAAGCAAATTCCAATAAATTACTTCAACTTACTTCTTGCATTCATGAACATCAATCGAGGAACAACGTTCAAGAATTTTGATTTTATAAAAAGATTAAAAGTGACTTCATTTTAAATGAAGAAAATTCAATAAATCGATTTTCTGATGAATAAATGTCTTGCTATGCTATAAGGCATGAGTTTTTATTGTTCAACATGGGTTTGGCATGCCTATTAAATCGTAACATTTTATATCTGTTTGTTTCATTATTCGTTTTTATCATTTTTTTATCATTTGTCTTTGACCTTGAATTATTAAAAAATTAAACCCGTCAAAGTTGAAGTTCATTCTTTATCTGAAACAATTTTATTGTTGAATCATTTTGTGAAAAAATGATTAAACTAAATAGAAATGAGTTTCCAAAAAACTTTCCATGGAAATTAATTTCTTTTAATCGATTTACATTATTTCTCAATGATTCAAATATTCATGCTTGTCTATTTAGGGTCAATCAGAAAGTAAGAAATCATCAAAAAAGATGTCAGGTCCTGAGACCAAAGGTAAAGAAACTTCACAACATTTCATTGAATTTAATGACTAATAAACTCTCTAAAATCATCTTCAAGGCACTTCAATATCGTTTGGATTTAAAAAGAAAAATTATTCATCATCGGCATCTAATAAAAAGTTCAACGCTGCAAACAATAATAACGGAAATGATGGAACTAAAAGCGAAAAGAAAACGGCAACGATTATTTCAAACCATAATGTCATTAAAGCAGAGCAAAACCATCTCATAATTACGAGCGATGATAATGGCAACAACAATAACCCAGGTAATTAACATTTACGGAATTTTAAAATATATTTAGGCGGTGTCATTGAATTTTTATCTTTACGTAACATACATTTTAATATAAAATGTTTAAATGTCGCTCTATTCTCAGTCACATTGTCTTATTTGGGCACACACTGAATATTCAGTCTTTGCTCTCTTTCTCTCTCTTTGTTTTCAAAAGAAGCATTCATTCAAAAGTGATATAACATTATTAATAAAAAATATTTAATCTCACGTATTTGCTTAATTGGATGAATTGTTCAAGATAAGATAAAAGTTGAGATTATTTGGATTTGATGGGTGACAAAGCAATGAATTGACGCCCCATTGTTCATTTTTTTTTTGTATTTGATTCATCGTGACATTAGAAAAAGTGTTTTTTTATTGATATCAAACCGAGAATTTGTTATTTGAGTAAAAGTTTTCATTTTACATTCACTTTTGAATCTCACGATTTTGTTGAAATAAATTCATCATTTTAATTTCCTATTCAAAATAGAAATTCAGTGCAACAAGAAATGTGAAAAAGAATCATGAAAGATTTATTTTTAGCTGAAACTAACAATAGCGATAAAGAAACAACAGGTCGCACAACACCACGACTGCAGCCACCAAAAAGAGATCAAACACAAACGTCAAATGCACGAGGTAATCGATTCGGTTTCCGTCAAAATGTTGTTCGTCCAGCAGCTGCAGGTATCACACCGAAATTCAATGAATACGATAAATTAAACAACAACAGCGACAATGGTGGTAATGTCTGTCTCGACAATGATAAACGTCGCTCAAAAAGCGCAACAGCTTCATCACGTTCAACTGTCACGTTTGCTCAATCACCAATAAAATCATCTTCCGAAGAAAGACCACAACAAGGAAATAACAACACAAAGTGAGTGACAAGTTTAATAAAATGATTTATAAAACTTTCAATTTTTATTATTTAGTAAAACGCGCCCACAAGCAGTTGTACTGTCACGTTATACGCTTCATTCAACAAGTTTGCCACGTCCACAATATCCAATTCCCGTGAGCGTCTCAACAACAACTGCACCGAGTTATAAACGAAGTACAACATTTACATCATTCTCTTCAAATGGAAGTGGTAGCAGCAGCAGTTACACTCAAAACAGAGTTGTTGATACGAAAGGAGCTAAACATGCTGCAAATATCTCGAAACGTGGTGGCATTATGGGACGGTAAGTTGTTACATAATTAACGCACAAACCCCACCGATCAAAATCGATTAACTCAAATAAAAATTGTTTTGTAGGCGAGATGAGTCACTTGATTCTGGCATTGCTAGCCACGATAGCAATTCAGAACGTCAACAACTTTACATGGATTCAATGCTCTCACAACGTCCACGACAAAGGTCGCGTCATTTTGAGATGGTGCCGACAGGACGACATAAATTTGAAATACGTGACTTAAGTGATTATTCAGATGGCTCGATAATTGTTCCACTGTCACTTCCAAAACTACCCACAAATCGAAATGAAATTGTCACTGGAGGATTGATCAGAAGTTACACAACTGACAATGACACTGACATGTCGGTAAGTGTGGAAAGCAACACCCGACCTACATCAATCATTTCAACTTCTGAAGCTGAAAGCTTTGAAGAAGAGAAATCCAGAATCGACAACAGCTTTTCGGAGAAAAGTTTCAAAGTAAATGATTTGAACAGCTTTCTTTCTTTTTAACTGTCAACATTTATTTTCAGGGAGATCTTTTCAGTAAAAATTCATCTCGTGCTAGTTCAAAAGCATCGTGGTTTGGTAACATCAATGAATCGATGGCGTCGAAGAACTGCAGCAGTTTAAGTGTCAGCAGCAGTGATGAGAATGTTAAAAAGATTTCACAAAAGAAAGACATTGATTGTGATGATGATGAATTAAGTTCAATGACCATCACTGCTGATTTTTCGAGTCAATTGAATTCATCAAAAATGAAAACTTCTCCATCGAAGGATCAGAAAGAGATTGTCAATGATGCTTTCATGCAACAGCAACCTAAGATTGGAAGTATAAGTCGCAAGGAATTGTTACTTGAAGTCGATGATGTCAAGTTTGCTGCAACAGTTGATAAAGTTAAAGATTCTGTTCTTCTTGATGATGAAACGTCGCCAACTGACAGTCTTGTGAGCAGCTCAGAATCAGGTGATGTTCTAATGAAGAAGATTGAAAGACCGTCAGACATCGGCGCATTATTTAAGACAAAATTTGATGATATAAAAGAACAAGACCTTGAAGATGTTACACCGGAATTAATCTCACCCCTCACACCTGGCTCGCCTGCTCATGGATCGAATTCACTCAGTTTGTCTGATGGAGTGCGCGATGATTTTCTGATTGACGATGAAATTGCTGATCAACCAAACTTAGTGATGAATGATAAAAAGAGAAATGGTTCAGCATCACATAATGATGATTATAAAACAGCTTCAATGAATCTCACATCTGACACTGGAACTCTAAAAGACATTTCATTACACTCAAATGGTTCCATCAGATCAGCAAACAAACCAAGTTTTATTAAAATTAAATCATCGCCTGCTGTTAATCGGAAAGGATTAGGAATGGAAAATTCTGGATCGTTGGATACTTTGTCACCTTGTGATTCGATTACATCTGACGATTTAATGGCAGATTTTGACGTCAATAGCAGCCTTGACTCAATCGATCGGTAAGAAAACAAAAATCTAAATCAAAATCAAATTAATTTCCATTTTTTTTTTCTTCTGAATTGAAGTCATGGCTTTTCACACGATGATTTGCATGTTCTATCTGATTTTGAGAACCGAAATACAACAAGAAATGCCAACGATTTTGATGCAATAACAAAAATTCAACAAACAGTTGTTCGTCGTCATAGCAGTCGCGAAAGCATAACGTGAGTAGATCAATTTTTTTATATTATTTTGATATTCTGTTACACAATTCTTTCTGTTTTGTGTTTGGTTTCTCCATGACAATTATCCGCCAAAAAAAATAAATAACCAACGAAATTATTTTTTCGATGCAATAGTTTTCAACATTTGGAAGTTATGCAGTCAGCCGACTGGAAATAAATTAAAGTGAATTTAAATGTCATCGACCTGATTTTCTCACATGTTAAAAAGCCTTTAATCGACAGATTGTTTTTCTTTTTTTTATGAATGAATGGGAAATTGCAGTTCACTAAATTACAGACGTGCATTCGTGTTAATAACGAAAGAGTCGGGAAAGAAAGAAAGCAAACAAAAAAAGTTCATTGTTGTTGATCTATCTGCACACTCGGTTTGGTTGCGTTACCATGGTTTTAAATTTGATTTACCTGATTGGATATTTATGCTTAATTCATTATTATTATTTCTTTCATCACAAGAAATCATTATTTAATAAGTTTTAAAACGTTCATAATTCTAATTAAAATAAAATTAGTTTCATGCTACATCGTGCAACACTAAAAGCACTCATTTTAACTCACACTACTTCAATTGTGTTGTAGTTAAGTGAAGAAGAAAACAACACAACAAAGCTCTCTTTTTTCTAATGTTTCTGTTTTAGTTTAGTCTAAGATCGCGTTGTAACAACTTTAAATTCGAACAGAAAACAAAAATATAATAAAAAAATTATTTCACGATAGAAAAATTGTATAGAAACACAATTTTGGAAAGATTCAATTAAAAGGAAAGGAAATCGAATTTCTAAGAAAAAAGCTAATAAATCCCTTCAAGTGAAATGTTCTTTTTAACGTGATTAATTATTGGTGAAAGAGAAAATCTTTAAGCTTGATCGTTTTGACCTTAAAAGACTGTTGAGAAAAAAACAAAAGAGAGGAAGCGAAAGATGAAAGACTGTGATTATCCAACGCCACTTTATTCCGTTAACGATCGTTTATCGTGCGTCGACACTGGATTTAATTCACACGATGATATCAATGGGTAATAATTACTGTTGCTTTTGTTTGCGATGTGAATTTTCTTTTTGTCATCCATTCAGTTTGCGGTTTAAATCTTTCAAGTTTCAAATAACATTGAAGTTCACTCCAAAAGTTCTGTTCTTCTGAAGGTTTCAATGAATACCAAAACTACAGACTTTTCATGGTTTAATTGAAACGTAATTCATCAACAAAAGTTAACTGATTTATGTTGAGTGTGCACTGTTGATGAAATGCTCTGATAAACATTAAATTTTGTTTTTCTAAGTACAGAAACAGCAATCAATACTTTAATATTCCTTCAGTACAAGATTAACCACGATATTACATGATTTATTTATTTAATAAGAGCTTTAAGATTTACACGAGCTTGCACGCTTTTGCCTTAAATATTCTGTTCAACCTTGGGCAAAGCAGATTCCGTTCCGGTCGTAATAAAAACATTCAAGATGTGATGTGATTATGAAAACATCATAGTCTAAGAATATTTTCAGATATGTCCAAATCCTGTTTTATTAATAAAATCGATTCGGCTTTTTCACTTTCATTTAAGAAGAATATTTGAGATCGTGTTTTGGTTCTGTTTTATCGCATATTTCATTCAATTTTCACATTCTAAACGCTTTCGCGTTTAAACCAGTGATATCTCCATATGTTCTTATTATTACGATTGCAGTTTTATTTTTTATTTTGTGACAGCAGACAGAAATATTGAATTTCTACTTCCTATTTGGCCTTTGCGCAATTGCTGTAGGCGCAGGTTTTGTTGTTGTTTGGCAATTTTCCATTATTTCCTTCAGGGACATAAGTTTTTATAGTGTTATAGTAATAATTGAAATATGATACACCTCACTTCAATTTGAGGAAATTGATTTCATTATCCAATTTAATTACCGCTCTAAGAAGAAAACCAAACTCAAACACAAAATTTTCAGTTCTCATTCATAAACGTTTGACAATCATAATAAATAAAAGTTTGAGAGTCTTAGGTTTTTCGTAAAGAGAAAATCGCGAAACGATTTCGTGAATTGAAAATTTATTCTCAACTTCCAGTCAGTAGTGAAGAATTTCTCCTGTTGATTACATCGTTTTGTTTATAGTTTTAAATTGATTTTCTGTTTTATTTCTTTAATGACAGAAGAAAAAAAATGTTATCAATATTTTTGCTTAAAAATCTATTTCACTGTTTGATTTACTGTCATTGAATTAAGTGGAATTATTTCTTATCATTAGAAAAAAAAGAAGAAAAAAATTGTTATGGGAAAATGAGTAATTCATGTGCAGGGAAGAACAAAAGTCAACTTTCGCCATTTCTTGACGCTCGTCGTTTGAAAACAGATCTCCACACTTCGGAAAATGTTTTCCTACAATCCGACTCGCGATCTCGTTCCAGCTCGCCAATCTTACCGCAAAAATTGGCAAAAAATTGTGAAACTTCTAAAACAACCGGCAACAGCGCAATTCGGTGCGATGAAATTTTTTAACTGTGTAAATGCCATTGAAATTGCTCTTGCAAGCATTTGCCAAAAAAAAACGAAAAATCAAAAGTCAGCCTCTGACATTGCGCGACTAATTTAGTCGTTTCACGGCAACTAATTTATTTTACACAACAAATTTATTTTTGTTACACAAAATATTCAATTAATGTTTTAAATGAGTCTGATTTAAATATTGATTAATTTTAATAAAAATTTAAGATCTCAACTACCAGCTAGAGCCACCCGGTTGTTAAACCGACGGTTACAGAGCTCCAATAACTCACCTTTAAGCCATGGATCTGAAAGCCCACGTTCCCTTGACAGCATGCATAGTCGCAATACTCCAGTTAAGACATCGCTTAGAGAACATCTCAAGCAACGACAGCAAATGAGTCTACAATCCCAAATGTACAATTCTTCATCCGAAGATGTTTTTGTTGACAAGCAACTCAGAAATTCAATGTTGCAAGATGTCACATGTTTCAAGAAGCAACTTGTACACTTAAGGAGAATCCTCCAAGAGGTCAGTTAAATTCTTTAATTTTTATTTCCATGTTCACGTCCAAAAAGGTTACGGAAATGTTTTTAATTTGATTAAATTTTTATGTCATTAACTTTTTCCTTTCTTATTCTTTTGTTGCTGTTATAATTTGTCTATTCATTGAAAATTATTCAATCAAACTCGCACGCTTCTGGAAAATTGCAATTTACATTATTTGTCAATTTTCTGTTCTTTAATTTGTGACTATGTTTGTTATCAGGACGAAGATAATTTGATGAGGGTACGTTTTTGTTATTAATGTTTATTAATTCTTCTTTTAAAAGTTGCTCCAAGATTGCAATTTCCTTAAAAAAGTTTCACTAATCTAATATTGTGATGAATTTCAGTCGGATACTCTCAACCCATTTGAAGTGAATGGGCAAATCTTCAACGGCAATAACTGTGAAAACGTGGATGATGATTCAAAAGGAAAAGAGAAAAAGGATGATCAAAACAATGTGGTGCTTTCAAATGAACAAATGGCTTTGCTACAGGATCAACGTCAAGAGTTAGCTGATCTGAGACGTCAAGTTGTCTTCTTACAAGTGAGTGAAATGCATTTGATCAGCTGGAATTCCAAACAATTCACAAAAATATTTTGAGTTGGCTTATTTTTCAAAAATTTATCGTTCAATTGAAAGTAAACATTGATCTAACTTGTGTCAACATTTCTTGATTTCCTTTCTCGATTTTTCTTTCTTTTTATTCTCGAAAATGTTAAATGACAATGGATAGAACAAAGTAAATGATGATTAAAAATATTTTTATGAAAATTTATCGCTTATCATAATCGATAATCGAAATTCTCTAATCTATGACAAAACATGACCTTTAGTTTCAAATTGATTATCCAAACTTCATTTTAAATGAATGTTTTTCATTTCAAAGATTAAATTGAAGTCAGATTAGCTGGATAATCAATTCAAATCTCATAAGTTAAAAACTTATCAAACTTCTCCTTTATTAAATGTTGCTGCATGTTTAATTTTTGTTTATAAACTTCCTGAAAAGTATTAGAAATAATTTATTCTTCCCCATTCAAATACCTAATCATCATTCTTGTTTACTTAGCCTCGTTTTCGAAGCTTTGTTTTCTTTATTAGAAAAGTATTTCAATTCATAATAAACAAATTTTGTTATCTACAAATTTCAAATATTTTAACAGAGTCAAATGGATGATAAAGATCGAACGATTAGAATTCAGCAGAACAAGCTCGAAGAATATGAGAAAGAGAAGAGCAAAGATGCAAATTTAATGACAGAAGGAGTGAACGTAATTGAAACAGCAACATGCGCTACACAAACTGAAAGAGTAAGTTTGGCTTTTGTTTCTTTGATTATCTCATAATTTACATTAAATTTCATCTTGTTTTCCACAGCTGCGTCCAATTTCGATGGGTCAAGAAAGTCTCACAAGGTAATTTCAAAATTATCCAAACTTAATTGAATTTCGTGTGAATTTTAACTGTTAGCAACATCAAAAGTCGTCTTGAATTCTTGAAAATTCAAATCTGATTCGTTCTATCCGCACCAATTCTTGCAACTAATTTTAACTTTTCTTCTGTTGTTTACACGCTGCTCTTAAAACATTTCAATTGGATTTAATCTAACGATACATAAAACATTATTTGACTAACTTGATCGGCATTAAAACTTTTAGTAGTCGACTGAACCATGGACAGGTACATTTCTGTGATTTATTAATGGCCATTTTGTTGATGTGTGCAATCAATTTGATACTTTTGTTACATTTGGTATATAAACCATCGAGCATGTGAAACATTTAATGATTTATGATTCCTTCTACTTATCTTAAATACAAACGACTAATGAAGGAGATCTAAATTTTTATTGAAATATTTATTTTTCATGCTGTCGATGTATTTGACAAAGATCTAGGTAAATTGAATAGAATTTACCGTCAGAAAATCTTTCAGCATTTACTGCATGCCGTTTTATCATTTTGATGAGCTTTTGACGAACTTTCGTCCAAGAACGCTCAAAATTTTAATAATTTATTTTTATACTGTTTTCTTAAATTCTTCTTATGGATTGAACATTAATTTATGCTTTAAATTTTAATGGTTTCAGGTCCTCAGAACACCTTAAAGATCCACCAACAACTAATGGCGTGAAAAGCAAACAAATTCCAATCACAACCGTCAAACCGCCGATGACAAAAAGTAAAACGCAAATCTCATCGATTTACACAAAACTCTCATCAATCAAACCTTCGAGCACGAGTTTGACGTCAAATGCCAACAGTAAAAATTTATCTTCCGCTTCAAACTTTTCAAATCCAAAACCTGTGAAAACAACACAAATTGGGAATTTGCAGGGATTGTCGGTGAAAACCTTAAATGTGGTAAACACAGCACGTTCACCGATAAAATCACCGAAAAGAATTCCACAACTTGTGAAGCCAAACATCACAAATGGCGCAAGTAAGATTTCGTCAAAACCATTCATAAATTTCAAAACTAAGCCATCTGATTCCAATGGAAATTCTGCAACATCATCACTCAGTACCAGTAGTAGTAACTCAAGCTTGAATAACACAAACGGCGATAACATCAGCAAAGTGAAAAGTTTTATATGAAAAGATGATATTCAAGTGTTTAAAAGTATTAAATAATCATTAAGATGCAAATGGGCTACAAATAAATTTAAATTTTCTTTTGATTCCTTGAAATTTTTGATAGAAAAAAATCTTTAAAAGACAGTTGTAGCTCAATTAAAAATTAATTTTATTTTATTAGTTCCTCTAATTATTCACATTGATACTTAAATTTGAAGTTTATATAATCTTAAAATTTTTTATTTTATTTATAACTTATAAGTTTAACAGCATAAGTGCCCACCTGTTTTTACTTTGTTTTGTTTTAAAAGCCAGGAAAGTAAAGTGAACCTTTGAGATGTTTAATCAATTAATTTTTAAAGCGAAAATGAGAGAAATCATAGTGATGTCTGAATTACAGAAGAGTTTAGTTTTCCAATAAAATTGAAAAATAAATTTACGCTTTCAATTCCTCATCAAAGTGCAAAGTCAAATTGATTGATTTGAAATTAAGAAAATTTTGTTTTAAAGATTCGCAAAATGACTTTGAGCTTTAGAAATTTGAAAGATTAGAGAAAAACAAAAAATATTTATTGAAGTATAAAAGCTTATATTTAATCTAATAAAATTAAGGAAATCTTTTCAGTATAAAAGTTTAAAGTTGAATGGAAATTTTACAAAATTATTATCCGTCTCTGATCCAGTAAAGTTTCTTTGAAAGGCCAGCTTGTTTTAAAGGAAACTAAATTAAATAAATTTACTAAATAAAAAGAAATCTTTTTTTTGGAAATTGAATTTCCCTATGAAAATCTAAAATTTGTGTTTTCATCTCAATCAAAGTCTGCCAACTTCCATCTCAACAAGAGAAACTCCATCATTGAATTTCATTTTAATGTCGGGATCGACAAGTGGAAAATCTTTAATACATTTCATTTCAGTTGTGACAACACATGATGGGAATGGAGGGTTGAAGTTGAATTTATCGAGTTCTATGTCGTTGACTCTAGTCCAAGCAATAAATTCTCGAAGACACGCACATTGCCATGGATTTTTCCCAATTTTTAATGATTGCAGTCTTGAAAAGAAATTCATTAAAAATAGTTACACAGTTTGTTGTTTCCATCAAATCACCTGTCTAAGTCCATCATTGAAGGTAAATAATTAATTTGATTATTGTGAACATCAAATTCTTTTAAAAATGTTAAAGAAGTAAAAAAGTTGCTGGGGAAAAATTCGATTTGGTTTGAAGCCACATTGAGACTCATGAGATATTTATTTGTTTTCAGGAAATCATCTGGAATTGTTTTCAATTTATTCTGAAAGAAAATGAAAGTTAAATCAGATGCTTTCGAAACAATAAAACTTTACCTCCGATATGTCCAAATTGTTTAAAAAATTAAACAATAAGAAAAGTTCTTTATTGACATTTTTTATCAAATTGTTTCTCAGATTGAGTTTTCTCAGTCGGTTATCCTCGAATGAATTTCCATCAAATAAAGTTACGTCAAAGTTTTCAAGCTTGTTGTTCGATAAATCCAATGTCATAAGTTGGGTCAGCTTAGCAAAAGATTTTGGAGCAATCTTTTTTATTTGATTATCTTGTAAGTTAAGCATTTGCAAGTTTGTAGTTTTCAAAAAGTTTTTCTCGTAAATTTCGGAAATTTTGTTGAATGATAAATCTAAGGACAGTGCATGTATCATCTCACTGAAAGTATGAAGGAAATAAAGAATTTCGTCAATATCAATACAAAAATAGTTTCAAAACTATCACAGTCGATTACCAATCAATTCAAATTGATCAGTAGCGTGCTGAAATTTGAAACAATAAGCTTATTTTTAAAACCATTCAATAAAATGTGAAAATGAACTATAGATTGTAAATATATAACTTTGAACAATTATATATCGAAAAAAATGCTATAAAGCGAAGTCATTTAATCAATTCCGAATCATTTTCTCTCAGAGCTTCACTCTTTAAAGTATTTCAACTTAATAAAGACAATTTTCAATGGCAGACGTCGCACCAGCAGCAACAGCAGATGCACCTCCAGCACCAGCTCCAGCTGCACCAGAAGCACCAAAACCTAATGGACCAGTAGGTTCTTTGACCATTCATTAAATTACTTTCAAATTCATTTGTTGTTCTTTCAGGCTTATTGGAAGTTCCCCCCAAAACCAAAACGTAAAGGAAGTTTAGAGGGAATCGACGAAGATACAAAATTAAGCCGAGATCAACTGAAAAGTAATTTAGAATTTATTTACTCTGTTCAAAAATTTAAAAAATGTTTCTTCAGCTCTCAAGGAGGCTTTCAGAATCTTTGACAGTGACAACACCGGATGCATTCAATTGGATGTCGTGAAGGAAATTTTAACTCTCTTCAATGGTCATGAAGTTGATGATGATGAATTAAATGAAGTCATGGAAGAATTTGATGAAGATGAAAATGGAACCATTGAATTTCCAGAATTCATTAAATTAGCTGAAGAATTTGTTGAACCTGAAGAAGATTACAATACAGCTAAGAAAGACTTAAGAGAAATCTTCATGATGTATGATCGAGAACAGAAAGGCTACATTCCAGTTGCTGACTTTAAAGCAATTCTCAAAGAACTTGATAATGATCTTAGTGATGATGAAGCTGAACAAATGGTCAAAGAACTTGACAGTGATTGCAGTGGAACTATTGAGTTTGAGGAATTTATTGATGCAATGTTGGGCGATGACGATGACAGAAGATATTAAATAATTGTATGAATGTTCTCAATGCTTAAATAAAATAATTAAAATGTCAAAACTCTTTCTGATACTTACTGAAGGGAAATAGGATACATTATAGTGATGCTGTTATAAGACAGATCAATAGTTTCCAACTCAATTTTAGATCCGCCAGCAAAACTCCAAGGACCAATGTAAGGAATTTTGTTATCACTTAAATTGAGATATTTCAAGCTTTCAAGGGCTGTGAAGCTTCGATCAACAACACCTGTGATTGCATTTTCAGCTAGATTTATTATTTGAAGCTTTGGCATTCGAGCGAAAGTCCAAACCCAAATCTAGAAAATGATTTATTGTGACATTTCAAGCGCAGTTGATTTAAACTTCATTCTCTTACTGTAACAATCAAATTTCCTTCCAAATACAATTGCCTTAAATTCTGAAGATCATCAAACACAACATTAACCAGTCGATTGTGACTTAGCACAATGACTTCAATTTTCTTCGATTCTGCAAATGTTTTTGCTTCCAAAGTTTTGATTTGATTAAATGATGCGTTGAAAACTCTAAGCTGTGGAAAGAATTTCATGCTTTCCTTCTTCAACTCTTGAAGCTCATTTTCACTCAAGTTTATAGTTTCAATTGTCTTTTTTGAGAACCAACTTGACTTGATTGTTGAGAGTTCAGTTGCGGAAATGTCAAGATTCTTCAGTGAATCATAATCGCGGAATCCCTCGTCAGATAACGTCAACTTTCCAACACGTGACAAATCAAGCGATTGAATAACATTGAGATAAGGAACATTCACTGAAAAATGAGAGACAATGAGGGATTTTTTGTTCATCGTATCAGTGGCTACGTAATAATTAATGGCAGTTGAGGTCACGGAAACTTCTTTTTTTCTGATTAAAACAAATTTACATTTAAAGGTCGCGCGAGTTTCTGAGCGATTTTCAAGAATCTCTTTTAAAATCTTTAGAACATCCTTTCATTGATATTGCAAATTTTAATTATTTTAAAGATAGAATGTCAATAAAACTCGTAGATAAATAATCACCCGCATCGTTAGTAAATTCTGTGTGACTTGCAGTGTTAATTATTCTAACTGAAGTCCAATTTCCTTGAATTTCTTCTGCTACATCTGCCATAGTCTCAACATCAACACATTCCACTCTTGTAAACTTATTACTGGAACTATAAATAGATGAACATTTATCCCCGAAAATTACTCGATTCAAGCAAAAACATGTAAATAAAAATAAATTCGTCTTCATGATGTTTTTTCGTTCTTTTCTTGATTAATCACGACGAACAACTAAAGTGAAGTCTTATCATCATTTCGAAGAATCCCACAGAGAATTCAATAATTTAGCTATGAGTTGTTATTAAAATTGTGGAGAGAATTTTCAGTTGTTGGAATTTCTCTTGAGCTTCTTTTGGGAATTTCACTTTCATTAAAGATTAATTTGGCATTGATCACTTAGCAAGCTTTAAATAAATCTAAAGTAATGGCAAATAAAGCTGAAAAGTGTTTTAGAATATTTCTAATTCTTTTATTTTTTGGAATTCTTTCCACATTCATTTTCAAAGTTTGTCGGGTTCATTACAAAGCTTCACTTTATCTTTCCTTCCTGTTCATATTTTTGGGAGCAACTTTTTTCCTTCTTATTGTGTCAATTCATAAAGCTTCACGATGTGTTATTTTATTAATGATTCCTCAATTGTTAAGTAAAAAAGGAAGAAAATTAGTGATTGGATACCTTTTTCTGTTAACATTATCAGGACCTGTCAAGAATCTCATGAGAAATGTAAAAGTTCTCGGTCATGCCGTCGTTTGCGGACAAGTCATTAGAAAATTGAAATTGTTTTAATTTTTAAATTAAATAATTAATTTATAGGATCAAGTAAAACTTGCTTTACATGACTTGATTCACAGTTTCAAAGAACCGCTTCATGTAATAAAAGACGCGATTAATAAAATGCTTCCGTTAATTGAAAATGTTATGGAAAATGTTAAAGAAAAAGTTGTCAACATCAAAGATCATGTCATTGAGATTGGTATTTAAGTTAATATTTCCTATAATAATGTTTTAAATTTAATTAGCTTCAAATTTCAGTTGATAATATCCAAACATCATTTATTTGGTTGGAAAATGTTTTCAATTTCTGCAATGAAAAGTTGGGAACTCCTTTTGAAAAATGCTTAAAATTAGTTGAAACTTCGGAGATCAGATGTCGGTAAGGAATTTCCCTCAATTTTCTTTCTTAAAGTTTTGTTTCATTGTTTAATTAATTTCAGTAAATCTCTCACTACTCCGAGTACATTTTGTGATTCAACGGTGCTTGCAAAAATGTTTTGTTATAGTTTCAAGACGTTTGATGGGTTTTGTAAAGCTTTCACACTCAGTGATGATTCCCTAAAGTTGATACTGAAAAGTTAACTTAATTTTATTCATAAAAACTTCTTTTAAATATTTTCCATTTATTTTTGATTTAGATGTTGAAGTTTTTTTTGCAAATATTGAGGAAATGTTTTATGTTTCTGTTCAAGTTCATCATCAATTTGATTTCAACACCAACAGCTCAAAAGCAACTCATGTCATTGTTTCAGAAATTTTCGAAGACCTCCACGAACGAACTGAAATTGTGTTCAATGTCTTTGGATGCATTGAAGCTTTTATGAGCTTTTTCTTTCTTTGGATATTAATAAAGTTAATTTCATTTCTATTCAATTAAAGTGGCATATGTAATCATTTCTTTTCAAATCTTGCAGAACGCTCATTTACAAACATAATTTCATGACAAATTTGCGATATAAAAATGTTTTCATTACGAAAGAATTCCACAAAATCGACAGAAGGAGAATCGAAATGCAAAAGGCGTCTTTACTTCCATTAACCACCCATGAACGAAAGTCTTTTATAGAAATATCAAATTTTAGGCTGATTAGTCACGAGTATCGTAAAATTTTTGAAAAAAGCATTTTTCTCTTCGCAACATCAATTCACGTGTGCGGAATTTTATTTGCTGATTATTCGTTATTTTGGCTTTTATCTGTCATTCAATATTATGGAAATCAATCGAAAGATTTTGAAACAGAAGGTGAATTTGACTTTGAATTTCTTTAAAAATTATCATGAGAAAGTAATTTTGGAATAATTTTATAACTTTTTAAATCATTAAAATTTACGCAGATGATCTTTTCTGGATTAGCGTCATTGGTGATGGTGTTATCGCTGAAATGTGTCAAGATCTCGTAATGATATTCAAACCTCTCATGAAGTCTTTCGATCTTCAACTTAAAGTTTGTCTTCCGATTCCTTATCGACCAAACTTCTCAGAATATGCAAAAATTGGCCTTCTTGTGATTTCAAGTTGGATTTTCTTGATTGTTGAACCATATGCGATGAGATTAAAATGTGTCATCATGTCTGATCAATATCCAGAGAAAACTGCTGAAAGAACAGTCTGGCTCTATTACCACATATTGAGAAAACGAACTACTTTCTTTGGATTCATAAAGAAACAAATGAAACAAGATAGAAACTCACATGCAAAATATCGAAAGGAGACATGCTTCGAGATATTCAAAGCCAAGTTCGATCAGTATGTTGACAATTAATCTATCATTTATTACATTAAAGCATTCAATAATCTTTCAGGTATTGGATCTGTCGAAAACTTTTTGGACGAGATAATAAAATTATTTGTATGCTTTGTGGAGGTTCCAATGAAAGGTGAAAAGTTCTTAAAAATTATCAACAATCATTTTTAATTATTTTTTCACCAAAGTGACATCATTTACTGTCCCATATCAAGTTGTACGGGAATATTTTGCAATGAATGCTTCGATAACATTGAAAACTCGTGTCCCATGTGTAATATTCCATTTAATATTGGAAATGACAGTGAAGTGTCTGAAATGTGAGATTTATGACATGAACAACAAATTATTTTATAGATTTTAATTAATTTATTTCTTAATTACTGAATAGAGATTCACTAGATGACAATGAAACATCATTGTAAGTTATAACATTCAATGTATACAAGCTGAAGTTATTAAATGTAAAATGTTTTAAAAGCTTTAACTGTCTGTTGCTTCGAAATTGGATTCTTACCCTAAAAACCTTCAATTGCACATGTTGATCACTTTCATAGTCATTGGACTTTGTTCGACATTTCCTACATTAGCCAATTCTTTATGTTTTAAAATAATTGAAATTCTTGCTCGTTCATTCATATTTTTGTTTCATGAAATATCAAAAATTTTCCTGTTAAAAAGAGATTCAAAAATCGGAATTCTCATTAATTTATCACAGCTTTTCAAAGACAATAAAAAGGTGTTCATATTTTCTCAACAGATAAAATCGAATCACTTTTTCTATCTTTAAGAATTGTTGTCAAAACTTTTAAGATATTGTGTGGAAAATGATCGAACATCATTCGTGGCATAATTTTCATCTCATGAAAATCTTCTGGTTCAGCCCATTTCATTTCATACGCATTTTGTTTTGATTTCCTATCCAAATGTTCTTTTTTCTTACGGACAATGTGAAGAATTCGCCCAGCAATGTAAAGCTTTTGACGAGGTTTTTGGACCGTTGGATTTCCGCCAAATGCATGCTGAAATTTTTTGTTAATTAAATAGTATAAAAAATAAAATGGAAGAGCTTACATGAGAAATTGTTGCGACTGACTGGGGATCAAGCAGTATTGAAGAATAATTAGACTGGTGAGGCGTTTCTGTGACTTCATGCCATGACTTTTCTAAATCTTTCGAAGGAATACCCAAAACTGCATAAGTAAATCCATTACGAACCACGCGATACTGTCAGGAAAATTTTAAAAATTATTTAAATTTATTGTCAATGTTGCCTTTACCTTTGGCAGTCTACATGATTGGAGAGTTTCAAGAATACCATGTTTTAAATTTTCCACTGATTCAAGACTCATTCGTGCCACAAAATCATCACCACATACGACAGTGAAAGCAAACTGTTCCGTATATTTAGCTGCTTCTCGAGTCAACAGACCAGATGGTGTTGCGAATCCATAGACCTTGACATCAGGAAAAAGTGGGCGAAGTTTCGCACCAACTAAAACAGCTAAACCAGCTCCCAAACTATGTCCAGTTATAACAAAATCATAATCGGGATATTGTGCCAAAGATCTCTCAATTAAATTATCTTCCATTAACTTCGCAAGGATTTTTTCACAACATAAAGACATTCCATAATGAGCGACGGTATTTTCTGGCATTCCTTGTGCATGAAAAGGTGCTGGAGCTGCTGCCAAGTCTGTGAAGATGTCACTCATCGACCAACTTCCTCTTATAGACAACACCACACAGTGTTTACTGTGATCGGCAAGAATGCAAAATGGAATCTAATGTGACAAATAACAAAAAGAAATATTTCAAGAATCCGTCATGCAGTTTAAGTCTTTCGATAAACATTTTATAGCTTTTTGTCTTTTATTTTACAAAAAGCTTTAAGTTAGTACGTACTTAAAAATGATTTACTTATCAGTGAAGAATGTCACAATGAACTTTAATTATTTGCACGTAAATTTCATTCTAACAAGTTTGGTATAAAATTATGAAGATATCAATGAATTCTGGTCATTGTTTTTTGAGAATTTACTGGGAAAAGTTGAGTGCAAAATTAGCTCAAAAATGATTAAAGTTTCTTTAAATGTTCTGTTTTTAATTGGAATTGTTTTGTGTTTTAATGGAGTTAATATGCAAAAAGAAGAAGATGAGAAACTTGGCATTGCTAATGACTTCTTCTGGACTGAAGGTGAGAAGAATTTCAATTTGTTAATTGCACAAAATAATTTTCCATCTCAGGTGAAGATCCCGAAACTCTTCCCTATGAGACTCTCGACGAATTCGATCAATTGAAGGAAAATAAACCATTTCCAACAGATTTTGATGAAGAATTTGACAATGAAATTGATGAAGAACGAAAGAAACGAAACGTTGCGAATAAATTGTGGGCAAATTTTTTACCAAATGAAGAATACCAACAGAAAATTGATAAAAATATAAAGGAAACACCGCTCGTTAATTCCAAATTCCATGGAATAAATTTGTAAAATCAACAATTTTGTAAAAAAAGCAAAAATAAAGAAAGTTAAATTTTTGATTCTCACCTCGAAAACTTGATTTTTAAAAGTTGCGTAAATGACATCATCGCTATGAATACGTGACGCGTATCTCGCTCCAGCTACATTACATAGACAGCAGTTATCGTCAACCACATAGTCAGGTTTACTCCTGATATTATTTTTTATAAATAAACATGATCCAAGTGAACAAGTTTTTAAACATTTCAAGTTTATTTACCTCATACATGCACAACATTTTATCTTTCTGATCATTCCAAAACAACCTTTACAAGGAGCAATGGCACAGACCATCGGCCACCCATAGCTTGATACAGCGAAGCGAAGAAAGTGTTGCGCATTTTTCAAGGTCATCCATGATGGACATTGTGAGTTGAAAACTTTCGGTAAGTCTGAAGAGTATCCCGGGCAAAAGTCGTTCAACATATCAATGCGGTTTTGTTCGCGATATTCTTTCTTCTGCCGAACACGAAGTAGAATAGATCCAGCAAGTATATCTATGAATTAAATGAATTTTACATGATGTAATTGGTTCCAAGCTGTTTCTTTTCTTACCAGATGGAACTAAGTCAGTGCCACGAAACAAGTGGCTGAATAGTTCTGCACTTTGAGTGAACGCTTCATCGCCGTTCTCGTCTTTACCAACACAACAAACAAGAAACTTTAATCGACGAAGCCATAACTTTGTTACTTTTCGATGCATGAATTCGTGATGTTCATCTGAATTGATGTTATCGTTCCCATCAGTGAGTCTTCGGTACTTTCGGCTACCTGTTGAAATAAAAATTCTCTATTTAGTTGAATGATTAATCTACTTTCTGAACTTTTCTCTTACCCATTGGATCATATGTAAATATGAAACCAAAGATTATCAAGCACAGGATAATCCAATAAAAAATCACGACAACTGTGAAAGGTAAATTCAAATATTTAGCAATCAAAATCGATTTCATGATTTATTTTTAAATTACAATTTTTCTTCTTTTTTCAACTTGATACTTGATATGTGAAATATTCAGCTAGACAGAAACAAAAATAAAACGATCGTATTTCATCAGCTTTGCATAAAATAATTACAAACTCAAACAGTTTAATGTGATTGTATCCCTTCACAAACAATTAAGCTAATGACAAGCAATTTATTTCTCTGTATCTAAATTTAATGTTTTGTTTATTAGAAAGTATCGAGCAATTAGTAAATTTATTCGTTTTATGATGGTTTGTATAGAAATTATGGTAAACAAACGTTTTTATCGCTTACACAAAGCATAAATCATAAGCTGAACTTGAAACTTTTTAAATTGTGTAAAAATTCTACACCTTCTTACATCCACGAGAATTTTTATTATTTTAAGTATGACGATCCAATGCGCAAAACGACGCATTATCTCTTAATTAGACTTTAAAACTTCTTGGAAACTTTGTTTTTGTTTTAAAATTGTTTGCTAATTAACTACCTAACTTGAGTTTTAAAGTTTTAAAAGAATGAAAACAAATGGAAGAAGAAATCTTGTCATCTGCAAAATAAAATTAAATTTACCTTCAATTGTTGTGTTAGCAAAATTATCATTCGGAATAAAGCAATTAACAAATCCACTAAACATCCATATAGTTCCCATGACATTCATCGCCGTCTCGGGGAGAATAAAAATAATTCTAATGTAAAGAAAAATAATCAAATTAATTGATGTCTGCTGCTAATTTGAGTTGTTGAACTCACTTTAAATATAGGAGAGGTTTAACTAATCGTCTAGATTCGGTATCAGTGATACTGCCTTGGGCGCTGTGATAAATCATTAAAAGCAATAATGGCAAGTTTAACAAAAGTATCGAAATAAATCCGATAAAATATGTTTGAATAAAGACGACATCGTTACTGCGACAAGAGATAGATTCGCTTGGTGATGGCGATTGCAGAAAGTGCACATTGATGTTATCCTCAATTATGACTTTTTCATCGAAGAATATCCAATAGCGGTAAAGAGATGTCGACACAAAAACAAGTCTGAGACAACAGAAATGTTTAAAGTTATTAAAATATTCATATAAGCATCTCATTAAGCATTCATTCTCTTATTTCTTACATAATGACTCTCCAAAGTGTTTCGAAAATGCATGGAAAAACAAAGTCGTCTGATGCTACCAGCCTACAATCAAATCACATGCAAATATTCTCGTAAAGTTAATAATTTTTTAATTATTGAGCTCACCATTTTCGGCCGAAAATCTTTAAAGCTGGCATTAGAGAACTATTTATAATTTCATTTGAAAATCACCAATTATAAATCGAAAATGTTATAAGCTGTAGATGGAAGGAAAATAAATGATTGAGTGTTGCATCAACATCAAAATACTTTCATTGGATGATGGAAAATTATCTAACAAAGCCATTTTTCCCTGCATCATCATTACATGTAGTCATAATGTGTGAAATTACTTTAAATTTTGAATTTTTTTCTTCTTTCCTAATATTTACTATTTCATTCACGAGTTGTTAAAGACGAAGAAAAAAATGTCAACAAAAGCTGGAGAGTTTACGGAAGCAAAAGATTCAATGACATAGAAAAAACTGCAGTGATAATGTTTTTTGATATCGACATCAGTTTTTGTTTGTTTGACAATCATGTGTTGGTTGATTTCAAATAAAAGCCTTCGTGCAAAATGCGGTTTTTCAGGTTTTTTCTTTTCTTTTTTAGAGATTCACTGTCAAACTGTTTTCCTTTTAAGTTTAAACTTAACACTTGGTTCACCGATATTTGAATTTCTTAATGCCACCACAGATGAGAATATTTAAGAACTCGTCTCTCATCTATTTCTACTTCTTTTTGTTATTTCTTTTGTGTAAGTGTAAATAGAACTTTTCTTCTTATATTCCTTTAAAAAAATTCAGAAATATTTTATTTCGAACGTCAACTGATTAAAACTCGACAATACTCGTATCATTCAGAACAGGTTTCATCTTTATTTATAACTCGTATCACAGATCATCATGACATGAATCGTGTTTTATAGATAGAATATTATTTATTAATTAGTTTGCATTTTACATTAAATAACAACAACACTAGGATTTAATCATATACGTACAGGTAAAACTGAAAACATTTAATGGCTTCTCACTCTGAAGGTCAGACAATTTTCCTGCCTTGCACGATATTTTCAATTGTAGTAAAATTACCATAACAAACTAAATAAAACTTTAAACTGTTCGAAAATAAAGTTTACATGAATTTATTCTGAAACTTCATCACAGATGAAAAAATCTCAACTTGTTGTGTTAACAATTTGTTGTTAAAAATCATTCTGTAAGAACAACACAAGAGAATAACAGAATTTCGCGAGAATGTTTATTCTACCGATGTGATCTCTAAGAGCGCACTAATGGAACTGAGTGAAACCCTCACAACGAAACGTTTCATTCCGAAAGCATCAAATTTGAATGAATATCGACTGAATACAATGCAAAGAGAACGACGGCGACAACATGTGCTTTTATTGAGCTACCTTTGAGTTCACCACTGCAATAAACTGTTAATGATATGAAAATAAAAAACAGACCTCTTTGGTCAAGTCTTTGATTGTGTTTTTGCTTAGTTTATTTTTCTCTTTCTTATGTTTATTGGTATCGGTCAGAAAAGAAAAGAACTTTGATATTTAAGGATTTTCAAAACAATGAAATTGGAATGTCAATAGATTATTGAGTAATGAAGATGATAGCTTAAAAATAACCATAATATTTATTCATGTACACTGATTAAATAGTCGTGTCATTATGTCACAATGAACTAACAAAACTTTTATGCTTTCGACAATTATCTCTTAGACACAGAGAAGAATCTTAATAATAAATAATACATATATTTTTTTTAGCAAACATTAAATTGTGTAGATGTGGAAAGAGTTTGTTTTGACGTTTAAATTACGATCAAGAGTGACTTAATAAACATAACGCAGTAGTTTATTTAGACAAATATTTTTGTAAGACAATTGTTTATTTCATAATGAAATGTTAGTTCATAAAGTTTTCCCTTTTTAAGGTGTAGAAAGAAAATTATGCAAACTTTACACTTTAAAAACGATTAGACTGCAATTTTAGATTCTTATGCATACTTCTGAACAATTTGATTCTTTACTGAATTGAAGAAATAAAACTTTAACGATCTTTGAAAATTCAAATTTCAGATACACTCACTTGAACCTTTGTATAATGTCAGAATTCTCAAATCTTGTTTTGGTCTGCATAGCCAAAAGCAGCAAAATTTTCAATCTTCAAATATCATTCTTTTTGATTAATCAAATATTATAATGTTTATATCAAAGTGTTCACATCTTATTTTAAGTACTAAAAGACTACCTCTGATAAGTAATCAATGTGTAAAAGTAAGTAAAATGAAAGGTAAATCGTGTGTGACGTTTGATTGAAAAAACAATAATAAAAAAAGTCAAAGTCGCCGAGTTTTCATTCGCCGTTTTTGATTTTATAATGATAAATGACTAATTTTCAATCAACTTCTGGATAGGTTTTAAGCTGTCATTTCTCTCAAAGTGCTAGTCTTCATAAAGCTTATAAAGGAAAGATCTACAGCAATGTTGAAGATGCAGTTAGCGATATTCCGAATGGATCAAAACTTCTTGTTGGTGGCTTTGGTATGTTTCTTAATATTCTAATCTAACAAGATAATATAATCTTGTTTATTCTTATAATATTATCATTTCTTCAAGGCCTTTGCGGAATACCAGAAAATTTAATTAAAGCGCTTCTTGATACTGGAAAAAAGGAGTTGACAATCGTTTCTAACAATGCAGGTAAACTTTAATTAAATCTGCATAAATCAACATAATTCATCATTATTCTGATTTTTAAGGCGTCGACAACTTTGGATTGGGGATACTTTTGAAAGATCGTCGTATTAAAAGAATGATTGCTTCGTATGTTGGAGAAAATGCCGAATTTGAGCGCCAATATTTGACAGGTGAACTTGAACTCGAATTGACACCTCAAGGAACTTTAGCTGAGAGAATAAGAGCAGGTGGTGCTGGTATTCCTGCTTTCTTCACTCCAACCGGATATGGAACTTTAGTGCATGAAGGTGGAGCTCCGATTAAATATGGAGCGGAAAAAGGTGAAATTGCAATTCAAAGTCAAAGAAGAGAAATGAAAGAATTCAATGGAAAACCTTACATAATGGAAGAAGCAATTACTGGAGATTATGCTTTGGTTAGAGCATACAAAGCTGACGAATTGGGAAATTTAATTTTCAGAAAATCTGCTCGAAACTTTAACCCACCAATGTGTAAAGCTGCCAAAATTACAATAGCGGAAGTTGAAGAAATTGTCCCTGTTGGTGATTTACTTCCAGATGAGATTCACGTACCAGGCATATTTGTTCACAGAATCGTAAGAAGCACTTTTGAAAAACGAATTGAGAGACTTCAAGTGAGAAAAGTTCAAAAAGAAGAAGAAAAACAATCAAAATCAGCAAAGCTGCGTGAAAGAATTGTAAGACGAGCTGCAGTTGAGTACAAAGATGGAATGAACATCAATTTGGGCATTGGAATTCCAGTATTTTCCAGCAATTTTATTCCTGAAGATATCACAGTTCATTTGCAATCTGAGAATGGAATTCTTGGTCTTGGTCCGTTCCCGGAAAAATATCAAGTTGATGCTGATTTGATTAATGCTGGAAAAGAAACCGTCACTGTCATACCTGGAGCTTCCTATTTCGGTTCTGATGATTCATTTGCAATGATTCGAGGTGGTCATATTGACATAACAGTTCTTGGCGCAATGGAAGTGTCTCAATTTGGTGATTTAGCAAATTGGATGATTCCTGGAAAGTTGGTGAAGGGAATGGGAGGTGCAATGGATTTAGTTGCAGCACCTGGAACCAAAACGATCATAACAATGGTAAAAAATGTTCAATTAGCATATTGTGGAATTTTTTCAATTATTTTCTACATCTTAGGAACACAACAGTAAAAGTGGAGCACCGAAAATCTTGAAGCAATGTTCACTTCCATTAACAGGAAAGAATTGCGTTGATATGATCATCACTGAAAAAGCTGTTTTTACTGTTGACTTCGAGAAAGGATTGACATTAATTGAAAAAGCTGACGATGTATCAATGGAGGAGCTCGTCCAATCTACTGGTTGCGTTTTCCGCATTGCTGACGACCTCAAATCAATGCAACAGGTTTAAAAGATTTTCTTTATCTATTTTGAAAATCTTCACAAATGTTGTTCAATTTTATCGCATTTATTAATTTTTAATGTTTATTCCCACACACGTGACTAAACTTTATTTAGATATTTGACAATCATGTTTTGTATAAATTCTTTAAAAAACCGATGAATAAAATATTTTTTATTTCTTTTTTTTCGAAATTAATTTTAGTTTTAAGTTGGTGTCAAACTTTCATCATTCGCTGGTAACTTCGTCATTTGTGGTTCTTTTATAAAAGAATTTGTAAAGTTATCGACAAAGTGCCACAAAAAAAATCAAACCGTGAATTTCTCATAAAACTTTTCAATCAAATGTGACATTTTAGCTTTGATTCTTTAGTTTCTAAAATATTTAAATGCAAAAGATGAAGATTTCTATTGATGAAACTATCAAATGCCGGTAGGAAATTGTTTATTGTTAAATGTTTCTCTTCTCCCACACATCTTAAGCGTATTGTCTTCTCGAGCTGTTTCTGATACTATTAGCCAAACAACACGCAAAAATGACTCCCACAAGCTAATCAATAAAATTATTTCGTATTAGAAACTTTTCTCAGTTTTTATATTTTAAAATATTTCACCTCAAATCCAGCGAAAACAACAGCAAACCATGCAATTAACATTCCTGATGCCTCTACAGAATTCCTCAAAGCTTCAGAACAACCCGTTTGGAAGGCATTCGGAATTTCGCATGTTTGAGCATCTTGAGGACAACACGACCTGCCAATTGCTGGTGGATTCGCCCAGTCAGTAGGTCCATTAAGACCACAACATTGAAGCGTAGTTTGAATTCCATCGATAACTGCCATAGTGCTGGGTGACGTTTGCTTTTGATTCCAAAGAATCTGAAAACCATTTACTGAAGCTTGAGCCAACTCTTCAGTGTAAATGAAGGCATAAACTGCGAGAACAATTTGTAACACGACCAGTACAAATAAGAAAAAGGCATACTAAATATCGACAAGAAAAAATATGTCACATTATGATAAATGTAATGGAAAATAAACTTGATAAACGCACCGTTGACACCATGCATTGATTCTCCTGTAAAGAATTGTTGATTAATGTCCATATTTCATATAACATTCTATACCAAATGAAATTTTCTTACCCTGATTGCTCCACAGCACCCAAAGAAGGAAATTGTGAATATAAGCGATCCAAGTATAAGAACAAGAATTGGAATGAGTGCCGGATTGTGTTCAGGAAAAGCTTCTTTAACATCATAAAGTCTGAATAAAGGAATAGCACCAACCACAATCAACGCAACACCAGCAACCTAATTTTTTTTTTCAGTTACAAGAAATAGAAAATCATCAATAGAACGTTCATTTTAGATTCAGTTTCGTTAATGGCTCTTATCTTATCTCGTGTTTGCCATTTAGAGATAGCAACTGGTGATTAATAAGAATGGAATATTTTTTCTGTTTATTTAGTGAGTTATAACTTTTGAGCTAAAACATTAACATTAAGTTATCTTTAAAGCTTTGGATAAATGTGCAAGTTGAATAGGTTAAAGCAAGGGTTAAAGCTTGTTTCACCTCAGCATAAATTTATCGATTTTATTGTCAGTAAAGTCAACAAAAATTGAATGAAGTGGAAAAGTGAGGTCATTAATATTTCATTACGAGGAAATTACAAAAGCTTTATTCATATGAATGCTTATTTTCCCACAGTGAATCACTTTGATAGGATGAATAAAAATTAAATTTACTTCTAAGTGCTGACATAGTTTACGTTACTGTTGAGTTCGATAGATTGATAATCAAGTGTCGTTATTAGAATTTATTATTAGATTATGTCACCTTATGGATGTGTTATTTGAATGAAGATTTGAAAAAAAATGTCGACAGAATTATGAATTTATCAAGGCATGAAGAGATTGAAAATATTTTACATAAATAAAGTCAAGTGCTCTGAGTTGAAAGCACTTTCAGAATGTTATGTTCGTCTTTAAAAATACTTACAGCACAGATTAAGTTAAAGATGAAAAGACCATATTTAACCATTGACATTCCACAACTCAAACCCATTTTTCTTCTTTTCGGTTTACTTTCACAACAGTTGAAAAATTTCTAAAAGCAGATCACTGAAAAATTAGATCAAAAAATCACTCAAACAATTTATTTATTTTTTTGTTATTTCGTTAAAAAAATGTGTCCACAGTGTTTGATTTATCGACAGTGAATAAAGTACTGGAAAAACGCTTTGCCACCAAAATTTATTTATTTGGTGCCATACAAACACAAACGCTTTGCGCACGAAACGTTATCATCTCTCGTTCCAACTTTTAAAGGTTTTTCCATTACAATCGTTTTCCATTCGGTTAATTTTATGTTAAAGTGTTAATTAGCTTGACTGATAAGGTATTTATCTAGCATGAGTTGATTCAATGAATCATCACTTCAGTTAAGAATTTCTCTGAGGTATTCGATGAGTAACATCTGACAATTGACTTATATTGATTTATCAAGATTGAGTTGTTTTTAACAAGCATTCAATCACCTGAAATAATTGTGTTATATCATGTAGATTTTAGCTGATTCTTTGTATATTTACAATCGATATTCATCATCTCTTAAAAGCAAATATAATGAATTTTCATTTGAAGTATCCAGGGATCTAAAAACCTTGCGAAGCCTAAGCTGAAATTCACAATCCATTAATTTTCATAAAGATCCCAAAAATGTTCAAAATAAATTCTAATTGAAAGTCCTTGGAAAGTTAAATTTCTCAAGCACGCGATTCTCTGCTTCAATTTTCAATTCCATTCATGAACATTTAGGAATCTTTTCAATATTTTATTGATGAATTGATTTGCATTGATGGTTTGTTTATAAAATATTTTTTTACTCCAATCATCGTTAAACAATTTTGTACTTGAGAATGACATCGGTACATATTTCATACCCACATGCTCGACTATTTCAAGCATGTCAGAAAAGAAATTCCTCAGATTGTTCACTCATTGTTAAGATATTATATTGAACGAGTGTCTGCTTACATTTTTCTTTAATCTTTTTTTCTTCGTAATCGTATCCATTGATTCATTCATACTTCTGTGAAACGTAGCTAAAATTCCCTGCAAATTGCGTCACAATAAAGAAAACGGAACTACTTACAACTTACATTTATTTTTATACAATGAAAACAAACTTGTTTGCTGAACATTAAACCAAAACATTACAATTTTCACAATTTCAATTCGATAGAATTTAATGGAATTGTTTAACATTTGAATTGCGGGGTGACATTATTCCGACTGTTGCATTTTTGCATGATCATAAAAATCGAAAGTTTATATTACTCAACTAAGCATGCAATAAATTAGAGTTATTAAAAATCCAAACATTAAAGGCACGACCGTAGATTAAGTTAATCGTAACAATTTGATATTTAATGATGGACATATTAAAGAACAATAACAATAACAATTTCTTGGCTCCTTGAATTTAAAACAGAATAAGAGAAAAATGCGTTCAGGTCAAATTCTTTAACATATCCCAAAAAAGAAGAAACAGAAAACATATTTTTGTTTGAAATGCATCGCATGACATCATTAAAAGGAAGACGTTAACCATAAATCTTGAGCCTTCTTTAATGGTCAGAAATATACAAGGGGCAGATCATCAGAACGCTCAAATCTTAACTTGCTCAATGTTTCAATGCTTCAATGCTGATGTTGGATCAATGTTTTGACTCTCTCAATGTTTTCATTTCTCTTGTTTCTCATATCCAATGTTTTCAAATACAAATTCAAGAACTTCAAAGCAAGTCGGACTGTTCGCGGCTCAACATCATTCGTCGTATCTCTCGTCAAGTTTTTGTGTTATTGGATAAAAGAAAAAATTTATTACCTTTTTAAGCAAAGAAGAAAAAGCTTCTCTGTCAAAAGTGTCATTTTATTGCATAAGAAATATTAAAATTTTATGTGCAAATTAAAACTTAAAAAGGAAATAGATGCATAAAATCAATCGAATAAGGTCAATACAAGTGCAAATTAATAAAAAAAATATAACGAATACGTCCGTAACTTAACCTCACACGTATCTATGTACTATTTGTGTATATGAAAGAAATAAAAAATCAGTTCGCTTATCGATAAAATATTATCAGTGAGTTAAGTTGAACAACAAACGATAACGTCACGAGTGATGTCTTTCAACTTTTTTTAAGTGAAAAGAAGAAAAGTTTAACAAACATCACGACACTAAGTCAACAATACTGGATATACAAAATAAACCGCGTTTGTTGTGCAAAATAAAAAGTTGAAGCCAAATTTGAAGTTTGCTGGTACATATTTCACGTTCCGCTATCGAAAGCTATAATTTTATATTTGCCAGTACAATTGAAGTTACTTCCGGATTGGTTTACTATGAATTAATAACAGTGCCATACAAATCCGACTAACAAAAAAAAATAATGAAAATGCAATGGGTTGAAGTGGATTACGACAAACCAAAGCCGTCGCTCAAGGTCAGTTAATACCAAATTAAATAATCATGCAAAGTGGCATTAAGCATTCATATTTTTTTTTTCTTTATAAAAGAAAGTCTTGCAGCTTATTTCAATAAATAAGTTTACTGATAGATTCTATTGAGAAATGATGTATGAAATATATTTAACTGGATTTCTACTAACTTTAAACACAGTTTTATAAGTGAATCGAGTGTAGCGAATTGTTTTAAGTGTTTTATCAACTTCTTGTTTTTTTCCTATAAATTTTGTAGTTTATTTCTTTATAGACTTGCTTTTAAGCAGCTGTTTAAAGTAATACGTGATCAACTTTAGAGCTATTTTCCACCATCTTTTGTAAATATATTGCACTACTCTCTCTCTTGTCTCCAATGGCGACTTATTAGTACTTTCTGGTTTTGTTTTCATGTTTATCTTTACTTTTTCTTTATTTGGTATCAACATGAGCAACATTTTCTTATTGTCTTGTCTTCCCATATCGTCTGAAACTCAGATTTAAGAAATTTATCACTTTAAAAACTTGACATTCCCGCGGATGTTTGAACAGCTTTACCTGTTAATGTACTCATGGGTGTAAATATTTTCCAATCCTTAAGCAATCATATTTATGCAATCCCTCGCATGCTTGCTTAATGCTTTTGCCTTCCTACATCAATTATCGATGTAAATTTAAATAATGCTGACTCTAATAGCTTTCCCGTGTTATCCAGTTACGCTTCTCAATTTTCACTAATTCAAAATGATTTACGGTCGGAAATAATTCTATCAAGAAGGGAAATGAACCAGCTTTTATGCCCAAAATATATCATGGAGAAGCTCCATGCACGCATGAGTGTGCAGATTTTCGTCTTACAACAAGAGATTTGCAAAGATTTACCAACTCTAAATCCCAGGCGAAAAAAAGAATTTACGCTTGAGGAACATTTAAAAAGAGCTGCAAGGCAGATAACAGCAGATTTTCTCCTTCCTTTAATTAACTTTTTTTCATTCTTTATGAGTGATTCAAACGCGTTTTTCTTTCGCCCGAAAAATCAAACCAGCAACGTCACGCAAACACTGCTTTCGCAATGGTAAAAACTAAAAACCAAAGAGAAATAACTTTTTTTTTGCATTCATAAATAAAACTGGTTTTACCGCTTCATCATGAAAATGTTGATTCACATGAGGCGCTTTTTTTCAGATCACATATATTTATGTTTAAAATATTCTTCTCTTCACTTGCGGTGTAATGAAGCCAATCGTAATTAATTTTTTTTAATATCTCTTTGATCACAAACACATCAAATCAACTCTCATACTTATTTACAAACGTAAAATCTCCAACCGCTGTATTTACCATATTTATATTTATATTTGTCTTTGTCGTTTCTTTTCTTATGAAAATTCTTTCCTTTAAATAGTTTTGCCGCTTTCATAAAAAAAATTTGTCTCAATCTTCCCTCCAAATAGCGCAAAACTTTCAAAGTGTCTCAGAAATGATTTTAACGTATTTTTCTCTTCTGAAAAAAGATTTACTTCGTCTCGTATTACATCAGCTCAATTAACATATGGCTGCAATTTGTTGATACTTTTACTCCGGTATTTAAACACATGCCTGAGAGTTTCTCATAACTTTTTTTTCTCGCAATTTCAGAATGTTAAAGCGAAGGCTCTTTATGACAACATCGCTGAGACCGTTGATGAATTAGCGTTTCGCAAGGGGGAAATTTTGGATGTCATTGAGCAAAACACTGATGGTTTGGATGGATGGTGGTTGTGTTCGCTACGAGGTCGCAAAGGAATTTGTCCCGGAAATCGTCTAAAAGTTATCGATTATGAGACTGCTTGCTATACGCCATCACCACTCACGTCTCCTTGTTCAACATCAATGAGTATGTCTGCATCAACGCTGACATTTTCTAGTCAAATTTCGCAACCCAGTGAATTATATGAAAATACTTCAATTAGAAGTTCCAAAGGAAAAAGACGATCATGGCATATAATGCCAAACAAAGTGAGTAGAAATTTATGAGATAAACTAAATTACCAACGCGCGGTTATCAAAATATGTCAAACTCTTTAAGAATTCATTTGATTCAAGACATTCAATCTCGATTGTTTAATGAAGTGTTCTCAATTTCAATTTCTTAACACAATATGAAACGCTTTCTTTGTATATTGCACGTGCCATTGACTTCATCCTCAAGAAATATCATTTTAGATTATTTATACCTAACTGTGTACATATAGACAAAAACAAAAACATTCCAATCTTGCGCAGATGACTTTTAAATTTCCTTTTATCGTGCCTTTTCAATGCAAAAAGAAACACAAGCCACCCTAAGTTATTTCACTCGAAAAATTCCGATAGATGCTTTTTATTACTTTTCATAAAACGATACAAAGGCATGTAGATATTTATTCATCCACTTCGAGTTAAGAAATTATCAGCAGATGTTGCTACGCAAGGACGCTTCCCACTCTATTGAGTTCTATTTTCTATGTTGAAAAACCTTAATTTGTTAGGGAAAAGGAGATTTGTTGCTTTTTCGAGTGTCGTCTTTGTAAAAACTTTTGTAATCTCAAGAAATGTCCTCAATCTTTTCGTAATTTATGGTCGGTTTTAAAATTTATCACATCTTTTTTTTTCAAACAACAACGAAGTCAAGTAAAGTCAAGATGATAATAAGTAAATAAATAAATAAATTAAAATATAGCGTCAGCTTGAATATGCATTTACAAGTTGTCTTCAGCTTGCTTAACATTTGTTAATAAATTCTAATGACACGTGCAGAAATTTTAATTAGATTTTAGTTTCTTGACATTACTGAGAAAGTTAAGTTGGCTAATTTATGTGAGAATATCAAACCACCTTCTTATGTACAACTTCTGATTTGTGAATCGCAGTCGTCTTTGAAATAGCATCGAACTTAGCAACGACCTGTTCTGAATGTTCAAGAAGGCGAATGTCTATAAAAGGCAAAACGAAGATTGGATGCAATGTCCCGAAAATGGCGTTTAGCAAGTCAAGAAAAAGAAGAAAAGTTTCTAGAAATAACTTTTGATATTTTCGTAGCTTATAAGTAAACGAAATTCTGCCTTCATCTTTCCCATAAAAGATAAAAAGTTTGAAACTTTTTCCACTTCAAATCCTGTTGCACGTTGCGATAAAGTCACATAAAGCGACATTAATTCAGTTCTTCGGTTGTCGAATAAACTCGACTCTCGTACGTGAAGCATAAAATTTAATTATCATAAAAAAGATTTTGTTTATTCAACGCCTAAACATTTCTCGCCCTTTTTTCCTGAATGGTGCACAGCACAGCATATATCTATGTAAAGTATGCGAGTAGAATCGTAAAATTTCTGACAGAAAGGATAAACGCTTCTCTCGCATTGTGTTTTGTTCAGCACATGCGCAGTAACATGTCTCTCTCTCCCTTGCTTCGTTCCCTTTCTGTATACACAATTCTGAAATGTTTCGCAGTTTCCTTTCCTTTCAACATTCATTCTTTTATAACTCGAAGTGGAGCGAACGTTTCATTTGTCGTGATAAATATTTTTCTTCAACAAAACCATAAATTATTTCAATACAACTTCTCATCGAAAAGAGTCGCTTTTTCATGTGAATTAATTAACGTTCTATTGATTTGCGACACAATTTGAAGTATTTTATTTGCTATCTTTGAACTTTGAGAGTAAAGAAGAAAAAGAAGAAAAAATTATCGTGTCTGAAATTGATTTTTACATTTTATCGATTTTTGCCATTTTCGTTCGTCATTTGTGTGAGTAGAAATAAATATTTTAATTCCATTTCGAAGGTTTCAAAGATAATTATTAGAAATTGCTTTAATAGAAAAATATGTTTAATTAAATTATTTTGCAATTATTATTTAAGGTGGTAACTCCTCAAAAGTGTGGTGACGTTTATTTGTATGATTTACTTCCATCAACGCCCTCATCATGTTCTTCGTTTGCTGTTAGCAGACTGAATAGTCCTGGTCCTTATATGAATCAGTCGATGGTATCTTCGCTTTCATTTGATGCTGATTCATACGATATTCCAAAGCCAGCAGTAGCAGTCAACGAAAACCCAAGAATAAGACGAGGATTTAGTCGGCAATCGATTTTATCGAACTCTAGTACAGCAACAAGTTTATTATTAAGAATGGACGATTCATACGACGTTCCACGTCCTGCCAGTAATTTGGGAAATTCACGAATGACTCCAAGCAGCTCAAACTCATCACTTTTGACATCTGATAGTTTGAGTTTGAGTCTTTCTTCTTCTAATAGATCGTCATTGGCAAACATGCCTGATTATGATGTTCCACGAAAACATATTTCAGCGATGAATAAACGAACACCCCCACCTCAATCACAAAGCATTCTTTCCTTAAAATCCATTGACCTTGGATCTGAAACTTATGACGTTCCAAATTCACACGCAAATATGAATTCACCAAAGAGATTTGAAACAACAAAAGAGTTGCCATTGGAACTCTCATCAGCACTTGACACTTTGTCGCGTCTTCAACATGAAGCGACTGTTGGCGTTACAAAATTGCTTTCATTTGTTAATCCACAATGGCGAGTTAAAGTGAAACTTGAACCTGTTTTGATGGATATAAAATTAGCAGTTGTACGATTGAAAACATCACTTCATGATTTAGCGGAGTTTGCTGAAGGTGCTTTAGGAAATGCCATGAAAACAGAAGATAAAAGTAAGAGAAAGAAAAGAAAAAAAGTTTCTTTCATTAAATTATTTATTTTTCTTTACAGATTTGTCTAACAAGCTTCGTCCTTTAGCGAAAGCTTTAAAAGATGCTGATAAGCTTATTCATGAAGCATGCAATGCTCTTGATCTTCAATCATGGAATATTGAATTGCTGAAACGAACTGAAAGTAACATGAAAGTTAAAAGCAAGCAATCTCAATTACCACCAGACTCGCTTGATCAACTGATCGTTGTATCTCAAACATTGACTGAAGATATCAGACAAACAGCATCGTTTATTCAAGGAAATGCTTCACTTTTGTTTAAAAGAAATTCACAAACGCCATCGACACCAGTTAGTCAAGTTCAATGGCCTGAAGATACTGACTACGTTTGTTTGGAAAGTGAAGAGCAATTCGCTAAGAAAAATGCTGAAATTCGTAATGCTTTGCCGAAAGACCTCAAGAAGAATTTCGATAATGTTTTGAAAAGTGCGGAAATGGCATCAATGAATGACGTCAATGAACCATTAGATCCTAATGATAAATCAGTTCTTGTTTATTATGCGTCACAATGTGTCACTCACATAAATTATCTTACACAAGCAATTGACTCATTTCTTAAGACTGTCGAACACAATCAACCTCCAAAGTTCTTCCTGGCTTATGGAAAGTTTGTCGTTTTGAGGTGAGTTTGAATGAACAATGACTTGACATTGTTGAAATATTTTATAAACAAACTTTCGCTCTTTCCCTCTTTTCAGTGCTCACAACTTGGTTAATATTGGCGATATTGTTCATCGCAATGTCACTAAGAAGAACATCAAGACGCGAATTCTTTCATGTGCTAATGCACTTTTTGAATCGTTGAAAACTTGCGTCACGAAGACGAAAAAGGCTGCTCAAAATTTTCCAAGTGTTACAGCGGTTCAGGAAATGGTTGATTCAGTTGTTGACATTTCTCATCTTGCAAGTGAATTAAAAATTACAATGTTGCAAGCTATCAATCCTTAATTTTAAATTGAAGGCATGTTGACTTTCAAAACTTGAGGTTGGTCTTCTTAATTTCATAAGAAAAATTTTTAATCATCACTGCGCACAAAAATTTTCATTTAAAAATGAATTACTTCATAGTCTCTTAAAATAACAACAATTCTCACTTATAAATGTGTCTAGAAAACTGCCAAAAAACATGAGAATTTTATATAATGTTCCTTTTGTGATAATTAACACAACACTCCAACGTGTTTTGGCGAGAATGCTTAAATACAATTGTGCAGGAATTAATAAAAAAAAATATACAAGAAAAGAAGAGAATTGATAACATTATACAATTTATAATCAGTCGCGATTTTAATCGACATTTCTACACTGAAAGCGTTTTAAGAACCACGATTTACAGCAGATGACTGACTACCTCTTCCTCAGTTTTTCTTTCTTCAAAACAATTTCAACCATTCGAAAATCATAATACAATTAATAACTGTTTAAACAACGTGTATTAGACAATTATGATAGATTTTTTATGAAGAATGAATGATAACTGTTCGATATGTGTAATCTAAAATATTGGATAAATAAATAAATAACCATTAAAATGAAAATGAATTCAATTGCGTTTTATTTCCTTCTCCAAAGTCTTACGTCAATGTTACGTAGGAAACGTAGACAGTTTGAGAAACTTCCATTAAATGTTTGAGAATCTTTGGAAAACTGTGTAATTCCATTTAATCTTCGTAGTCATGAAACTTCTTCTTTTTTTTTATAAAAACTGTAAAATTTATTCCATTCCTTTATTTTTCCTATGAATCTTTTATTTCCTATTAAAAAGTACATTAAACATGGAAGTTTAATTAATGACAGAAAAAGCCTTCATTTAAAATAGCGAACTTATAATTAAGTCTTCTAACATTTAATCCCCTTTGAGCTTGTCAAATAAGGCACTTAAAATATTTCCCTGTTTATTGTAAATATAGAATGCCAAATAATTTTCTAATGATCAGAAATATTTCGTTTTCTAACCCCGTTGCTGCTTTTATTAAAGATTCCTTCAGAGTGACGATTTTCAAACATTTTTGATCTTCCATTGTCAATTTTTTTAAAGTTATTTATCTTTGCATCCATTCGCTAAGTAATTGTGAATGAAAAATTGTGAAAATGAAATAAAATAAAATTAATTTTCAATCTTACCATTTTTGCATTCACCAGCACATAGAACAGCACTGCATGAGCTGCTATGAAGTACACAAATGCCATTGGATAATTACAATCATTTTTCCATAAGAGCTGCATGGCATGTAAAAATATCACTCCAAATTGTATTATCTGCACATTATTTAACATAATTGGTGAGATTTACGGATTTAGAAAAGTAAATTAAGATAAATTACCTGCATCCAAGGATAACAAGTTTTCCACCAGAAAAAAAATTTCTTTGTTTGTGGAAAAACAGTTACCAGTATAAAATAAATATAAATCATGCAGTGAAATCCCGTGTTGATGAAGCCAAAAAAGGTTGAATGGCCTCCTGTTTTTTTTAAATATTAGGTACATTGCTTGATTCAGTGAATAGAATTTGAAGGTGGAAAGAGTTACCTGCTAAAAATTTAACACCCCACCAGACAGAGAATGGCATTATACTGTGATGTGCGACATGATACAAATTCACCATATCGAAACGTTTCAACAATATAAAAGTTATTGTCTCAAAGAAGTCTGTAAATTTACTTAAATAGTAAATGTAGCAACCTCGTGCAATCTGAAATTTTTTAATTTTTTAGATAAAAATAAAATAAATTTATGCTGCTTTACTCTCAATGGTGTGCCAGTCATGCTGAAATCAACAGGTTGACATCGATAATTATAGCCAGTAAGCCAGCCATTGACACAAGCCTCATGAAACAAATATAGATTTATTGATAAATGAATAATGTTGTAGCACAATTGTATTCCTTTTGCATCATATGGTTTGCGATTTCCCATCATTCGTGGTGCAATAATCTGTTTTATTAAGCAAGTTTATTTATATTTTTCTTTATAAACTTCAATTGATTTACCTTTACAACACAAATGTAAGTTAAACTCATAGCAACTGTTGGAAGTGGCGAACTCATCATAAACCAATTTGTGGTTCTTGGATCGGAATATTTCTCCATGGCACTTCTCAAGTTTTCGTACATTATTTTCTGCAAACTCAAGTAAATTTTAACTCTAAAAATAAATGGTAGAATTTATTTGAATGATTATAGCAGGTCGTTAACATAATCAGAGCTTTTTAATTAATTGGCTTCTTTTGTTTGATTATGAAACAAAATTCAATTAAAAATTCTTTCATTATTTTTTAAGAATTCTAAAAATCCGAAAACAATTGAAGGGAGTTCATAGTAAGTTACTGAATGGGCTTAAAATAGACTGACTTCTTTGAAATTAATTTATAACTTTTTAAAATGTGAAAATCCCTTGTGGTAAAAACCCAATATTAATTTGTAACATTTTTCTTGATCTGAAAAGGATGCTTCAATAATGATTTTTTTGTTTGCATTCTTTCTTCGTTATTTATGAAACTACAATTGTGAAAGGGATTTTTAATGAACCAATTAACTGATTCGCACTTTTATCCATTTACGTCTGTGGAAACTTTTAAACTTTCTGTGGTTCAAGGTTTTAAGACGCTCTTTGGATTTCTTTCTAAACAGGCCAAACGGGAGAGAAAAAAATGATGACTTTGAAAACGGTAGCCAAGTAGTGGATCTTTATAATATTTTAGCTTTTAAAAGGGTTCATAGATTAAACTTTACACAAAGGAGTTGCGTGCATGATTCGCAATTAAGCTTTGGATAAGAATTACTTTTCCTAAGAAATACTTAAACTGAATAATTTTTATTTTAAGCTACAAACGTCACATTTGATGAGAGCCTTTCAAGCAGTATCTAGTGCAAATAAATAGTTACATAAAAAAAAATTGCTAAGTATCAAGTTCATTCATTAGTTTCAATCTGAAACTGAAGTGCAGATTCAAAGAAATCGATTTTAAAGATTTGAATTTTTTTATAGACAATAAATAATAAAAAACGCATAATTAAATTTTTAAATACATATATCTCTGCAAATAGATCAGTCTAGCAAACTTAGAGTGTGCCAAAAACTACAGAACAGTTCATTTGAATATTTAATTCAAATATTATTTTACAGTATCGAATATTTCATGAATTTATTCCATTTTTGAGAGTTTTTTAAACTATTAAATTACATATTGACATAAGAGTGAGAAAACTTAACATTGAAAAAAAATATTTTTCATTGAACATGTTGGAAAATATGTGCAACTTTGTGATATCTTGAAAAAGTTTTGATACTTGCCATAAAATTTAATTAAGCAAAATACAACAAAATTGGAATATTTTTTTTAGTCACGCGTATTTATTAAATAAAAGTAAATTTTGTTAATATACTTTTCCACAATATTAAATACCCAAATATTTATATCACACATATTGATTAAACCATCCATCGTCAAATTTTGCGAGTAAAAAATATATAATTTATTAAATTAATATCCTTGACATCACTTTCCTCATTAAACTTTTTGTTCGACATCATTTAGAATTTGGATGAACGAAAGTGTTAATCAGGACGAGATAAAATTTTAAATTTCACATTTCATAACTTACACAAAATGCACTTTAATTAATTTTCAACCCCCGGAAGCAGAAAATTTTAAATTTTTCCTTATTTATTTACTTTTAATTTATATCATTATCAACATGAAAGATTATCGAAATGGATTGAAATTTCATATTGCATAATTTACACAAATTGCACTTTAATTAATTTTCAACCCCCGAAAGCAGACATTTTTTATTTTTCTCTATTTATTTATTTATTTAAGAATTGAGCTGACCAATTTTTCTGGAAGATTAAATATTTTATAAAACTGACTACCTGCTGCTTTGATAGATATGTCACTTACGATTGCTGAATGACTATTAGTGCGTCTTCTTCTGATCGTCTCAGATTTATAGGCAAAGTAAAAACATCGCCCTCTGTTGAAGATTGCCGAAAATTTTAGGTTTTTTTTTTTGTGTCAAGTGTGAGCTTCGAAGAATGAGAATTATTTTTTTTAGAGATTGGCAACACATTTATGACAAAACTATTTCAAATAGCTTTTTATATGGTTGTTTATCTGTTAAATTAGGAATGCATATTGAATCATGATGTTGGCAAATTTACACCAATTAAGTGAACGGAAATATTTTTAAACTTTGACAAGAACAAGATAATATTTCATGAAATTACAATGGAATCTCTATAAGCGGAAGCTGAAGGGGGGGTTCGTTCATGGAGCTTTTCTGTTCATAGAATGGCTTTCAAGTATGAATGCAGCTGAAAGGGGGTTCGCTCATGAAGCTTTTCTTCTCATAGAGCTCCCGCTTATAGAGCGTTGACTGTATTCGTGCAGTGTTCTTGCAAATTAGCTGATTCATTTTATTTATAAAAATCTGATTAAAGATTTTCTAAAGATATTTCATTTCATAAAAAAAGTGTGAATTGTATTTTGTATTATTTTAGTTATGGGAACGTTTTCAACAATTTTTTGAACTTAGCATCACAATTGACAGCACCATAAGGACTAAAAATAAGAAAAAGGAGAAAATTTGCAATGACGCACTTCGCACATCGTCACATAAAGTTTTTGTATATGTACAACCAGTTTTTACTTTAATGTTAATCTTATTTGACTATTGTAATATGTGTGAAGTATTTTGACAAGAAACTTTAGTTCAATTGTGGTCCAAAACATAGAAACGTTTGTTGTAAAGTGCAAAGAAACTCGTTTGAAGAAATGGCTAGAAGTTTAATTTACTGAATTTATATTAGGAAAAAATATATTTCAAGTGCTTTTTATATATTTCAAGCATACGAAACAAAATTGTCTTTAAATGAAACAAGTTCGGATTCCGAGAAATCTGGAAATTAAATGCACTTGCGCTGAAAAAACTTGTGCCTAATTACTTTCAAAAGCTTTTTATTATGTTTATAAATTTCAAAGCCGCAATTTAAAATATTTGAATTTGCGTAAAATAAATGTGAAGAAAAAAGAGCGACCATGCAAGAACTTCAACTGATTCAATGCAAGGAGTGCATCAAGTCTTAAATACTTGATTGAATCTGACGATTGTTTCTTAAAATTGAATTTAAAATGATGATCATCCCCACTCCAAAAGGATGAATGTGTGAATTTCCATTATAACTTCGACTTTCGCTTCTTGATGATCATTTGCGTCAGATCTACATAAGTCGCGATGGTTATAAAATTTATATTTCGGGAATATCAAATGTAAGCTGTCAGAAATCTAATTTTTCTATCTTATTTGTTTATGATAGAAAAATGAGTCGAAAATTTCTTTAATTTTAGGAATCTTGAAAAATAATCATACAATGACTCGTTGTTTTCACAATATCAAATAAAAGACGTAACAATGTAATTTATTTAAAGTTATTTATTGTTTATTAGTGACATTAAAATACAAAAAACGTCAGTTATAAATTATCTTTAAATATTCAACAAAATATTTCATCAGGTCCATAATTTATTAACAATGTAAAGAACATTTCTACTTGGGCAAGGTGTAAGTTGTGTAAATCTTTTAGATATAAAAAGTGTATCACAATTGATTGAAAATTTCGAAAATGGAAAGAATGAATATGACATTTGAGGTTTGCTTTTCATGAAAAAAAGAAGTTGATGAAAGGCAAGACATTGAATATCTAATAATAAAGTGAATTAAAAGCCAAATGTTACACCTTGTTCAAATTTAATACTGGAAGATATTTAATCATTTCTTTTTTAAGCTTGGCTCCTTTTGTGATTCCAAATAAGTTGCTGTGTAAAGAAGAAGACGATGACGTTGTTTTAGGTTTCTCGCTCTCACATGAGATGAATGAACTTCTTCAGTATAATTTCCAGGGAACCAACCTTGAGCTCCATCTCTGATTCTTTCACCATAATACCAACCTAAATACATTTAATTGTTTTATAAAGTTTAAATTGATTACCAATCATCGACTCACCATCGTCTTTCATCTTTTTCAATACATTAACAACATCTCCAATATCGAGTGTCAGTTCATCAGGCTCTAAGGCTTGATATGCATGCTTTACAACCACTTGAGGACAGTCCCATTGTTCGTATAAAGTTTCGTAAGGATTTTCAGATGTTGGTGGTGCTGTTGCTTGCAACCACCTTTGTCGTTCAGTTTCCGATGGACATGAAAGTATCTAAGAAGAAAAAAATGAATCAAAATGAAACTTTTGAAAATTAATTTTCATTTACCAGATCAATTGGTTTTCCAATACAATTTTCAAGAAGCGACATAAACATTATAAACTTTCCAGCATTGTTGACATCTTTAGCTGGTAGCTGTGGAATGACATCACCAGACGAAAGTTGAAGTAATGATCTTTGGCAGTAGTCAAACACGAGGAATGACTCGTCACTTAAAATGAAAGAAACATTCTCGATTAAATAATGAAATAAAAGGAATTGTTAAACAAACCTCTTCTTTTTCGTCAGAATCACAATGTCAGTGAAAAGGAAGCAATAAATGTTCTTCTTGATTGTCGTTTTCTTACCAAACGTGAGCTTTGCATCATCACCACGATAAATGATATGAACAAGTTCACCACGTCTGACTAATGTTCGTGGTAGTCGATTGTTAGTTGTGACATTGAATGGAATTAATGGAAAAGGAGTAATGTTTGCTGGAAACTCAATTTGTTTTGATAGCACTTCCATTTCAAAAGCTTGTTCGCATCGGTTGGCAGCTTGATTACATTGATAAACAATCTAAATACAAAACGACACAAGGTTGGATTTTATCGCACGCTGATTTATTATTTTATTGCTTAAACTCACCTTGTTTAAAATTGCTAAAGTCATTTTCCAGTCATCAAACTCTTCATCATTAGATTTCAACTTTGTCATGACTGCGTCGATTAATAAAGGCAAACGAGTTATTCGTTGCATTGGAAGCATCAGAAATGAATGCAAGTTCAATCCACAGCACACTGAATCGTTTTCAAGTGCATCTAAAGTTTCTTTAAATGAAACATTTGATTCCTTTAATCTTTTGAGTGTTCGATCTAATCTTCCTTGATGTTCACAATAAGAAATGTAAACATGAAAATGCTTCTCAGCATGCTTAAAAATATTCTTCGGAAGATTCACAAGCATAATGTTATCTTGCCAACAACTTTCTAAATCGCATAAAAGTCTATCAGAACATTCCAAAACTGGGACGATGTAAGAGAACAAAGTTTTGCGATCAGTTGGATCGAGATTTTGTGGATCACGAAATGCTGGATGATTCATGAAATGCGATCGAAGAAGATTCAAAGACTTCAAGTAAGAAGCTTCTGATGTTAAAATCTCAAATTTTGCTTCCTGCATTCGCTTTTCATTCTGACTTAGTTTATCTATAAGCACAAGAAATATAATTAAACATATTTCAAAGATTTAAATAAAGAATTCTTACTAAAAATTCCCGATTGAATAACTTCGGGTACTTCACTCCAAAGCGTTCTTGAAGGTCCTTGATTCGGCTCGATAAGTTGCAAAGCTGAAGGCCTTGACGGCTTTTTATCGACAATCTCTTGCAGATCTTTTTTGCTAATCTCTTCATAACCATCGGATTCAATTTCCGGCTCAAACTCACTTGACGAGATTGACTCTAACTTAGCAGCCGTATACAGTTGATAAAGCGGCTCATTTAGAAACATGCTATGAGAGTTTTCATCGCCACATGGACTGCATTCGCCACCTGTTGACACACCTGAACTTCCGCTTGAACTAGAATTTAATTAATTAATATTTGTGCTTATAATTGCATCAAATGAAAATCACCTTGCAACTGAATTGCTGCTTGTTTGATATAATCCACTATCGGAATACCACGAAGCTGAAACTTTCTCATGTTTCTCATCCCCGACATGTTCTTCATCGAGATGAACATCTTCGTTCTTAAACAAACCACATTCAGCATACCAAGAAGTCGATCCACGTGATCTTGAAGCACTTTCTGAAGGTGGTGGTGGTGGTGGATCATTAGGACGACTGGTGTTGATAGCAGCAATTGAACGTCGTTTCAAATCACAATTAACATTTGAAGTTGAGTTGGAATTCAAGTTGAGATTTGAGTTATCGGGCGAGCTTGTTGATTTCTCATTAACAGCGAAAATTCCTGAATCAACGTCAAGGGAGTCAGTGACATAAAATGTGCTGTTTTTACTTGCCAAAGAACCATAAATATTGGAAGTTGACGATGAACTGAATGACGGCGCGCTTCCTTTACGAAACTTCGATTTTAAGCTTTTTTCGTTTTTATTTTTCGAGCATTGAAATTCAGCTTCATTCTCAACAGAGTTGAAATTGCTCATGGATTTGCTTAAATTGTTAGGACTAGAATTGCTCTCACTTTCTTTCAAGCTGCTTTGCGATGTTCGTTGATATTCTGAATGATCAAATGGATGATCAAGGGAAAAGTTTGTTGGAAGTTTATTGATTGTAAGTCTGCCAAGCTTTTGAAGTTTCGATAAACCTCGAGACTTTTTCCCTAAGCTTTTGCTTTCATATTTGGGAGGATTGTATACAGTCTCTTCATTTATCTGATTGCTTTCATAAAATTGCGATCTTGATGTTGGAAGCTTTCCTAGACTTACACGCTTCTTAGCAATCTTACTGATGCCTTTGGAGATTTCATTTTTAGATATCGAACCGAAGTTTTTAATTCTTTGAACGAAAGCGTACACTTGACCAGTACTTTGTGGAGGTTCTGGAAGCTTTTCATCTTTAATCTCATCGTTAATCTTCAACTGATCAGAATGATGCTCTTCATCACTGTCGTCGAATGAATCATAATCTTCAACATTCTCTCGATAAATGTCAAAGTCAACTTCACTTCGTTGTGTTAACGGTTTCTCAATCTTCCCTTCTAACACTGCACGCTGTTGTTGAATTGAATAAAGTGACTCATAATGATGATCTGAATCGTCTGGAAAGAGAATTTTATGATAATTAACAACCGTTTGCAAATTGTTTGATCACATCAACTACTCATTTAATTTAACTATCTAATCTATTAGATGAAAATCAATTGAGAAAAGTTTCGCTGTTACTTATTTTCTATCTCTCTTTGTTACGCAGTTTTCTTCACGATTGAGAAATTGTACAAAGTACATTAACATTAACTTCAATCAGAAAAACTGCCTTTTTTTCCACCGCTAAATGAATTAAATCATGAAAGAAATTTTACTGTTTCATGGAAAACAATTTTTTTCTCACCAATGTACATTGAAATCTGTTGACATTGTATCATTTTAGACATGGTTTCATTGCTGTTGTTTTCCACATCATTGTCATCACAATCATCATCATCAACGCATTTAGCTTCGTCATCATTCGTTTTGGTGTTTACTTTAATAAGTTGTACATCAGGTTCGAGAAGACGCACTGAACTTTTGTTATTATCAGACGAATCACACTTTCCACCTTTCATGAAATCGTAATTAACGTAGATGGTGAATTTATTATTATCAGATGGCACGATATTTCCGTTTTCGATATTCTCATAGATTGGATCAATTGCGGAATGCGATTCTGTGATATTATTTTGATCATCGTTGATTTGTGGAACCTTAAGACTTGCTACTTCATTAGGCGTTATGTAAATTAATGACTTTGAAGTTACAAACACTGAAATGGGTGAAATGAAATGAAATGAAATGACAATCCACTTGAACAATGCTTGAAAAGACAATTCTCATGAACAATAAATATCAACTTATAGCCACGAGTGAAAATCTATTATTTGTGAATTTCCTAAGAGCAGATATTTATTTGTTTTGAGATAGTGGAATGACTTGTCATACCTTCACCAATCTCTCTCTTGGGTCGTCTTTTTCGTGGCACTGTTGTTGGCATAGACATTGTTTTTCTATTTTTATTTTTATTTTTTCGATGATTGTTGTAAGTCACATTTCACGAATGATCATAACTTTCATTGACAATACATTGTCACGAGGGAGTTTTCCGTAAGTGCTCTCATGCTGTTTATGAATTATAAATAAAGACGAAACTTTTTAAATGTCATTAACGATCATCACAACAGGAAAGATTTTCAAGCAATCAAATTTTTATGTTACTCATCAAACGCAACCTTAGAAATAATTTTTATAACTTAAGCGCTCGATTTTAAAATCTTCCTAAAGCGGAAATTAAAGAAGCGTCTTCGAGCAATCAAGAGAAGAAAAAAAAACAACAAATTCAGCTTTTGGTGGATGCACTCAAAGAGTAATTAGCATAATTACGTGTTGCTGCTCTTGTTGCTACTTTAAATTAGTTTCTAAACTTTTTTTATTTGCAATAGGATCTTGCTCAAGTCAACAACAAAGCAGAAAAGCAGTTATTTATTAACACAACCACTAACAAACGGTTTCTTTTCTCGCGCTTTGTGCTGTTTAAACGCTTACACCTACGTACGTAGCTTTGAAGCTTTCCATTACGGTCAACAAAATTGGTAAAGTCAGTTCTTAGTCACGAGTATTACGAAGTCTCTCTCCCTCTTTCTCTATTTTGTTTCTCTTTCTCGTTTTTTTAAACTTATTTTGCTTGGTCTATGGCATCATTCATGAAAGAAGAAACTTTAACAATGACTACGTAATATTGAATGCGCACATATATTCTTCGATCATTTTTTTAAAGCATTCGTTGTTTCGTTTTTCTTTTACATTTTCTTATTTGAATTGAAAAATATGCAAAAGTATAACAAAATAAATGCCTTCGAAGTATTTTACATTGAATTTTAATTTTCTTTTAACTAAGCTTTGCCTTTTTTTTTGTTTGTTTATCTTGAGTGTAATTAAAAGTTAAGCGAATTATGCAAAACGCATTGGTTCACGCTGAGTTTTGTGCTATTTTGAATGTGTGTAAATAATGAAGTTCTCATCAAGTCAAAAGCCGATTATGCCAATGGTTCCGGTCTGTAGTTTTTGAGATCTTGGATTGTCTCATTGCGTGTCAGTTTTTCTTTTATTTCGCTTTTCGGTGATGAAACTCAAGAGTTTTAACACTTGTAATATGCAAAAATGCTTTTTGCTTTAAATGATTTGCTAAATTGATATTTCATTATGGTAAATTACATGTTAGGTTCAAGAACAAGTCACAAAAGTTTCTTTTGCTCGCCTTCAATCAGCCAAAATTTTGTGTTAACTCATAGAAGCGAAATGTAAAAAGATATTTAACATGGAATATAATTACCAATTGTTTTTAACGCCGTTACGCTTTCGATTTCATTTCTTTCATTTTTATGTCAACAGCAGAAGTAAAAAGATGATGTTATGCAACTAGATATTTAAATATATTTTTTTCTAGTTGTTGCTGCAACAATGTTGCATGCTAATCTGATATTTCGACCACCGCAAAACAATAATCGATGACATTTGTAAACTTTTTCTTTCTGCTATCTCAAAACCGCAGAAAAATGATTATCTATAGGCAACTTCTTTTTCTTAATACATTTCTTAAGTTCGTCAGAGTGCAAGAAAACCTTGAATGTTTTTTATTTCTAAAATCACCGAGATGTTAAATTCAAAAATGGCGTTGATAATTCATCCTTGAGCAAATGGAACAACATTTTTCAGAACCATTGGTATGAACACATACATCGAAGAGCGCTTAGTTGTTATTCAACTTAATAATCTGATATATGGCTGAACTTTTGATCTCTGTATTGTAACAATAATTTTATTGATCTCGATTCCACCCGATGAAACTTTTCTTATTGAATTTTTTTTCTTCTTCTTTCTCTTATGAAATTACTGAAGCTTGAAAAAAGTTTGTTTTGGGTCAATGAAAGATCTTAATTCATCAACTGTTGTTTCGGTGGTGCATCAAATGTAATTAATCCTGAACCCGATTCAGTACAATTCATCAATCATCGATTGTTTTAGAAAAATATTCACTAAAATATCATCAGCATAGATAATCTCCACGTATTACAATTGATTTTTTTTTCAATGAATCGGCAATCCAAACTTTCAGTGCATTCCACCAAAGCCACTTAATTTCTTTCTCAATTGCTTCGGTTTCAATTTTCTTTCTTTCCTAGCACATGTTTATTTTTAGTTATATTTTTTCATGTTTTTTAAATGCCTTTAGTAAAAAATAACTTTTGATTTCAACATGTTTCCAATTTTACTTTCACTTCAGTTCAAATCGCCTATGAAATTATTCCAAAGATTTAATTTTCCACTTTTTAATTCACTTAAATTGATACATCTAACGTTTCTTTAATTATGTTCCTCTGAATGTTCGTGATATTCTTAAAAATATTAACAAAATTCCTTATTTGCTTACAGTCTACCGATACTATACAACGAATAATATTTTTCTTAACTAATAATTTAAAATCAGAAAACCGCACGAAAGTAAGAGAGTTTCGAACTGCCGTCTTACTGAGCACTGAACGAACTAAACTAAATATTTCAGCTCAATCAACTTGCACAACCACACAATTAACAATTTTGTTTTGTTCACAGGAACTGGTATAGTGGCAATAGATGGTATGGAAGTAGTGAAAAATATCATTTGGATGTGTTTGTGTTGAGATACAGAAAGTTTTAAAGTTTACCTAGTGAATGTATTGCTTTTTCTTTCTCGGAAACCCTGTAATAAGTAGTGGTTTACGTTGTTTTCAGCTTTAGGTTCATGGTACTTTTAATAGTGTGGTGAACACTTATTTACAAACATAACTCTTCATGTTGATTAAGTTCGAACAAGATTACCTTGTAATATGCCGTAAGCTTGTATTATATTAAATTATAAAGCTACAGAATTTCAACTTAAACAGCTTTAATACCAAAGTTTTTTTATTTTTGAGAATTTAATTAACTTTGATTTATTCATATATGAGAGTCTCATTTACATGTACCTTTTATATCTAACTAAGACAAATTACCCCTACAAAAACTTGATGAAAATGCAAAAATTAAACTTGACTTGAGAACAACAGGTATAACCACTGATGAATGCCTTAAAATAGAAGAATGATTTGCAGGATGAGAGCAAAATATTATACAATTTAAATTCAGTTTTGCTTTGAGCAAAAGTCTTCCGGATATTCAATATTAAAGTTAATTCAGAAGACATATCCGGCAAAAAAAATCATTTTTCAAAACAGAATGAGGAACCATAATCAACTCTTTTTTCTCTTTTCAAATCTCTATCATTTATTATCTTTAGATTTGAAGAAAAAAGTTATGTAAGAAATATTTAACGGCTTTCTATTTTTTAAAAAAATGTTCACCTTTAAGCGTGGTGTGAAAAGTGGTGAGTTGGCAGAATGTTTATCTGAATGCATATTATTTTCCACGATGTGTTAATGTTTCGAATATAAATGATTGAACATTCTTCATAAAAGAGAAACAAGCAAAACAACTTCAAGATTAATAACAATTTAAACCGACATCCGTCAAAAGAAAAAAAAGTATACATTATTGCAATTTTCCGATTCTTTTTTTTATAATTTTATGAGCATGACTAAATGGAATAACAATTATAAAATATAAGTGTAAACAATGGTTTATAAGTTAATACATTTAGATCTCCGATTACTACCAAGAGATGTGATGCAATTCACATTACTATAATTTTTTTAATTTATAGTTTATTTAAGTTTTTTTCCTTATTCATGTTTCACTACGTGGTTAGCACAATAGAAGCTTATGTTCATTAAATGCATAAAACTGCATTTTTGATGCGCTTCCAAGGTTTGCTTCTATTCAAAACTGTTATTCAATGTGTCTACAACATACATTTAGTCTGAAATTATCTGTTTCTTTCATTCGTCAAAAACTTCATAACCCGCGAAAACAAACTTGAAAGTGAATTTATAATTTCAAAGCTCTTACTGATAAAACTTAAGCATTAAATATTTTTTTTAAATCTTGCGTGTTCTTAATAACATCAACTCTACTTTACTCTGCATAATTTGCCGAACATAAAATAAAAACTTGCCATTACCGTCAATGTTTTGAACTAGTTTTCTAAACGCAAGAATTTAATGATACGGTGCACGGTTTCATTAAAAATTGGATCGATTAGAAATAAAGTGTCGTTATAATACCATTTCTGGTTCAGAAGTATTATTGCGATGCTTAAAAGAAAAATCTTATGAAAATTGTTAACAGCAAAACTTTTCCATGAAATTGACATTTATTCTAGTTTATATTTATATATTTAACACAAGAGTTCAACTCACCATTCCATTCATCCAGTTTTTGACGAACCAGTGTCGACCAATCGGGATTTTTATGACTTCTGGATTTCTTACAAAATCTACATAATTAAGATAAGAAAATTAGAAAGAAGTTTGAGTTGATTTTTGTACGAAAAGTAAAACTTACACAATGAAACGATTGTCAGTGACATTTCCGACGTCATTTTCTTCATCTGATAAGTCAATCCATTCATCACTGTTATCACTCGTACTTCGATCACTTGGCGGTGTTAAGCTTTGTCCAACCATAGTACCATAAATGCTATTAATTCGATGTTCTGACGTTAATGTTGACGTCGATATTGCATGCCTCAATATTTGATTTATTGTTGAATAATTTTGCTTCAAGCTAATACTTTCATAACAATTCGAAATAATTGACATTGTGTCGTTTTTGGAATTTTTATATGGATTATCGTTTTCATCGTTAAATGAGTTGTTCTCATCATTCGAATTAAGCTTCTTATCTTTTTTCCCGCTGATTTTATCATACGGGATTATCAACGATTGGTTATCGCCATTCTTTATTGTGTCGTAAAAGTTTTCACCAGCACAGGAATGTTCATCGTTTCTTGGTGGCAGTGGAACGTTTATTAGTTGCTGCTGTTGTTGACCAAGTATCGTTAATTGATCGTATTTAATTCTTTCATAAGTTGTTGAAGCACAGCTATTCGATTTCTGAAGTTCGTAATTTAGTTTGAGCTTTGGCACTTGGATATCGGACTTAACTAGATTTGAGGTCGTTGATGTCAAAATCGGCGATGAAATCTTAGGTATCGTGTTTTTTCTTGGCGCAGGCAGTTCTGGCGCCTTTTCTGGCAATATGTAATCATCTTCACTTTTTATAAGCTCTGCCAAACTAATCTTATTGTCTAAAATATTTTGCGCAATCTCATCGTAGTTTTCAAAAGATTCATAGCTTCGAATGCTTGCAGTTTCCCCTTTAACTTCACAAAGTGATTGATAAATGTTCTCATGATCATCGTTATTGTTATCGTTACTTCTATCAACGTCATGAGTTTCAATCGGAATTGGTTCGCCTTGTGAACATCGTGAAATGACTTCATAACCATTTTCATGAACAATATCTGATGAGTTGGGAACATTCAAAATTATTTCCGTCATAGACTTCTCAATTTTCTCAATTGGTTCATTTTCTTCTTGAAGCTGTGATTCGATGGGAGTCTCAATAAGCATACCACGAAAGAAAGCATCACTCGCAGTCTCAATTTTAGCACTCAAATGCGAACGGAACAGAAACGATTCATTTGGTTTCACCGCCGATGGGTCGGATTTGTCGGTATAATTATGATTAAAACCTTCACTGTTGTTGCTATCCAATTCCAATTCCATCGTACTCAAATCTTTTGTATTCGACGATAAATTTTCATTGTTGAAGTAAACATTAAGATTCAAATCAATTGACTGAAATTCGAGTTCATCTTCAACATCTTTTGTAATGTCAACTTGCATCTTATCGCATTTCTGCTCATCAACTTCAACTATTTTATTGTCTACTTCAATTATCGGGCCATCTTTGCTAGTTTTCTTTCCATATAGGAATGTAGGTCTGAAGGAAATCTTATCATATATCTTTTGGAAGTTGTTTTTCTTATGATCTTTTACTGGCAGTTGCATTGAAGCGCTAATCTCATTCTCACAATTTGCCTCAAGCTTCTCATCTTCTACTTTAGTCGAAGCGACATTAATTTCTGGCACTGTCGTTTCAGTCTTTGCAATTTCATTAAGTTTTTTGTGCTTTAGTTCCTTGGTCTTTGCTAGAACTCGTTCACTTTTGTCTGGAACTTTGGGTTTGATGACAATCGTTTCTTTGTTTAAAATGTTTGTTTCATAAAGTTGCTTTTTTGATAAAACATTTCCACCTTTAACATCCTTGCGTGGTGATTCAATGAGAATTCTAATACTTGGCCGCTTCCTTAAAGAACTTTTCCTCCTTGTGCTGTTTTTTCCAATGCTTGGTAAGCTCGCAGCATCGTCTGATGCATCGTCATTATAAGACTTCTTATGATTTGATGCTGGCTTGTTATCAACTTTCTCTTCTTTTATTTTAAAAACACAACCACCTGATCGATGCAACACAACTGTTCCACGCTTTTTTACTTCGTCTAGCAAAGTGGCATCCTGCTGGATCATTTGATTAAAGCGTTGAGCGATTTGTGCTACTTTGTTACCATTACTCGTAGCAGCAATTTTCTTATTCATGTAAGTCGATGTTGTTGATGGCGTCGTCTTAAAACTGAACTTTCGACTTGCCGAATTTGTGTTTGAAGAAGCTGACGAGTTAAGTGATCCCGCTGATGATGAAATTGATTCTTTTTTCGAGTCATGATTGGAAAACTTTTGAGCAACAACATCTTTCTTAAGTTTTGTGTCGCAATTATCAGCAGCGGAGGTTTTATTGTTGCTATGAATTTTGTTTGATTTCACTGACATTTCGTCACCAACTGAAGTTTTCTTCGGAAGAATTTCGTCACGCTTTGCCCAGTGAATCTTTCCACCAGCTGCTGAAACTTGGGGAAAGTGACTGTCATTGGGTGTGTAGCTTTCAGGTCGCAAATTTTTTGTTTTATTTTCCTTAAGATGACTTAAATGGGCTCCACTTATATTAAAAGATCTTAAACAACTCTTTTTGTTTCGCACAAAATCAGCGTTTTTAAATTTGTTGAACTCATCTAATGGCAATCGTCCATCTAATGTTAATGATTTTTCATTAAAAGTTGAATGAATTTCATTAACACTTTCGTTAGATTGTGAAAAATATCTTAATGTTGCACTTTTATGATTTCTGTTTAAATTTTCACTAGATTTTGCAGTCTTAATTTGATCATTCCAAAATTGTTTTAACACTTTCACACTTGCAAATTCATTATCAATAAAATGTTCGTGTTTGAAACAATCACTTCTGCAATTAATTGTCTGAGATTTACTTTTGCTAAATGGATTGAATCGTCTAATAAACGACACTTTAGGTGATGTTGATTGATGGGCTTTGTTAAGTTGATTTATGTGAGAAATCTTTTTATTTTCTATCGGTTGATATTTGTGTTCCGTCTTCACACCATTGTTGCCAATTTGGCTATGAAAGCTACCGTTTGTATACATCTTGGTGAAGATTTCACTCTCGACTGCAACGAATGCGTCGTCTTGACTAATTTATTTGACAGTTCCCTGTGAAAGTAAGAAAGAAAAATTATTTAAAATTATTTCAAATCAGTTGTTAAACTTTTCTTCCGTTCTATACGAAAATTATTTGAACATTCACTTGTTTGTTGATAATCTTAATTACGTTGTTATTCATGTAAACATTCAATAACTTTATTGTGTGTGAATGTCATAAAACAACATAAGTACTCAGTTTTCTAATTTTATATTATTTTTCGTTAAATATTTTCTTTGTTTCTTTATCTTGTGGTTTGAAAATAAAAAATCTGATGACGCGATAAAACTAAATTCACGCCTTGTTAAGATTGTCTTAAACATTGGTCAGCAGTTAACGATTTCATAAACGCGCGTAATTTCCAAATTGAAAGCTTTTTCTTGTCAATAATTAAACGTGGATAATTTTAAATTAGGAAATTAAACTTCCAACCAAAGAAAGCTTCATCAAACTCAATTAAATCCAAAATTTGCGCTGTTAGATGCTAACTGTGAGTTGTTATAGCCCCATCTGATTAATTTTTTTATTTTCATGCTTAATTAATCTGTTAGCATGAAATTCAATTCTAATTTAAAAATGTTTAAAACACAAAAGTTCAAAAAGAAATAATTATGTTGCCTTTTCTTCTTCAATCTTAAATCAGCGTGGGCAAAACCTTCAATAGTTTTGTTTGAACGATAAAAATAGTGACAAGAGTAAAGTCTTAATTCATCATCTTCTCGTTCTTCCGAGATGAATATTTAGATATTTAATGTATAAACTGATCTAAACACACTGAACGATCGTAGATTTTTCTTTTTTTATTTTCATATATTTTTCTAAACGGTTGATCTGCAGTGAGTTATTTTTGAATACCGGTTTGATACTAATGGATGTGTTAGAGTCACTAGCAAAAAAATCTGATAAAGCATTCCTATGTTAGAGGTCGCGAGATTTTTTTCCTTCATAAAATGTACACGAGCTGTTTGGCAGTGGAAGATTTTAAAGTGTCAAAAAACTGGTGAAGATTATTAACAAGTTAAGTCACGTTTTGTTTTAAATTAATGTTTTGTTTTAAAATCCTCTCATGTCAAGGTTTATCGTATTGGGATCACGATACATGTAAACCTCGAAATAATTGACCTAAAAGAAAACTTAAATCTAAGCAATAAAATTGAAAACAGTAAATTTTATTTTGCGTTACAAGAATTTTTTTGTGATTTGAAAACTTTTTTAGAAACTTAGATTTGCTAATAAAATCATAAAAAATTACGACATAATTTATAGGCGATTATTGAAATATTTTTTGCTAATAGCTTCACGATTTATTCGATTTAATTGACTTTTTTTGATTCACGTTTCCTCTCGTCATAAGCAACAGCAGACATTCTTAGAGACTTTGAAATAATATTTATCATAAAGCGGCAACATAACAGATTTTCATTTTATCCCCAATTCCAATATTAATGAAATTCTTATTCAATCTTGTGCACATTTTTATGTGAAATAGCTGTTAATTGTATTTCTTTTCCTCATTCTTCGTCTTCTCTCCCGAAGAGTATGTCACACACAGTGAATAAATATCTAGAATCAAATTCAAATGTTTCTACATTTACAAAAAGTTGCTTTGCCTTCTTTACAATGAATATTGGAAAAAGAATTTCTAATTCAATGTCGCTAATCACAGCATACAATTCTAACATACATAAAGTTGCATATTTACTTCACTTAAGCACGATAGCATCAAACTAAAGCAACATGAATTACAAGTTTTTATTTCTGTAAGTAAGCCATGCTCTACAAATAAACAGTCGCGATGCGATTTTCACTGCTTTTGATTTTCCACAGAAAATTATACTTCCTGATACAGAAATCTTGCTAATGAATGAGTCTTCTAAGACTGTTACAAATAAAGTTTTAGATCACTCGCTCAGCAGGCGATTGACACAGAAAACAACAAAAAAGTCTTCGAAAGTTTTTCAATCAAATAATTCAGTTTTGTGACATCATAAGCTGAGTTGAAACAACATTTTTTGTTTTAATAATCGAAGACTAAAGTCGATAAAAGATACTCACGAGAGGCCAGTATCGGAATGAAATTTACTTAATGACATTGGAAATATTTGTGTATTTATAAGCTTAAATACGCAACCAACTTGCTTAAAGAAGCCATGAGCTCGAAAAACTGTTTTTTCTCATTTTGAAACCTTAAAGATTTTACTTTAATCCATTTAAGAGGTTTTAAAACTTTTTTTTTCTTTTTTAATTCTCACAACTTATCTATTAGAAAACTTTAGTTAACTTTCGAAAGTAAGAGAATAGTTTCAATTAAAACTTTAAAAGTCATCGTTAGAGGTCTTTCAAGTACTTTAAAATCTCAACCGAATTTTATTTGTTTTCTCACGATTTCCATCATTAAACATTCATCGAAAATTTCAACTTTTCACTTTAATGACAATTTTTTTTGATAAACTTAAACATCGTTCAGAAAATCTTTTAGAATAATTAGGAATTCTAAAACGATTCTTCATTAATGATAACAAAAAAGAAGTCAAGTCAAATATTTTACCCTTCAACGTTTTCAGAATTCAGTTTGATGCTCGAGCTCGTTCCATATTTTAAATTTTAATTAATTTTAATTCTCGAAAATAATTTCATATTTTTGTATTCTTTTTTGCACTTCTTTCTTGAATCAGAATCTTTTGTTTGTTTCGTTTTGACTGCAGCTTTAATCTCGCAAGAATAACATGAAGAATTAAATTACCATGTGCCGAAAATGGCTTCAATTGCACAAAGTGTTTATAAACTTTAGAGTACAAAAGTCAAACACAAACTAAATTTTCTTTTGAATTCTTGTCACGTTTCGTGGGATCGCAACACTTTCAGATGCTCTTCTCGCGATGAGTAAAAATAAACTGGAAGCAATGAAGAAGTTTTCGCTTGCTCAAACTTTCTTGTGCATTGTTTTTACTGTGCTGTTTTGCTTGTGTTTTAAGTTAATTATACTTCTTGAATGTTTGATCGCGTTCGCTTGTGTAAATGTTTTTTGTTCGCAACAACACCACACCTATAATTCAATTTATTACTCGATCTTCGCCTTTATCACTCGAGAGATGTGATGAAACTGGTTTTCAGAAACTGTTTACCACTTAACTGCTCTTTTTGAATTCTTTCCATTAATCGTTTCGCGTTCTCATCTTACGAATGTAATGTCAAGCATTTGTTCAAAAAAAAAGCGGTACGAATGTCTATAAAAACGACATCTTTGACGTTTGTTCTATCTACCGCTGCGAGGTCAAATAAACTTAAATGAAGATGAATGTACCTTCGATAAATCATTCCTTATTGTTATGGTTTCTTTCTCATTCATAATAAATTTATGACGCAATGATGGATTTTTAAATACCTAATATTTAATGTATTTATGTTGAATCTTTTCATGTTGTGAATTTTATAGCACGAGTTGTTTTATTAATTGAACAATCATTTTATTAGTTAACGCCTTTCATAAGGAAATTCTAGAAGATAAAATTACAAAATGCTGCTTTTAAGCAAAAAAAAAATAATAACGAAACTTACGTGTCGATTCAATTTCCTGTTGAGACTAACGGAGTGTAATGGAGGGTAATGTTTTATATTGCATAGCTTCTTCAAAGCATTGCATATTCAACCCTGAAACCATTACAATTTCCATCAAACATTTGAGACATTTATGTCACTTTTAAGAAGCTATAAACATGCGAAAAGTATTACAAGGGTTGGGTGAATTTATTTTGTTCATATCCTCAAGGTAGTTGAAAACTTTTGTTTGACTTTATGACTCACATAACGTTAAAGAAGTTTTCTAAATAAATTTGCATGGAAAGGAAAATCTTAAAATAAAACTCGCTACTTCTCACGCCTTTTTTTTCGAAAACAATTTATGGAATGTGTAAATAAAACAACAAGGAAAGATTTTTGAACTCTCATAGACGGGTCAGTTGTTTGCGTTAACAAACTTTACTTGAGAGATCATTTGATACTTCATGACAACACACTTGATTCTTTTTATTTCGAAATTGAAAATGAAAGTTCATGTCGATTACTTAAAAATGAAATGCAATCGTTCCTAAAATAAAGCAGATTATATTTAATATTTTTCATTTCCTGAAACTTCGAGTCAATAACTAAAATAAGAAGAAAAAGTCATGCAAAGTTGTGAATTTCACAATAGTCAAGCTGACTTTGATCATTGATATTCACTAACTACGGGACAATCTGAGAGGTTGTTTGGATTGATTTCTATCACCTTTCTACGCGGGGTTTTTTAGCATCAACACGTTTAACATATGAGAGTAAAAGTTATAATTAAAGTTGTCGAACAAGGCACGTGGAAGCACTTTACGTGTGAATGTTCAATAATTTATTTGCGTTTTTTTCTAAAACTTCTTTCATTTTTATATCACAGTTAACAGGCAAAAAAAATTAGACACCAAACTCATTAAAAAGTATTACTTGCTACCTTTTTTATTATTTCCTTCAATTCGTCTCAAATTGCTGACTTTTTATACCAAAAACAGTCTTTTTTATCTCATTTCCTCTAAATGCATAAAATGAATCATGAAACTTGCCATTCCGATCCTAACTAACTTTTCAGATGATAACCGCCAATACTTTCCCTTCAAGTTCAGTGAGATCAACCATAAAATTATGCACACGATAAAAATGTTGTAACTTCCATATAATCTTGTCGCTTATGTCAAAAAATAAATAAAGATCTTTTGGTGAATATTTTTAAATTGCAAAAAAAGCACCGCGGAATTGAATTTTCTTTATGTTGTTACTGAAACCTGTAATTCACAAAAGGCTGACTCGTAGTAGTTGAGTGAAAGTTTTATGTCGTTTATCAATCCAAACGAGCAAAAAAGCATGCGGAAAAAGTTATTTAACCGATATTGAAGTTCAAGAAGAAGGTGAATTAAGAAATTTTACTTTTTTTCGGGCTCGAAATTTATAAATATTTTGCGAGTAGATTAATGAACTTTATGGTCATCGTGTGAAATTGAAAGTTGTGTTTTTTAACTTATCAGCTTTTACTACATTTGTACTAGGGTGCGGTATTGTTTAACATATTAGTTTACAGCGATTAAGATTCAATTACAAATGAAAACATAACAGCAGGTGGTGCAGTTACACCGACAGTGATTTAAACACATTTTAACATCTTTCGAAAGTTTCTTTTCTTATCATTGGCCATTCAAAAAGTTTTTATTGTCTTATTCAAAAAAAAAGCCCGTCAAACTTTAATTTGTCTACATTTCACTCCAATTTCTCTTAGATCATATTCAAATTATTTACAATCAAATTTCAATCATAGGCAGAAATTTTTTCATGTTTTTGATATTTTGTATTTGAAGTTACGATTCCGAAAACCGCATAAAAACAATTGTGAGTAACAATGCACAATTTCTTTTTAATTTTATTCAAATAAATACGTAATAACAAAGTTATGTTAAGAAATGCAATTTTAAAACTGTCTGACGCAATTACATATCACTCAAATTATTTATTTCGCAACATAAATCATCGAGAATACTTTCATAATGTCTTGTCATTTATTTATTTTGGATGTTTAAAGATGTTAATATGATTAAGTGAGAGAAAGCATAATTCACTGTGAGTAGTGAATAAATAATGAACAATTCGATTATTACTTTACACTCAAATTTATGTGATCAGATTAATTTCAAATACCGACAATTCACACCTGAATTAAATTTAAATTTAATAAGATTTCACTTTCATGACAATTCATTGATAGATTATTAAATTTAGACTAAGTTTCTTGACAAAGACAAGAATTGTAGACTTAATTTTAGGTTCAATTATTGATCATCTTAAAATGATCTTCTGAATTATGTCAGCTTTACTTTCACAATTATCAAACAGTCTCTTTTTAGCACATCAATCAAAAATAAACGCTCTTAAGTTTAAAGCGAGTAAAGCGAGTTTGCCAAAACGTTTTCTGATTTGAAAATGATTTCATCACAAATTCCTATCTAAAAAAATTGATTGAGTTTTAAGAGATCATCAAGTAGACAGCCAATTTACACTGGTTTCATTAACTTCAAAACTATTAACGAACAAAAAGATGAAGAAAAGGAAGTAGGGAATGGAGCTATCTCTAATTCGGTAAGAGAATTTTAAGTGTCGGCCTTCAGATGAATGTTTCAAAGACCAAACACCATGAGGAAGATGATTATGAGGTTTTTATACTTCAGCTAAAGCCCAGTTCCTAAATATTTGAGTACATTTTTAAGGTATGTACCAAAATTTCATGAATCATGATTAACTGGTCGATCAATGAATTTACCGCCCCATTTACACGACTTCAAAACAGTTAGATCACAAAATTCTGAAGAATCATCGACTTTAGATCTGATTTCATGGTTGAATAGAACTTACAACTGCACTTCCCTAATTGTGCTCATAACAAATTTAGTTCCAGTTTTAACATCTGCTTCTTGTGTCTTGATTATGAAACTTGATTCTGACTCATAAATTTATTTTTTTTCGAAATAATTTAGTAATTTTACTGGGTGTTTAATATTGAATAAAGTCATTGGCTTATAACTTCTGGCATATTTTAAATTTCAGCAACAGAATGTTGATATTAAGATGCATAAAAGCTTTTTGAAGCAGCAACTTGTACGTGTCGTTTCATTTAATTACGTTTTGCATGTGACTCAAATGATTCTTGTATGAATTTTCTCAAACAACAATTCATAAGAAACTTAGTATTATGAGAAATTGTTTCCATATCAATTGCCAATTGTTTGAAAAACATTTAAAAATATTCACAGCATTGAAATTTTTGGTCAAGTGACTTTCAATGTCACCATTTCAATTTCGTGAACAAAGTAGTTGCTCCACTTAAATACAGCTTCAGTGTTTACGCAACTTATTCCCAAACAATGTTTCACAATCTGCTTCTTAACTCGTTTTCATTAATAAGAAGAAGAATTTAATCACAATCTTCTCTCAAGAGCCATTTTCGGAATTAAAATTAACATTTACTTTCTTTTTTCTTTTTATTGACTCCGCAGTATGTATTAAAACTTTTTCTGATAAGACACAAGAAGAAAAAAGAAGAAGAGAAAAGGAAAACAGAAAAAAGATATGAGTAATAAAAATAAATAATAAAAAAATGAAATGAAACTGAAATCGCGTATCAAACTACTAAGTAGAGAATGTTTAACAATCTTGAACATTCCACAAGGTTTTTTAAAGGATAGATATTTGTGTACTTTCCAGCTAACTTGATGTTTATTTACTTTTTTTATCAACTATAAATCGACTGGATTTTTAAACAATTATTGAGGTCTATGTTAATGTTGCAAGTTCACGGAAGAAACCAGCTTTCTTTGTCACGCCAACGCTGACTCAAAAACTAGTTCAAGTTTCATAAAAATTTATTTTTATTGATTTTATCACCGAATTTTGTCTTTTTTTATCAAAACATAATCTGAATTTAGATGGAAGCTTTTAAAAATAATTTTTGCTGACTATTTTTGTTATGCAAACGCTTTTGTTGAGATTGCAGTAATGATAAACAAATGACGAGTGAATGTCAAATAACATTTGTGTGCTTGATGGTTTCCTTAACCTCTATACATACATTTTGAGAATTCTTTCAGCTACTAATCCAAAGAAACGACGTGTTTGAACTTATTAAAGATGTTTTTCTTATTTTTTAGGTTTGCTTTTCTTCTCTGTTCGAAATTTACCACTTTTAGGAAAGTTGTTAAAAAAGTTTGTTGTTTTATTTCTTAAATACAAATCACAAATTCACTAAACTTCTAAATATTTTCACTATCATCACTTAATAACATATCAAATGGAATTTATAGAAATTTCACTCTTTCTTTCTGGTTTCAAGCAAAAACATTTCTCTTTATTCCACTTTAAGAAGAAAAATATCCGTCCGAGCACAAATCAGCGACACCTTCTGGTTTCAATGACGAACGAAACGTAAATGACTCAGTGTACATTCCACACGATGGAAAAAACAACTTACACAAATGATGTGGAAAAAAAACTCGAACGAGCTTTGGATTGTACGCAATAATTTCGAATAATTTAAGTCCAAAACCAACATTTAAGTTTTGTTTCTTTTGGAAAATTCAAATGAAAATTATTTGAAAAATTTCTCAATTTAATGTCAACGAAATAAAAAATAAGGAAAATTCATTAAATCTTTAAAAAATCAATTGGATATGATTCTAATATTTTATTCGTTTCTTTGTGGTACAATCACTCAACTCTATACAAGTGAAACTAAGTAATATCGTGGTTATCCCTGTATTAAAAACAAACACTTAACTACACTGGTATAACTGATCTCGCCAAAAAAAATTTAATGGAAAAAGAGTTGAAATTACTAAGATAGAATTTTTTGTGAGTAACTTTGTCACTTGAAAGTCCTAAAAGCGTATCAAAAAGACTTAATGAAGAAATCTAATGGAAAAGAGAAAGAAGGGACATTAATGAAGTTGCTTCTCATCAACAATGACTAACAATCAGATGATTTGGCGTTTAATGTTCCGTTATTTCAACAAAGAAAAATCCTCCGATAGAAGATGTATTGACGTGTCAATAACCACAAGAGCGTTAATAACATCTTAAGTTGTTAGTTTATAACACGTAATTAAATATATCCAGCTGTTTGAAATAGATTGAGTAAGCATCATGATGATAAAATAATGATAACATTCTACATTAGTTTGTCATAACACTTCAACTTTTATTTCCAATTGACAAAATCTATAATTAAAGTACAATTAACGATATGATGAATGAATGTACCATTTGTTTTTATTTTGAAACTTGAGTGTTTATGAGATCATTAGTTAACTACATGACCACTAACATTTCTACTTCATGTCTATCACGCGATCGTTTGTAGGCTTACGGAGCTGATTCATTCAAAACTGATGCATGATTTATATCAAAAAATATTTTAATCGCTTTCCGATGTTTGAGAAAGTATCAGGTGCCAACATGTAGCCATAAACTTTCTTCTCGCACTGCCCTTTTAACGATCACGACCATTGACATTTCTTCATCATTGGAATCTCAAGTTTCAATTGTGAAGTTTTTTTTCTTTTGTTTATAGAAAATATTTGCTTTAGTTCGACAATTTACTTCGCCGTAACTACCTATAACTAGCAATCCGATCACATCGCTTTATTTTGTACATATTGTGAATAAATTTTGTATAGAAAATGAATGTCTTCGTTATATTTTGGATGAAAGTTAAGTTTTATCACTGCCATGCAATCGAATCCCGGAAAAAAAATGTTTTGCATGTCGTAGGCCAATAAAAACTTTGAATTGAAAATCTTAGATTCGCGGCTTTGATGGATGAGCATTGTGTGAATTTTTAATTTCAATTTTCTTCTTTTTGAACTTCTCTGATCAACCTTTAAAAATAAATTAGTCAAAGAGTAAAATTGGAGTTGATGAGCTTTCTCCTACTAGTGGATTGTCATGGCGATTGTAACTTGTAAATACTAATCACTTCCTTTCAATTGCTTTGTTTGCCCTTATCTCTATCTATCTCATCTCAAGATATTTTTTGTTTGACAATAATATTGAAAATGTTTTTGAAACTTATACACATATTCTATCAACCTAACTGGAATGTCTACGCAAATATCTACAAATAAATTAGACAGTTTTCTGGGTAACTCAACAATATTGAAATAAGCAAAACTTAACTTTCTCCATGAAGCTTAAATTAGGGAGAAAAATCAAACAGCAATAAAATTGAGTTCGCTATTTAATTTGTATATTTACAAGAAAGAATAATGAAAATGGAATCATCTTAATTTCGCTTCATATTTGAACAAATATTTCACAAACATGTTAATGGTATGTATATTAAAGCAGTTTGGTACGTTTGTGAAGAAATGAATGAAAGGTGTGGGTGAATTTTGCCTCTTTTTTACCGTTTAACAAATGCTTCAGGAGAAAATTGAGTTCAGTAAATGGACAATACCATTTGACATCAATATAAGAAATTTCAACTTATACTTTGTTGACAATATTTTTACTTTAAATTCTCTAAGCTTTTAAATGCTTAAATAACTAAAACAATAATTGCATCACGGATTGTTACTTCATATCCAAAAATATTTCTTTGCACTGATGTCACTGATGATTCGTTCTCATTTTTTCAAACGTGAGTTGATTTGGAAAGTCCTTAGTAGTGTCCAATGAGTCGCACAAGTGATTTGCAAACATCATGTGAGATGTTTTATTTGATCAATGAAGAAATCGAAAAAATATGAGAGAGAAGAAAATCAAACAGCAAAACAGTTTTAGAGCCTTTGCCACAAAACTTTTTAATGAAAAGGTTTGAGATTTTTTGGTAGATTTTAAAAAGCTTTCTCAACAGAAACGTTCACGTGGTGTTTAAAATTTTTTTTGTAAACTTTCACAAACATGAAAACATGAAAATATAAACAAACTGATGTATGTATTAATAGCATTTATTTCTCCAAAATATTTTTCATCAATTTTCATTTTCGCAAAAGATATACATAGCTGTCCTTAATTTAGTTTTCCATATTAGGAATTGGTAAATATTTTATTTCACACTCTAGAACATAAAGCGCAAAAAGGCCACAATCTTAATATTAATGAAATTTGTCAATGTTTGAAAGCATGCGATTTACTCAACCAACATTTGTTTTCCTTTTGTTAGTATCTTCGCGTTTTTTACAGATGTGCATGCATCTAAAGAGATAAAGAGTGAAATCCTAATTTTGGTTTGTTTAAAGCTGCCAATTAAAAGCTAAATTATGAAATTACCGAACATAAACATCGAAAAACATAATTTAGACGTTAACAAATATTTTCAATCGTGAATGGCGTTACTAACTTGCAAGCTTAAATTTCAATTAACATTCAGATCCTTGAGCATTCAAAACGCCATTCACGATGAGCTTTCTGTTAAATTTAATTTAATCTCGTTCTTTTTTTTGTAGAAAAAGGCAACGTCATGTGAATGTAGGCCGTCGTGAACTGAAATATGTGTACAAATTTTTTTCGTTCAATAATTTCTAATAACATTTATGTTAAATTTTCCAAAAACATTTCACACGTTTGACAAAAGAGATGAAAATTATCGCTACAGAAGATAAAAAGTAATCTTTAATTATGTACAAAACCTCAACAATCAGAAATAAAAAGAATAAAAATGATTTATCAAATTAATGTAATAAATTAGTTTTTGTTTGTTAAGTTAAATGCCATTTTAATGAATTATTTAATTTGATTGGTTTCATCCTCTCATTCAACTGTGTTTGACTACAAATTTCACTCCTACATGATGATTTAACATCTTAATCGCTTTTAATTTCATGAATTAGATAATAAATCTACTCTTTTGTATTAATTAAATATTTATTTAGACAGACCCCCAAAGTCTATGAATTTTTAATTTGATTATTTCACTGTTTAGGGCAATGTGACTTCTTAATGTTCTTCTCTTATTTATGATGGTGTCTCGGACAGATGACTCAAGACAAAAACTACCATTTCCGATCACCATCACATTCCAAGCTTTTAATACACGGAAATAGATATTTAAATACATTTTCTTTTTATTTTAATAACAATTGACACATATCAAAATAAATAAAAGTCAAGAACATCCCTGCATAATATTTAAGATTGAAATGACTTTGATTGCCTTATTTAATATATGACAGAGAGTTTTTGTGCTTTAATCTGGTCGTTAAACTATCGCCGGTGTACAAAAAGCTCAAATTTACGATCATTCAATGATCGTCTAACATATTCATTTTTTAAATCATCTCTGATCGAATTAGTTGTGGATTAATCTTTATATTTGTTTTATTAATGAATAGTTTTCTTGTTAGATTTGTCGTTAATTAAAAATTCATTGATAAGTAAATGATTTCTTCGCTTTTTCTTTCTTTCTACATTTCATAACACATTTCATATCTACGAAAAAAGGTAATAAGGATAAAAAAATCTCTCAGCAAGTGACAAATCAACTGAATGAGTTGTGTGGGTGCTAAAACATGTAAAACAAAATCTTCGGATGGATTATTGATTATCTTATGATGACATTAACTTCGCCTTAGCACAATCTGGACAAATGATGTCTTCTTCTTCATCTGTGATAAAACCACGACCAACAAGCGATGACTTGCAAAGACCACAAATGAAGCAATCATTGTGCCAATGACGATCTTAAAATGAGATGAAACGAGTGCCGCCAATACCTAAGAAGAAATTTAATTTACTTTCAATTGATACATTTCGAAATAAAATTTTATTTACCAGTGATTGGTTTAGTGCAAGCAGTACATCTCTTAGCGAAAAGTTCACCAAAGCAATCAGCACAGTAAGGCTTTTCGTCTCGACTAGTGAAGCGTTGTCCAGCCAAAGGTATTTGACAATGTGTACAAGTGAAACACTCGCGATGCCATGGGTCGTTTTTATAAGTAACACCACCTGTTGTGATGACCTGTGAATGATGAAAAGTTTAAATAATTTTATCAAATCATCATTTCAAAGGAAATTTCCCACCTTTTGACATTTTACGCAGCGCGTGGCAAATTTATCTTCATAACAGCCAGCACAGTAAATTTCCTGTTCACGAGGGATGAAAGACTTGGTTCCAATGGGAGTCTTACAGACACAACAACAGAAACACTTTTCATGCCATTGACGAGTTTTATATTCCATTTTCTTCGTGCCTAGAATTAAAAACGAAAGAAACAAAGAAAATCATCAATCAATTTGTTCACAAGCATAGAGTTGGGAAAACTCGATAGCAAATTTCCAATTTTAATAGTTTGCCCTCGAAATAAATTCAATAAATTTTATGAGACTCTGCTATTCAACTATAAGAAACACGCAAAATCGCAATGAATAGAAAAAGACTTCAAAACAAAAAGATTCAGAGTTTGGATTCGGAAGAGAATTTTGTATTAAACATTTGATGAAAAACGATTGAGACATCTTTGTTGAGTTTTCCCAAAAGGAAAAACGAAGAAATGAAATCGAATATTATGATTGCTCGATGAACATCTCCCGTCATCCACTTGAGTTACATTGATGAATAGCAACAATCTTTATTGTTATCATTAATCTTTTAGAATTTTCACGCATTCAGAACACGAGTTGTGTTGTTTTCTTCTTCTTTTATGTAATGATTATGTTTCTATTTCAACCACAAATCTGACCTTGGCATTGGTTACATAAAAGTTTTTCCTTTGTTTTAATTTTTCCATTCAATTTCCAAAATATTTGATGCGCTACATCTGTCGACTCATGTCTCAATGTCACATAACGGATGAATATTCTTTTTTCACCGAAATAATTCTTTCTTCATTCGAATAGCTCGCGTAGGTGGACATTCCAAACGATTCATTTTTAAACAAAAATTATATTCTCACTTTTGGAATCTTATAATTTGAGTAAATAAAAGAAGGAAAAAAACAGTTCCAACAGTTTATGAGAAAAATTCTTTTCGCTAAAGTTTTTGCACACGCAACGATTAATTTTTTGTGCACGAGACTTTAAGCACTCGCTTTGGTTGTTCATCATCCGTGACTATTGAATTGTTTTGTCTTCGCTTGTTCCTCAAAGGTAGGTGTCGAGAACAATAATTTGCAGAATGAATTTATTTCTATTGCCGATTGTAAACGACCGATGATTGTTGCTGTTTGTGTTTAAGCAATCCAAAGAAGAGTTAGTTAGAGTCTAATATGACATGACATCACGCACGATTAGAGAATCAGTCGTGAGTGTTGCTTATTTACACTGTTTAATGATGCGATTAAAATGTCATGGAGTTTAATCAACATGTGGTCGCAGCCTTTGTCTGCATCCGTTGTTCAATAAATCAAATGCGAAGTGGCCTTCTAATCACCTACAGAAAGTTGCGTTGCAATCGATAAATTTCAGATTCATTTCAGGAAACAACTTTCGATGTTGCTGGCACTATGAAGTCTCCAATATGTCTTTCAATCGGGGATTATACCGGTTTAATATTTTTCTTCTTTTGTTGTCCATTTAAAAAAAATAATTTGCACCTTTTCTAAGCGTGGGTGTTGTGAATACTTAAGTGACAATTTTACGCGAGACATGACAATGATATCGAACGAGTTCAAGCCTATAAATCAATAGAATGTTAAACACGAACGACAGACGAGACAAAGTCTGTTATACTTTCTTCAAGGCGAAAGAGTTTTGCGAGTAGTGAGTGCATTTAACAGCTTCCAAATTTGGGATGATAAATTACTTGTTTTTGCTATCTCGAATTGAACCGATTGACAAGCATCGAACCGATCTGGAGGACGACGATCTTAAGACAACATTTTTGTCTCTTTTTTCTTTTAATTTATAAAAGAATATTCAATGTTTACTTCATTATGATATTCAACCAACTTGAACGATTTTAATTGGCGATGAAAATGATAAATAATTATTGCGTGTAGGCAGAAGATAAAGGAAAACAACTGTCGTGATCAGAAGCTTAACCATTAATTCGAATCTGATTTATGTTTTTAGATTGTCATTCTAATTTAATAAAATTTAAATAAGCTAAAAACTTTTCTGTGCCAATTTTTTTTAGAGATAAAAAAACTAAATAAACAAAACGGAATTAAGTTCAACATGATCAAATTTAGATATTCAGTAACGAAACGTGTTGCACGTGAAAGATAAAGAGAGAAACTACTTGAAGCTTAAATGCTAAACACATAAATGTGACCTTTCATGATAAACAATAAATTTTTGTGGTGATTCCTCGAAATTCAATTACGATGTTGAATTCTTTGCAAAACAAATCTATCTTAATTGCACACACGCTTGAAGCAAGTCGTTGTATAAGAAACCAAAAAAGGCTTTTTGGAAATTATTAATAAATATTCGGGTCGACATCAATTGTGACTTTTGTGGTCGTCTATTTATGGACAGATGAAATTACATTCTCATTCAGTGAGAGTAAAACGAAACTCAATGCTGTGAAATGGAGCTTGAATAATAAAAGATTCATTTATGAAATCGATAAAAATGTTGTTATCTAACAATAACTTTTGGTGTATAATATTTGAGAAGAGATGTCTTTAGTGAACAACAAAATATTCTCGCTTACATCATCGTCCTGGAGTTTGTTTTGCGAGATAGACCGGGTCGGTCGCTGGATGAACGAATCTGACATCATGTCTATCTCTTTACACTCTTGCTCAAATGATTTGTCGTCTTTTTCTTTCTGTTTTCTGCTGAAAAATGAGAACTCAAAGGCAGAAAATCCACAATTCTAATGCATGATGTCACAAAGTGTCTTGAATATCAAGTCTTTTATTTTGGTTTTCTTTCATTTAAATGTTACTCGTTTTGAGAATGAACGTCCCTTGTGATTTATTAGAATGATCATTGAGAATCTCTAATTTTTTTTTATTTATTTCTTGTAACAAAGCTAAGATGTCGAACAGAACATTGCAGAAGAAAAATAAATAATTGTTTATAGCTAAATCCGTCATCCTTAATGTTTTAGTTTGGCCTTGAAAATATTTAAGCTTGTCCATATCTAGCAAGATTCATCTAACTAAACGCACAGCACAGTAAAGGAAAAAGTTACTGACTCATGCTTTATTTTTGTATGCAAAACAATCTTTTGAATCAATCAAATCTTTTGTTATTCGATAGCAGGCGGGACACAAATAAGAAATTTGAACAAAATCTGAGTAAAATGATGCGAGAAACACTTGCAACGAGTTGATTTTAAGTGTTGTGTTGATTTAAGTAATTAACTTATCATCGTTGCTAAATATCTTTCAACAAGATTTGTTCATTTCTGGATGTACACTATTAAAGATATCTTCTTTCGAATAACACACATGTAAACATTTTTATGGTCGAGATTGAATTTAGCATCACGTTGTAAATGTTTACATAGTTATTTAAATTAAGAATTGAACATCAATAATCATCGTGTACTACTATGCCGCCGATTTTTCATGAGAACTTTCCATAAAAGGTTGCTAAACTGTCTCATTAAGGCCACGTTTCGAATATGAATATTTTATACGCGGTGTGTAATGAAAATTATGCACGATTTTGTTTGTTACCTGGTGTCGCTTGTCTATAATCACCAAGGAAGCAATCTTCCATCATAGCACATCGGAAACGACGATTTTCTGCTTCTCCAGCCGATCCCGGCAGAAACATCGATAAGATTGCGACATCTTCATTGTTATCCTTGGCGCGTTGGATTCTTTCGGCGCCGACAGTTTTGGTTCTCAAGTGTAAACGCGATTTCAAATCACGAGCAAGAATATCCGCAGACATTTTAACTTTCAGTTTTTTTATAAAAAGTCTCGACTTTTACAGTAGAAATGCACAAATCGCTTATTTTATGTCCTATTCAAGTAAATAATTTTTATTTGCTTTTAATTTAAAGTTTGTCGTCACTTTTACGCTCGCTTTTCGACGTTCATATAAAAATTAAACTCCGCCAACTTTATTGTGCAACAACTACAATCACATATGAAAACTAATTCGATTTATTTCAACTGAGGGTGTTAAATAATTTATATAATTTATTAAGGCCAAAATGAAAACTTTTGGAAAACTTAATTTGCTTAGTATAAACAAATTTAATAATATTTATCTCCGAGCAATTGCTTGAAACGCGTTGTAACCTGCGGACTGTTTATTTGTTACTGGAAGCGTTCGATGAAAAAAAATTGTGCTTGACTTCGAACACGAAGCTACAAAAACAACAAAACGAACTTTTTCTTCTCCATATCTACATTTCCAAGCGGGGAGTAAAAGTCAGGTTTTATGTGTGGCATGCTTTAAGCGCTTTTATTATAAAAGCCTTCGAGGAGTTTTTATTCTCCCCGATTGATTAAGTAGGACCGCATTGCTTATACAAGAACAAGAGAGGGGAAAGAATTTCTAGGTTCAATAGAACATTAAAAATTATAGGAGGAAGGGAAGTAACGACATGTAGTCCCCAATCGCTTTTTTTCTTTACTTTACGATTTTTTTTGGAAGTTTTTTTAACAATATTCAAATGAGAGAAATTGTATAGGTTCGTCGCGCTCTATGGAAATTAACATAAAACATGAAACGCTTTCAAAATTAGAGCTTTCAATGTTTTCTAGTAATCGTTTGCGGATAATAAGAAGTAGAAAAGGTTTCATTAGGATTATTTGGAACAGCTGATGATGAACATATTAGTAACAAGTAATTTCGACATTTATTCTCATCAACATTGATTTTTTTTTGACCATAGCGAAACTCATTTTTTGATGACAAAGCTTTCCAATGTCGATCGTTTGTAAATGTTTCTTTGTTTTGCTTGCTCATGAATGAATTTGATGATTTTATGGTTTGTTTTGTCAAAAGTTCGGTTTTTCTATTTTCAGCTTTTTTCCAATATAAAAATAAGAAAGAAAGAGACTTTCAACGATTGACACACATGTTTACCACTTTTAAATTTATTGAAACCATAAAATGTTTTTGTTCCAAGCAGATATCAACTTTACTGACGTCATTGAATGATAAAAATAAATTTTCGGGACATTGTGGTAGACCGTACATGATTTCTTAGAAACTTATTACTCAAGAATATATTTTTAAATTGGTTAATGAATGAACTTTTATGTCTTTCTGTGTTGGCGTTCATCTTTAAACCGGTCGCGATTATCATCGACAGTTTTGAACATCCAAAATTGATTCTCACACATTTATCTTCGGATTAAATTATTTTAGAAATAAGTAATCGCAAATTTTGATTCGATAATCTTTTTCTTCTACTTTCATCGTTTACTATAAATAGAAAATTTTGTTAAAATAAATTTTTCTTTTTTTTCCAGTTTTTTCGTTTTCAAATCGTTTGCTTTGAAATCAACAAAGAAAAAAAAACATCATTAACACATTACAGCCCAACCCAAAAGACTAGCATGAATATGAATGAATTCTCATCTTAATCTTTTCTTCGAGTCTGCTTTTTTAAGTTTCCAGCCGCTCAAATGAGTTTGAAACAGAAACATATTTTAAAAAGATGCAAATGGGCAGTTCACAACGCTTTCCTAAGACCGGCTTAAATTGTGTAGGTGGAGAATCAATTTATTTATTGTCTTGCATGATTAACGTGTTTTTTTTCTTGTTAAAGTAATGATATGAGACAAAAGGCAATTTTACGGGAAGAACACATTAAATGATTGAATTAAGTCAAAAACTTTTCCACATTAACAATCAAAACTGTTTCATTATTCATGGATTAAGCCTTCATTCATTTATGTACATATTTGCATTATTCTTGAATGAAACATCAAGATTTTCATTCATAAAAAAAATACTTAAACATCTTGTTGAGTGTCAGACAAGACTTGAAAAATTACAAGGAAAAACCCACATCAATAATTGAAATGAAAGACTGGGAATAGCATTATCAGTGACACTCTCTGGTGCATTTATACTCATTACATAAATAATATTAAATGAGAAACCTTCGTACAGAATTATTTTTAAGATTTCTTACACAATGCAATGAATGGAATTCAATGAAAATTTTTATTCTATTGCCATGAAAGGAAACCAAAATATCAAATGAATCGAATGAATCGTATTTGAAGCAGTTTTAAAGACAAGTTGAGACGTTCTTTAATGACATTGCTAGACTCTTTAAAGTTGTTCGTGATACTTCAAATATAATTTAAACTTTGTTTATTAAAGTTACACGCACAGAAACTAAAATGTAACATTAAAGTTTTTCTCGATTACTTCTCTGTTTACAATTTTGTTGCTGCAAATATATTATTAGGGTACATCATCAGTAACAAGCAGCGTAAAAGAATTTTTTTTGGCAAAAGGCCAGAGAAAAAATTTGAATGCTTAGCTCGTCTCCTTTTTATATTTTACAAGGCTTTTAGTTTTCCTTAACATGCATAAAAGAGTTTATGGTGTCTTTTATTGATCTGATTTTTCTTATTACTGAAACGTTTAATAAGCAGAACTTCCGTTGTTTTCCAAAGGATATTAAAGGTCGAAAGTCGCAGACTAAATCTTTCTTTATGACATGAGATGAACTTGAAAAAGTTTTTGTGGCTAATTTTAGTGAAGCTGGTGAAGGCGTTTGGGAAAATTAATAAACTGTGATGGAGGAGGGTTTGAAGTATTTATCAAAAGCTACAATGCCAACTTTCTTGAAATTGTTGTGAAGTTTACAGATTATAAAGTGCACTTTAATAATTGGTAAATATTTGAAATGAGCCTTTCAAAACTAATCATTTAGCTGTTTATGAAACCACATTTAACAACTACAATTTTTCACTGCTTGCGGCTGTTAAACTAATTGAATAATCGGCTGATGAGAAAATTTCACATTCGAGTGTAGAAGTTTTAATCTGTTCTTGCCAATGCCAGACACAGCCTCGGCGAAATTGAAAGCAGAAAAACAAACTCTGATTTGTTGTAACGAAATTTCATATGATTTGTAACTTTTCTTTTGAAAATTAAGTAGATATTTATTATGATTAAAGTAAACACTTACCGGCTCGGAAAACTTCACCACATCCGTCACATCTCGAAGCAAATTGAGAATCATAGCAATTTCCGCAATAAATTTTATCTGACTTAGATCCAAATTGCTTGTCGACGAGAGAGATGCGACACATTTGGCATAAGAAGCATGCTTCATGCCAATGCTTGTCTTTGTAGCTCAAGTCCTATAGTTAATTGAAATTAAGATTTATAGAGAGAGTGTCTTTGACCTGCAGACGTTTAAATCTCACCTTAGAATCAATTCCAATGATTGAATTACACTCTTCGCAAGTGTTTGCAAAGACACTTTCATAGCACTTGATGCAGTAAGGGTGCTCGTCTCTCAGCACGTAACGTTGACCGGTGAGACTCTCGTCGCAATTCCAGCAACAGAAATGTCCCGAATGCCAGTCTTTTGACATCGCTTTTGTATACTCGCCACTGAAAATTAACTGCAGAAAGAAGAGAAATCAATGTCAATGTTTTATTTCTATGCTTGTAAATTTCTTGTTTTCTTCATGTATGTACCTTCAATCAATTTATGATGATCAAGAATAAGAAAACACATTTCAAAGATTAAAAATATTCTACATTTCTAATGATTGAAATCGTGGAACTTACTCTTGATCATCGACTTGAATTTCTTTTTTAGATTTTTTACTCTTCTTTGATTTTTTGATATCAATTGTTTGCATAACTTCGACGTCGGTCATTGTGATAAATTTCTTTTCTCTTTCTAACCGAAATTATTTAATTAATTAAATAGTTTTTCTATTTCCTTTTTCCCGATCCGAAGTTTAACGTTCAAGATTCAGTAATTGACTGAGTCGAAGTAATTTTGTGAATGGAAATTTAATGAAAAACTCTCGGTCGGAAAAATCACACGAGACGCTTCTTGTAACAAGAAGTTTAACTTCGTTCGTTTTTATGTTTGTGATGCTTTCATTATTGTCCAAAACAAATCCGAACGCTTCTGCTTTCTTTTTTCTCAACTTCGGCTACGACATGAACGCCCGCGAGATGAATATTGAAGGTTTGCTCTCAAAAAAAGCGTCGATAGAAATGTTCACAACTCTCTTCGTATGTATTTAAATTAAAAAACGAATCGTAATGATATCCACATAAATTATCGGTTCGTGCTATTATAATTTTAAAAAGATGACGATGAAAAACTTATTCACGTTTGTCTGCTGCGAGATGAAAACGCGTGCAGAGTGAATTAAATATTAAAAACATTGGTGACGTGTGGACAAAATAAAAACGAAAAGATCACGTCAAACATCAAGAGTGATGTTTGGGAAATTTCTTGTGATTTTATTTTTCATGTTTAAAAGAAAATTTCCTACACATAAAAGAAGAGTTTCGTTGATAATAAACAATTTAACAAATGACAACTTTCAGTGTTTTTATATAAAAATAACTAAGAAAGTTCATCAAACTTTACATATGATTTTATGCAATTTCATTCACTGTGTCAAGTGTGCCACTCGCTTCGTTCACGTAATTTTCATAAAAACATTTTTTGTGACAATCGCCAATGGCGTTAATGTAAACAGAAGATTCAGTTCGCGTAAATAAATCGTCCAATTGGCACATTTGAAAGGAAAGCTGAAACGTTGTCAAGTCAAATTACATCTTCAGATCTTTTTTTTCTTTTAATTTTTATTAAAATTTTTTCGTGTTTCGGACCTGCACACGATACCAAACAAATCTCGTGGCAGGTTTTTCTGTTCCATTATTCAGTTTTTGCTTTCGTTACGAGATTTTCCCCAAAAAAACAAAAAAGAAAGAAAAAAACACGCAACATTTAATGTTCAAGTCAAGCAGCTGTTTTTTATGACTTTAGATGAAAAGCGTAAGAAAATGAAGGAAATATTGGTGCCGTGAGCTTTGTACTTGGATGGTGACGATTTTTGCTATTACTTCTAATTAATCGCTTCTTAATTTTTCTAATTTCAACAAGCAATGAGATTTGCTATCAAAAATATTATTAAAACGAGAATGAGCTTGGAAAACAGGAAGATTCAATGAGATTTTGGCAAGGGTATTAATAAAACTTCTCTGAAAATTTATATTTTTTTGTAATTAGGAATAAAAAAAAGATTTGTTTACGTCATCCTTAAATATTTAGTGGACACACGAACTCATTTGTTAACAATCATCCTTGAATTTTGACATGCTCCTAATTTCTTTCGTTATTTTCATCGACAAGAAAGAAATGACAGGTGATGAAAACAGGAAATAACCAGTTTCAAGAGACCAACAGTAAGCATCTTTTAAAAACTTTGTTTTCTTTCCTTTTTCCTCATGAGAACTCAAAAAACAAAGTTACGTCACGAAATCGTTTGTATTTCGCATTCGTACATTAAGTCAATGAATCTAAACCAGGTCAATTAAATTTTCCAGCTGGAAAAATCTCGAGTACTTTGAACTTTATATCTTATTTGAAATAAAAGAAAATCTGGATATTCTGGATGCCGCCCAATCAATAACAAAACTTTTGCACACGCTTCGAAAGATAAAACAAGTTTCACAAGAGCTGTTTACTTTGCAAAAAAATAATAATAAATTGTTGAAAGTTTAACGAGAATTGTTTGAATATAAATCATGGAGAAATCATGAAATCAAATCTTCAATTATAGAAGAAGCGACACTTTATTACAATTATGAATAAAAACAGAAACTAATTTGTCAAATATTTTAAATGAAATGAAGCTGAAACCATTATTAAATTTATTATGAAAATATTTTCGAAACTTAAGAGAATTGAGTAAAAATTAAATTAATAATAAAACTGAAAATATCTAGTTGGGATATAGATATATGAAAAGCATATCGTTTTAAGAGAAACTGTTGCACTCGACACTCAACTTGAGTTCCTCGTTTTACATTTCAACGACTCGAGCACGCGAGAAGTTTTCTAAAAACTGTCTGAATGATTGAAAGTTGGGGAAAACCTGTCAGGTGCGCATTAGGATATTTTTTAATTGAAATGTTTCTTTACACATCAAGGAACATAACAAAAAATATTTATTACATGATAATTAACTATTTATTTCTTTTAATTCAAGTGATAAACATTTCACTAAACGATAAATGATGTTTTGACTTTAATGAAGAAGCAAATTAATTAAAGCTACGATTTATTTGCGTTTTCTAGAAGGAGAATTAAAACGATATAGGATGACTTTTGACTATTTGTTGACATTGAAAATTTTCATTACAATAAAGAATTAAATAAGCTATAAAAAAATCAAATGCGTAGCAAAAATTTAAGCTAGAATTTCGTGGAAAAGATAAATACGAGAAAAACAATGTTTCTTCTTCTAAATATTCACGATTACCTTTTTTTGATGAACAATTGCATCATCAACGAAAATAAATGGGTCATGAGAGGAAGCTAAAAGCAACGAAGATGTGGGATAACAAAACGATTTAAACTACCAAGCAATTCTAGTGTTCTTGCTTCAATTTAAACTCTAAACTGTTCAATTCCACAATCTAATGAAAACATTTATAAGAAAGAAACTTACTTTCAAACGATACTTTATTAAAATAATCTAAAAAGAAAGTAGATAATCAAAATGTGTTCATGATAAGTGATTCGTTAATTTTCAGAAAAGCTTTTAACGGTAAATTTGAATTTTTTTTAAATTTTTGAATTTTAATATTGACCGTTATTTTACTTTCTCACTACAAAACAACGGCAACATATGAATTTCGTCAAGAGCGATGTCAGAGTCGCTATCACTGTCACTTGTAGCTAAATGTGATGAATGATGGTCAACAAATTTCTTCATCCATTCATTGTATCCGACGTTATGCAAATGCTCATGACGTTGACGATGTTCTGTCTTAATCGTTTCATTTTCTTTCGGAAACTCTTCGGGATGCAAGACAGACACGAAATTTTTCTCCTGTTCTTCTGTAAATGGGACAATGGAAGTCTTTCGTCTAGTGTTCTCACGAAATCGCTCCATTTCAAGAAATTCTTGGGTTTTAAATGTTTTCTGGCTTTCAATTCCAACATTGGATGATTTCTTAAGGTTGAGTGTGACTGATATTGAGACATTTGATGTATCAACAACGTCATCTTCATCTTCTATCTTACAAATCTCAGCACCGCTTAAATTTTCATCATCAATATTCATAAGAAGATTTTCCTCCACATCAGAATCAAATTCTTCATCATCTCTCTCTGGAAGTGTCAAGTTAGCACTGAAATGATTATCAAACTTATCGAACCATTCCTTGTAATCGTCTTCACTGGCGACACTGGCGACACTTGGACTTTTGCTTTTCTTAGATGAACTCAATCTTGATGAAGACCTACTAGCATTTCTATCAAGTAAATTAATGCAAAGTTTTGTCTTTTGTGATTCTTCGATGTCTGCTTCATTAGATGCTGGTGTGTTAGTTATCGTAGATATTTCAGTGTCAAGGCGTTTTTCATGTTCTTCATCAATATTTGTGATGATTGTTTTAATCATACTTACTTCAGGTTCAGGTGTTGATGAACGTACTGCAATATCCTAAAAAATATTTTAAGATTGATTAACATTTAAAAACGTTAATTTCTTTCAAATACCCGATCGCTTATACATGATTGCTTGTCGATATTCAATGACGATGAAGAGCTACTTGAATTCTCCATTGATGTTCCATCTTGTTGAACGTCAACTGATGTTGGCAATGTGCTGATTTCACTCAAACTATTTTGCACACTTATCGGATCATTGTAAACATCAACAACAGGGGTTGGTGTTGGGATCAGTTCGTTGACTTTTTCTTCTTCCATTTCATCTTCAGAAAAAATGACATTTGCTTGTTTAACTAACATTCTAGAATTGTTTTTTTCTTTCATAATAAATTCTTCGTTAACATTGACAGCTTCTATTTGGATGTTTTGCTTTAGATCGTCAGATTCAATTTCGTCTTCAGTTTGTGGGAAGATTGAAATGTTAGATTGTGTTTCCGCAATCGTTTCAGCTTCCTTTGATTCGATAAAGTGTTTCAAAGAACGATCTTCATTGTCAGGTTCTTCTTCAATTGAGAGACTTCGACGTAATTGTTCTGTCTTCTCAAGTTTTCTAATTTTAGATGCATCTATCTTTATATCGCCCCACGGTTTGTCCGTAAATGATGACATTCCAGGTTCAGGCGAACGTTCAATTTCTCCATGAATCGGACACGATGGCATTTCTTCTATTGGACTAATTCCACGTTGATATTGAGATTCATCGTGACCTTCATACGTGATTGGCACAAAGTCATTCATATTTTGAGCTTCACTTTCTTCAATTTTCGAAAATTCTCTCAATTCTTCTTCTCGAGATTCATGAGACTTTTGTGACGATGATCTTTTAATTGTTTTTCGAAATTCGTCATCACAAGTGATCAATCTCGATGAATGTTTTATCGAATTTTCACGTGATTCTGTTGATGACGTGTTTGTCTCATCTTCACATGATGAATCTTCATCGTCTTTAGAAAGTAAATCAATTTTAATTGTGTTTGGTGATGGACTCTTTGAACGACGATAACGTTCGATTTCGATAAGACGTTCCATTGAATTTTCTCGTGATTTAATTTCAAGTTCCGTAACTTTTGTTTCGAGTTCATTCACTTTTGCAAGTAATGAATCGATTACATCATCATCTCGTTTTGATGGTTCAATGTTATCAACCAAAACAATAGGAATGGAACGTGCCAAATCGGATATTGGCGACTTCTCATGCATCCCAAGTGAAGATTTGACATCATTATTGTTAAGGTCTTTCGGCCATTTTTTCTCAAGTAATCGGTCGAAAATATAAGCAAACAATGATATAACATCAAAAGCGCCTACACATGTAACTAGAACTTCTAACAATGGACCGAAATCTTCCTGACCACTCATCTTTGTCGATTCTTTGCTTTAGATATTTCTCGCCTTTATACTCTAATCTATTGCATAATCAATCGATGAAGCAATCAGCCAGAAATCATTCAAAGATCTCTGAATGTTGCCTTCACTGTTCTCGTGTGTCACAATAATTTTCTAATTGATGGATGATTTTTCAGTTTATTGAATTGATATCATGTCACTGTCAATCACTGCTGACTAAACTTCCTATCTACAAACTCATCTAACAATCATTTGAAGAAACGTTTAAGCGATTCAACTGATTAACTGAGAATGATTTTGTGCCTTTTTTCTCATAATCGATGTTTAGATTACTTTTATTTTCACGAATCAACTTAAATAATGCTCGAAATCAATCGAAGAGAGAATTATTTCGTTACACTTGACATTCTAAAATCTACCGAAAGCAACTAAACGAAAGCGCAACGAGAAAATGACTTTTATCCTTCATGAATCTAAGATAAACTGTTCTGACTTTCTTTCTCTACATTTCGCTTTACTTCTAAGACATTCGTCAGATTTTCGTAACGCGTTCTAAAATTATCGCAATTGTTGTGGTGGTTGCGGTGTTTAAAGAAACTTTTACTTATTTTTACTTAAATAAAGTATCGAACATTATTCAGTGTTCAATGCAAGGTGACGTCAAATTTGGATGAGAAACTGCAACCACTTTAACGTGAATATTTCCCAATCATTAAAACATAATTTATGTAAATTTCTCTAAATGCGTCTCATCATGTTGGCACACAATCTCAAGCTCTTTCCTCTGTTACTTTTTTTTTGGCAGATATTTTGCCGCGATTCAATGTGTTTGATGTTCTTTTCCGCCGTGAGTAATTTCCGAAAGCAGCGCCAATTTCATGTTTTTCTATTTCTTGACTTTAGCTATTCAGAAAGAAAATGTAAAATGTTCGTCGTTGCATTTCTCCCGCAGTTTTATTAATAAATCGTGTTTTCAGCGTGCGAAGAGTATTAAGGGCAAGTATCATGTTTTCCTCAACATTTTCTTGTCGAAAACTCATTTAAGTTTTTCTCAGTTTTTAAGTCAATTTATCGATGTTAAAATCAGAGATTCACTTAGCATTAACAATATTTCTTTTTTTAGATCAAAGTGTATGCAAAATAATTAAAGATCGTCTGGAAATTTAAAAACAAACTGAATAACGAAGAAAACATTTCTAACACACGATGCCGCAAAATAATTTTAATGGCAAACATCTCCGGTGAGAAAATTATTTGACATTGCGTTACCTTTCACAAAAAATCACTTCAATTAAATCAAATAATTTTGCTGGAAACAGATTTAATCACTCAATCAATTTTAAATTTATATCATATTTTGTTCAAAACATTTCCAGTTAACGTTTGTTCACTTCACATTTTGATATTTTCTCCACAAATAAAGCGAGATTTTATCTTTTTCCTCGAATGCAAAATGTTCATCTGTTCCTCTCAACAGAAAAATTGTAACTGTGTCAGCATGTAGTGAAAATTGTAATAAACTAGTAACACGATTTTCTTTTAACTCTGCCTTTTCCACAAACGATGAGAATGCTTGTATGTATGTTGAATGGAGAAATATTTTTGCTTTGCACAACGCAACATGATACTTGACTCGCTTGTGACGCAACATGAAAAATGTGTTCGCAACAGTTGCGTTGTGCTAAAGCATTTTAAATGCTTTTCTTATTAAAGAATTGTCACATTGTATCGAGAAAAATCCTCGGAAAATCGTTTAACACGTCATTCAACGACGTAACATACCATCATCACACGCATCACAATGTCATTAATCGATTTCTTCCAAATGATTTTATGGTTAAAACGTGTCTACGTGACTCGCATTGTATCCAAATATAGAATTTAGGATTCTTTTTTGTTGATAAGATAATATACTGCTAACTTCAATGATGAATCAATTGGAATTCCACTAAATATATAAAGGATTAAAGAAAGAGGTGAAAGCTATAATCGCGAGGAGAAAAAGGTAATGAAAGCGAAATAGGAGAAAAATTAATTTCTTGACCATTAAACACGTAAAGGTGTGGTGCACACCCAATGCTTTCAATATATTTATATAACCATGTGAAGTGATCGTGAAACATCGTCGTCCAGTTGGCAAACACTGCATTATTGTAACAGAAGAGTGAAACTGTTTTATAAACTTTTCACACCTTTCCCTGACAACCGGAATTTCCATTAGAAGGATTCTGCTGCCTCAAGGCTTTCTCAACATACTCCATTAACTTCTAAGACCCAATATTTTGCAAATCACCATATTAAAATGAAAAAGAAGAAAGGATAAAACAAAAAGAGAAAAATTTTCACGGTCTTTCCCCTAATTTTTCATGAGTGTCCTATTTTTAAACTCACAAAAGCGTCCTTTCTCTCAACATCAAATTCATAACTATGTGCAAACAAGGAAAATGTGTAATTCCATTCAAAAAAACCATGAAAAACATTTTCCTTTAAGTTATTTGAATGAACATCGTAAAGTTCTTCGCGCACAATTAAATTTCTATTCTTCTCATTTCTTTTTTTGTCTTGTAACCTTTTCCTTGGAGACTGTTTTTATGTTTTTCACGCATTATAACGATGACGATTATCCTTGAATTTTCAATGTGACGTCATTAGAAGAAAAGATTTAGATATTCATCACTTTTCATTAGAACATTTTAAGTTAAATTTATCACTCGTAAAATTATCATCCAGAAACGCTTTGCAAACATGTTGTAATAAATTTGATCAAATTCTCCCCCAAAGAAAGCAAAAACTGCCATCCTTGAATTACAATATTTATGTAAATTCGAAACATTTAACATATTTTTTCAGGGATCTTACTTGTGATGCTTATTCTTGAACATCTAAATAACAGAAATGTGATATTTATTCCAATTATATCTTAATAAGCAGTTGCGTTCGTTAAAGTCTCGCCAAATCCAAGCGTTTATCGTCATTTAAACACAATTTAACTAATAACAAGATTTTATGTGGTTACGTAACTCTCATCACTCCCTCGTTTCTTTTTTGATCATTCATACAAAAGAGTATGAACATTTATTGCAAGTCTTTGTCCTTTTCGTTGGCGACATAAAGAGGGAGAATGGGGAGTTGCAATTTAATTGTTTAGGAGTTGCGGCAAAAGCCATAAAACATCATCGTTAGCACTTCTAGGACTTAAACTTTTCCCCTCATTTAATTGATAATAGCCATAAAAACTAATTGCCATGCAACGAAATGAACAAGTTTTGATGGTATCAACATCATGGTCAGTTCAATGTTTATTTTTTACCCATCCTGTTCTCTCAGTTTACTGTCCGCTTTCCATCGTTTAAGTAAGTATTAAATTTGTTCAATCTAATTAAAATCGACGTTTCCCTTCTCATGCCGCGCTATCGGATAATTTCCGCTTCATGTCGATAATGAAATGATAAATATTTGCATATGTAACGAAGTTATGATCCCATCCGGAATGAAATTTCAAGCCGCGATGAAGGTTGTGAAGAAAAAAAGAATTTCAACAGTTGAACTTACCTCATCACATCCTGAACATCGCGGTTTTAACATTTCAGCGTAATGCCTCTCGCAATAAACTTTGTCATCGAGTACACAATAAGTCAAGTCTACCAGAAGTTCATGGCATGTTGCACATTTGAAACATCGTGGATGAAAATTTAACTAAAAGATTTCAGAAAAATTAATTAAAAAATGTTTTAAAATACAAATTTACATCAACTCACTTCATCACCTAGCTTTGGTGCATTAACGCACATTTCACCTTGACCGATGCTTTGATTACATGTCTGACACTGTCCTGTTGTTGGTGCATCCCTAACATATCCAACATCCAATGCAATTTCATTCCTTGCGGCAATAAAATCATCATAAGAAGCTCGATGTTCTGTATCAACATGTTTGCCTGATTTAATATCAAAAATGTAATTAAAAGTTCAATGTAAAGCTGAAAATAAAATTTTACAATAATTGATTGTTAAATCTTGTCGAGGCAGTTGATAGGCTAGTTGCTTGTCACGAAATTTCTCTCCAGTTGTTCCAATTTTAGGCACTTTTTCTTGAGGCAACTGATCGAAAAAACGTTGAATTTTACTTGATGTAAGAATTCCTGGTGGTGTCCATGTGAAGCCCAATTTCTTGGGATCAATTTGTGAAGTTTTCGAATCGATTTTCACGCCAAGTCTTTCCCTAACATTCTGCAATTGCTCGTGATAAATTTCGTGATTTTCACGTGGACATTTACATGCTTGACAGGTTTTTCTGTAAAGAGAAAAGGGCAAAGTCATTTGATAAAGCAAAGCTATCATTTTATTGTGGAGAAAAGTATTTTGTGGGTTGATGGGGAAAATCAATAGTAGATGGGATTGGCTGGCTTCGAAGTAACTGATGATAGTGACGACGAGCGTTGCCATAAAGCAAATTAATTTATATCATCAGAGAATAAGGTAATGAATACACCAGCTGATGATTCTCATGTTCATTGCCAACAGACACATCATTCGATCATTACAATGGTCAAAGATAGCGTAAGTTATCGCAATGTCATGAAAGAAAGTGTTTTATGTTCAATTTTGAGTGGAAGGTTGAAGGTGAAATGCTTGAATTGAAGGTTAAAATATTTTTCTATGGTACAACATAAACATATATTTTATTTAACAAAAAGACATTTATTGAAACATCACACAACACGTCAAGTTACCTCACAATCAAATCGAAAATCTCTTGTTGACTGAAGACTTTACAATACAAGTTTAATACTTTTATGCAGGAATAGCGCATGCCAGCCCATGGAATTAGTGGACTGTTCATGACTTCAACGTCCTTCATTGGACAATCTAACATTTTAATTAAGTTTGACTGTCGAATTTTCAATCACAATTTTTTTACTTAGAGTTTTTCTCCTTTTTCGGATTTTTTTCTTACATTTTTTAATCACTTTTTACAATAAATCTTTGGTTAATAAAAAACAACACGAGTGTTACAATCAATTAAGATTAAGATTTCTTCTTCGACATGTTTGGTAAACATATATTTTGTCACTGTAAATAATTAAGATTCGTTCATAAGATAATTTAGATGAAAAATGAAACACGGAGGAAAACTTTTGAAATTTGAAGCTTTCTTTATGATATTTCAGCATCATCTGACGTATCAATGACTGACTTCATTTTCACATCATAAAATTATTAAAATTTAGTGGTAAAAGCAGAGTTTTAAAGAAAACATCGCATGCTGACGAGCTGCTAATTGCCATTGCTATAAATTTTAATACGAAGAAATATTTTCTGATTTTAAAAACTTTTCTTTGAAGAATGGAATTTTTTTTTTTGATTACTTTTTATGATGTAGGTATTTGCATAAGTAAGTAATTTTGTGGAGAAAAGGTAAGATTTTACGATATTTTCCTGAAGAGTGAATTAATGATCATTAGCAAGTTTTAAAATGTAAATTCGTGACGTGATGAAAATGTGAGAGCCTCAAATCTTATTTTACGATCATGTTGAACAACGTCACGAGAGGAATTTGTAACATTAGAAGAATTTCTTTAAACTACGAAGTAAGAATCATAAAATGAACACGAAAAATCATTTCAAAATGAAAATATGGAATATATTGGATATCTTATTTCACTAAATGAAATATTTTCGTCGGCTGTGAGGAAGCGATCAGCATTTTCTGTTATAAAATGAAACACTTGCTAATGATTTGTTTACATATTCAATCCACTTTTCCCTTCACTCTTCCCGACTATTAAATATTTGCCAAAAATGATCGACGAGTTCTAACCGCAGCTTTTTTAATCGTAAATTATCACTTCGACGCGATGCGATGTGTCTGTTTCAAAGTGAAGTGACGTTAATTAATTTATTAATTGATAAATTAGACTAGAATCTTTCAACATTCAGTCATAAGTTATGACAATGAACTTGTGTGTACAGTTCTATTTATATCAAATTGATTAATTGAAATAAAAATTCTTGTTAGCTTTCAATTCGTAGTAAACCCGAATTTAGATAAATAAATATGTAAAAGAAATATTATCAGGTTTGTTGATATCTATGACAGAATTATTAACACACTTATCAGTAGATATTTTTGATATCGTCATCAACCAAAATAAAAGATAAAAGTTATTCGACAAATATTGAAAAAAATAATTCTAAACGACTTAAACATTTCCTTTACATCAAAGAATATTTCACTTCTCTCTAGTTACTGTTACTAGAAAACATATTTTTTTGAAAGATTAAAATTGGCATTTATAATGGATATTTATTGAAATTTTCAAAAACAACCGGCACTTTTAAAAATTGTTTTTTATATCACAAAATATTTGTTTTTTAACTGTACAAGAAATGTTGATCCAACTTCATCAAAAGCTGAACCAGCAATGAGCCACGATACAAACGCCTTGGGTTTGAAATAGCAACTGGCAGAAGTTTTCCACATAGATAATTGAGCGGAAAATTTATCGCATGAAGTTTCGAATGTTGTAAATGAATATCAAAAGGGAGAAGATTGTTATTAGCTGAAATCACTAATACATTTCAAAAGCTTTGTAGTTTTTCTTATTCCATCACTTGTTACATTTCAAAAACTTTTATTCTCTCTCAATTCTCATTTCTCACGTTGCTACACGTCGCTGCGATTCTCATTTTCGTTATTATGCCATGTGATTGTTTGTTTACTTCCCTTCTTTGTCATTCTCCCAAGTCGTGAGCTTTTTTATTCATCTTATGACATCTTTAAGTGTATTTGAGTAAATTAATGTCAAGATTAACGTCATTCACATTGCGAGGGGTTTAAGTTCACGGCAACAACATTTCTCACTATATAACAAACCAAATAAACTAACTTTGGATAATATTCGAAAAATGTTTGTTTTTTCTTTAAATCACGGATCGCAAACTCAAGTTTGAGTCTCAAATAAATCATATCTACGTTTAAAAAAAAGAAACAAATATATCCAGTACTTCATCCACCAGATACATTCTGTAACGCCGTCTGGTTTTTCTCAGACGTGATTATATCTTTTCGTGATTGGATATTCTTCTTCAAAGCTGTTTTTATAATTTTCTCTAAGACATTTCCCATATTTCAATGTTGCCGACCATACGTTTGAAAAGCTTTGAGAATTTCAATAATATTTACAAGAAAAATGTAACTGAGTATGTCTGTAAAAAGTTTTGATTTGAAGTCAAGGCTTGTAATTGTGATTGCGATTATCGATCGACCTAAACTTTATTAAGTAACTCTCTGGCTAAATACACAAAATTACTGTTTGCTAGTTTTTCTTCTCTTCATTTTTTTTCCTTCTTCGTGACAGCGCAATAGAAAATCTTCTCACTCTGTTTCTTAATTGATTTCAAGCATATCAATCTTATGGCAAACGCAAACTTGACAATGAATTATGAGTTTAATGAGATACAACAGTGTTGCTGTGAAATATTTAAATAAGATCTTACTCATTCTCCGATGAACTTTCACTATCAATGCTAAGTTGTAAACTCTCAGACTTTTGCGACTCGGGACTTGAAGGCTGTTTCCGACGTCTGAAGGCTAATTGACGTTCACGGGTAAGAAATTTTGGCGTCTTTCGTATCACAACTGGATTAACTTCTTCGCTTTGATTTACATTTTCAGCTGATTCATCGGTATTCAGCATATGATTGCGCAAATATTCAATTGTGTTTTGTAAAGTTTTTAATTGCATTTTGGTATTAAATAATTAGCATTCAAAGAAGATAATTATTGACTGCTTTAGTTTGTTATGTTAAGCATTTCTATGACTTCTATTTTCATAAAAGTGCAGAAAGGTTCATTGATTAAAATGTTATTCTTAGCGAACTATTTCCTATATTCTTGTTAACTTTAATTATAACTCAAATTATGCAACGTGATGACAATTTATTGATTTTGAAAATTAATTGACTTTCCGAAAATAGAAAAATATTTAAGTAATCACTGAAGCATCAACACTTATGTCACAAATGGATTATAAATTTGCCACGTACACTTTACGAAAGACACTTCTGAATAGATATGAGAAATTGAATGACTCGAATTAAAACGAAAAACGTTTGAACTGCTGAGAAACCGATAAAGAGTCAAACACACACGAAGTTATATGTGATAATGAAAGGAAAAAAATAAAAACATTTCGAATTGCTCACAACAAAAATCATGCTGGAATAACATTCAGGGACTTGAAATGCATATCTTTAAAAGGTTTCTTTTCAATGTTTATAATTTAATGAAATCAATGCCCTGACACATCAACACAATAAAAATGTAAAATCAATTGTCTGTTGTTGCCTTTTCTAAGTTTTGATTTGATTTGTGACTCAACGAATTTTTACATTCTCGATGTTAGTTTTGTTTTAACCTCTTATCAATGTCTCGAAATACTAAGAACTGTAGAAACATGTCTCCAATTCTAGGCTGTCACTACATTGCTATAAGATGACATTATCTGTGTCAAGTCATTTTCTTTCTTCATACAAACACGAAAACGTGTCTTCATAGTGAGTAATCATCATGAAGTATGAGTGAGCCGTAATTATCTGCGTGAATAACACGTAAAAAAGTTAATTCACTGTCGGGGTCATCCATGCAAAAAAAAGTAATCAGCTAAATGTTGCTTATTATTTAATTATTGGCAATAAATTGATTCAATTTTCTCTCACATTTAAATTACTTTTTTTTTACAATTTGAATAACATTTTGCAAGTTTCCACTTAGCAGCTTGCAAAAAAACGAGAGAGAGAAAGATAATAAAGTAAACAAAAAACATATGCTTTATATCCAAGACGTCTTATCAGCTCGTTTATCATTTATCTTGTGAATAACTTAAATATTAAAGAAATTGAGTCATATTCATTGTGCTTAAAATAGAATTTAGAGTGTGATTAATTTTAAGCTACGATAAATTATTTTATCCTCCGCTTAGTCTTTCAACAACTTTAAAAAGAAGTTGAGTAATTAAGCAACTGCTAATGCAACTTTTTGCACATCACCTCATAAATCATCGAAATATTTCTACAGCTAAAAATGAAACTGGAATTTATGACGTCAGAAACAATAGCAAAGAACTTTTTATTTTTATTCTAGATTTTAATTAGATGGTTTGTATTATGAAGTCTATTAACATCTGCGTCGTTTATTCGTTTCTTATGAAATAAGTTTCTATCTGTGGGGTTTTTAACGATTTAACTTTACTGTTTATTTGTTATTTTTGGCAATTGTTTCTAAATTATTTTCCTTACATTTACTTCAATGTATATTTGTAGAAAGTTTGCATTGGGAGAGTTACTAATAATAAACAGCATCGTATAATTAATGTAAATTAATGTAATACAAGTTTATTCTCATTTCTTCCCGCTAAATATTTACTGAGTGCCCACAAACCTAAACTACATTTTGCTAGATTATTTAAATTTTGCTTATTAACGTGTCGGTTTTGAATCTTTCTCGACATTAATGTTAAGCTTTTAATCCAATTTAATAACAGCATAATGATTTATTATTTAAATCATTAAAGCGAAAATAAATAAATTTTCACGGTCGGAAAATATGAAATTTTTTCAATTTTCCATTTCTTATAGCGCATCATGACATGATGAAGACAATTCTCAAAAATATTTTCAATGCTGAAGGTGGAATTAATAAATAAAATTCATGAAAATAGAAAAAATTTCCATTCATTATTTTTCGCATTTCGTTTTAAAATTTTCCGCAGAAATTTCATTCATTATTCGATGTTTACTCACAACATACCTCGAATGCGAGGGCGTTGCGGGCTGAAACAACGAACTCCTTAAATTTAATAACTGAGTAGATGATGTGATTTTTCCGACATTTTCTTGTTTAGAACGGCTGCTTAAGAGAGGCCACTGACACAAAAACTAAAACAACTCGTAAATTTTTTTTATTTTGTGTTTCATTTTTCATCTTTCATCTTTCTTTTCTAATTTATTTTGATTTCTGTTTTCAATTTCAATATCTACTACCGATGTTTTATTGAAAAGAAGTCTCACAAATATAATGTGACAAATTTTTATTAAACATTTTACGTCTTTTCAGCAGATTTTTCATTTTTAATTTGACTCTTTTTTGCTATGACTTTGAGAAATTATATCACGACTTTGTCGTACCTCACATTTCTTGCTGATGTTATCATAAATATTTTTATTTCTTTTTCAACAACACGCTGTAGGAATTTTCCGAAACGAGAGTTCGGCTCAGGAAAATGATAATTAAGTATTTATTCAATGTTTATCACTAAGTAATGGAAATTATAATTTTCACAAGTAGGAAGGGAGAAATGTTCATTTTATAATTGTAAAATATTTTAATTCGCAACGGATATTTATGTTAATTCTTTCCGCACGACGATCTCAAACGATAGGAGAATGAAAACTGAATTTTTTTTTCTGTTGATTTCCACGTGCGAAATCAGAAGATTTTCTCGTTTAAAGTGAATATTTGAGAGCGAAAATTGCTTCAGTGTGTGTTTGTTGTTATACGGCAATGTAGTTAGCACAATGTTCATGTATTTATGTTGATATTTCATTTACAAAAACGAGAGAGAAGCAAAAAGCTTGCTTAAAGCTCAAAAGCTAAACTAAACTTTATTTTTTCAATTGTATAAATGTCAATAAAAATGTTTTACTGAATCTTTTATTATGAATTCAATTGAATCAATACGAAACAAAGTTGTCTTACCTCCATTCGTGAGTTTTGTAGCCTGGACATTCCGAAAGGCAATTTTCGCATTCGGTCCCCTCATCAACCTCTTTGATTATGAGATTCTGAAAGAAAAGAAACGAACAGTTTATTGAAAGCTGCAAATCAAAACATGAAAAGAATTTCACGGCCTTGAAATTGAATTTTATGTTTTTATTTAGTTTTTTCTTTACCATAAATGGAATGTAAAGTTTCTTTGCATTTCTTGACTTGACATTCAATGACAATCACCTTGAAAGTTGTCTACAGTTAGAATTGAAATGTTTAAGACACTAAAACCACCCTCAACAGTTGCATTAAGCGATGACTCAATAAACACAAATTTACTAATAACTGAACCATATTTTTACAGGTTTAACGCCTTCAACTTTTAGTTATAAACGTCATCGACACATTTTTTCTCACTCACAAATAGTCGATGCTGAAACAATGAAAATGAATGACGTTCAAAAGTAGACGAATCGAGTTTTCTGCAGTGTCGTAGACTTAGATCAGGATCGGATTTTAACTTCATTCCATATTAGGAATATATGAGCAAAGTATTTATTATTAATTCCCACTTCAATCCATCTCTGAATTCTTTCAACTCTCTTTCTATTCACCATAAATTAACAGAGTCTGCAAAGGTGTAAGTTTTGGATCGAAATAAATAAAATTAGCAGTCCATGAGCAGTTAGCGAGAGAAGTTGGAAAAATTCACTGTCTTTTTCGCAGTTTAAGACTGTTTGCCTTTGCCGCAAGATCATTTTTAAGTTTAACCTGTGCTTGGATCTAAGTAAAGTGAAGAAGACTTTTAAAGTGTCGTTTGTAAATATTTTAAGCATTTAAAAATGTACACTTATAATAGAATTCATAACGATTACGATAATAATGTTGTGCGAGTTGAATTAAACACTTCGTACCGCCCACGCACATCAAGAGAATCTTCTCGGGAGCCTCGAACAATCAAATCATCAATAAGCAGAAATGAAACATTCACGAAATCTGACAAGCCATCAAACATTATAAGAAGTGATACTTTTATCTTAAAACATCATCAAGATGAGTCGTCAGATGAGCGACCTGATTATAACGCCACTTACACCCGCTCAAGAAAGAAAAGCTTTGGAACCAATGACACAAAGTTTGATGACAAATCGAACTATTCCACCTACACACGGGACAGGTCCGAAAAGAAAGGTAGCGAGTGAATTTTTATGAAGATTTTTGCAATTTTTCGTTGATATTTTTTATTTTGTTCGCTCTTGGCGATTGACCATTTTCAGACAGTGACAATGATCAGTCTTTATACATTAATACTGACACATATCGAAAGTCAAGAAAATCACGCTCAAGTTTAAGTCAAGAATCGGAGAATTTGAATTCAAATACATTTACAAAGTCAACCAAGCCTAAACGAGTTGAAAGTTTAATAAAACGTTTTGACATGAGCTTTTGGCGTCGAAACAAAGAATCCAAGGATAAAAGTCCATCGCCGTCTGGTATAGAAACCGTTAAACGTTCGAAGAATATTTTTAATCTTATGACAAGCGGAAGAAAATCAACTCGTGATGTTGGGGTTGAGTGTAAAATGGACGAAGATCGCGATTATTACAGTGGAATGGGAACAAGAAAGTCTTCTGTTCAGTCACTGATATCAAATCAAAGGTACCGACCATTAAAAAGATCGCAACGAAATGAAAACGGAAACAATCAACAGATTACAAGTATCATTAAATCGCCAGACCGTCGAATTTATGAGAATACTAAAAAATCAACAATTTCAATGCCAGCACCGATCAGAGTCGAAATTGGACTTCGTAATGAAAATAAAAATTCATCAGATTATGAAACAAAAAGAAAGCCTGTTGGAATTGCAAGCCCTTTACCTCAAACACGAGCTCGATCTGTTTTAAAAGGCGGAACATTAAGAGTCAATGACAATAAAAAATCTTATTTGCCGCAAAGGACACAAGAAAAGAATTATTTTAACAGAGAAGGTACGGATAGGCAAAGTTTCAAAGATTATCGTGACAAGTTAAAGCTCAAGAATGAAAATCGACGTGTAACTGATAACTCTGATGATGAACTTCGCAAATCATATCAAAGAAGTTTCTTCGTTCCAATGTAAAAAGTTTTGTGAATGTAAATAAAGATCAGGAGACTTTCAGTCTCTCGTTTCAGGAAATCTCCACTTGATACGATCAAATTTTAGAATAATTTTTTTAAAAAGCAATTTGCTATCAAGAGAATTTTAAATGCTAGCAAAAAGTGAAAGAAATAAATTTCTCAAGAGCAATTATTAAAGAAAGAAATTTTTAAATTAAATCATTTTCATCTTTCAAAAAAATCATTTTAAAAACGAAATAAACACTTGGCATTATTTCGTAACTTATTGTACATTCGTCAGCATTCTGTAAATGAATGAATTCCAGAGAAAACTAATTTTAGTTAAGAAATATAAACTTGCGACGAGTTCATTTTTTTAAGAAATGACCTAATCGTGTCTTCTTCACATTTGCTGATTCTTCAAATGACATTCATAAATAATTGTCTGGGTAAGTTTCACAGTGAAATGTCGATAGAATAAAAGAGAAATACCAAATCGGTTTCGGATCCCATTAATCTTTTCTTCACACTTGAATTTGGAATGATAATTGAATGAAACATTGAAATGTATTCTATTTCAGTATACGAAAAGGTCAAAATTATCTGAAGTGTTTCAAAACCACAAGACTGATACGTCTAAACCAATTCTCGTCTGCTGGCCTTTTTCGTTCCATTTTTTATGCAAAGTTTTGAATTACAACATTCACCCTTCTTTTTAAATATTCATTGTTCTTGTTTACGTGACGCTCGTAACGACTAGAAAGGAAGCAAAGACAACATTAACAGCATATGTGAAGTTTAAAAACCTTGTGAGATCATTCTGCTAAAAATATTACTCACAATATGAATGTGTTTTTGCGCTTTAGCCACTCGTTTGGTTATTATTTTATTCTTCATTTTTGGAAGTTGCTTACGAAGCCGAAAACCGATAATTGTAAAATTGTATGCTCTTTTTCTTCATAAACAATCAAATAAATTCATGTAATAATGAATCTTGAACCATGTCACACTTCAGTCATTAATAATTGATGAAAGAGTAGAAAAACAATTAATCTGAGTAATAAAAAAAGAATTTTAAAATTCTTAAATCAAAGAAATAAAGTGTGACGGTAGAGAATGTAAATATCGTGAGTTAATATTTGTGTCATTACATCACCGATAATAATGAGAAGAATGTTTACTAGTTAGTAATCGTTGTTGTTGTTATTTTGCACATTAACTGAATTTCGCCGTACATAAAAGACTCAAAATTTTTATCTTGCAACGAGATGATAAGATAAGTTATTCAGGAAGTATAATGGAGCTGACTGCTAATTATAGACAAATATCGGTGATGATATAATTTATTTTTGATTCAGAGCCTCCCTTGAAATCGACAAATGCCCTTTTATTCGATGCCAATGGGATTAACACATTGAACTCTTATTACTCTCACATTACGACCTACTTCTCAATTTATTGAAAAAGTAAAAAAAGAAATAACAAGTTTCTCGCAGCTCCCCAAATAATAAAAAAATAAGCAACTGATTTACAGTAAAAATCTGTTTCAAATTACGGGAATTCAAAGATATTGAGTCACCGGAAATATCTGAAAATCATTTCGCTATAGTAAAAATAGTGAAAAAAGACTGCAATATCATCCAAAAATCTCTAACGGAGATACCATATCGACCGGTAAAAGTTTACTTTCTGATAACGTAAAACTTTTTTTTATATTACACCGGAATGTTGAATTTCCAGTTCTAATTCTATTTTGGGAATCACGCAACATGTCTATCAACAGTGAAATGAAAGAGAATTCATCATGATTTGCATACTCACCTTATGAGCCCCATAAGAAATATCATTCCTAATCGATAGATCATTGAAATCATTGACTAACGATACTTGTTCACTTTGTGCAGTTAATGTTAACATTTTTGAATGACAATAATTATTTTTTTTATTTAAAACAAACTTTTGAATTTATATTAATTAACTAAATAAGTAGCAACTTTATTAACTTTTCTACTTTTTCACTTAAAATCAAAAGAAGTTTTAATCTGTGGTTAACGTTGAAAACATACAATAAGTTAAGAAGCATTATTTAGAAGAGTGTTTAAGATAGCTTTCCAAAGTCCGACTGTCATAAGAATTGGAATCATGAGAAACTAACAAATCTCAAGTATAAAATTGACATTCAACATGTCTAGGTCATGTTATAAAGTAAATTGTATTTATTAGAGCTGCTGACATTTATTAAGATAGAAATATATTTTTAAATAATAAAAATATGACACTGGTGTAAGTGAAAACACTTTCTTTGTTCCTATCTGTTTAAACTTTTGAAAAACATCGTCTTTATCCCTAGTTTGTTTATGTTTACAACACGCTGCAAATATACTGAAAATTGAAAATTTCTTCAATGGATACTGAGAAAGCGTCAGAAGTACGATTACCGCAAAAGCGGTATTATCGACAACGTGCACATAGTAATCCTATCTCCGATCACAGCTTCAACTAGTAAGATTCTATAAAATTTAAAACTTTTCATGAAACATTGAAACATGTTAAATAAAAAAAATAAAATTTTAGCCCTGCTCATCCAAATGAACTGATTGATGGTACAGCTGAGAATCATGAAAGTTGGAATGAACTTTATCCTAATATTGGAGACAGAAAATGTGAATTTGCTGACCTCGGTTGTGGTTATGGAGGATTTTTGATAAGTTTAGGAGAAACTTTTCCAGATAAGATTTCAATTGGAATGGAAATTCGTGTGAAAGTATCAAACTATGTGCAAGATAGAATTGAAGCGTTACGAGCACTTAATCCTGGAAAATACAACAATGTTGCTTGTGTTCGAACTAACTCGATGAAATATCTCACCAACTACTTTCATAAAGGACAACTAAGCAAAATGTTCTTTCTGTATCCTGATCCACATTTTAAGAAATCGAAGCATAAATGGCGAATTATTAATCCATCACTGTTGAGTGAATATGCTTACGTTTTAAGAAAAGGAGTGAGTTCGCATGTTTGTGGATTGTTTCCTTTTTCATAAATTAAGATTTTATTGCAGGGGCTTCTTTATACCGTAACTGATGTCAATGATCTTCACCAATGGATGACGCAACATCTTTCTAATCATTTGAGTTTTGAAAGATTAACACTTGAAGAGGAAAAGGCTGACATTCTTTATGATAAACTCTTAAATAGAAGCGAAGAAGCCCAAAAAGTTGAAAGAAATCACGGTGAAAAGTTTCTTGCTATTTTCAAACGTGTGTGAAATCAAAAGAAATTTAAAATAAATTAATGAATTTAAAATTATCTCGTGCTAGATTTTCTAGAAGGTTTTTTAAGCTTTATTGAACATAAATTTGAGTTTTTCAAATACATGAAAAATAATCACTCCGAAACTGACGTAAAGATGACGCTGTAAAGTTATCAAATTAAAAATTTAGAAATCGTTATAATTATGATTTTTTTTACTCTAATAAAATTAATCCTAAGCTTTCATGACTTGTACTTATTTCAACATAGTTTATTACTTGGAATTAACTTACTGTAAACCATTTTCACCAGACTTTAATTACCTTCGCCGTAGCAGTTGTGATGGAAAGAAATTAATTGAGTGTTTCTTCATTCTACCAACAAAACTGAAATTCACTGAAATTGAATTATGATATTTCACATTTCCTTAAGCATAAAATTACTCTTGGGAGGGTGCAGGATGGCATCATCATTTTTCTTTCCTATAGTTGCGCAAAAATTCAACATAACAATTATAGTAACAAAGTAAAGAAGCAAGAGAAAAAACAGCAACAGAAAAACTTATGACGAAGAAATTTTTATGTCAACATTTATTTTGCTTGCTCATTTATGTTACAACATCGTTGCACTCCTTCCACTTGTAGCCGAATTACAGTCGGTTCGCAACAGTCGTCATGAGATAAAATCACGAGTGCAAGTTTTAACAGTAATTAATCTTGACTTAATACAATTACAAGGCTTTTAACATAAATTGAGGGAGCTGATGGTTTTAAAATCTGTTGGATTAAACGTTTTATGTAAATGCTTTGGCAATATTTTCATCTCTTCTGATATTTATGTGAAGGGAGGAAAACAGAATTCTAACAAAGTTATGAAATCTTTCTTGAAATCTCATGCCAAACTAAAAAAAATGAACAGTGAACAAAATTTCCCTCGCATGTCTCGCAACTTTACAAGAGCGACGAGGAGCGTGGAAAAATTTTATGAACTTTCACTCAGTATTTATGTCAAAAGCTGTAAGTCATAATGCATGCGGGATTTTTTTTCGCTTTTTCCTTCAACAACACTACACATCAACCCTAAATCAAAGTCTATCAAAAGTGACTTTTCGTTTACATTCTGTTGCCTCGTCTAGAGATTTTCATTCATTTTTATGCTTTTCTCATGCAAACTAGAGAAAAAAAAAAGCATTTTACCGGTAAAACTTCAACTTATGAGAATAAACACTCATTGTGTTTGAATTAATAACAACTTCAACTTTAACGTTCAAGGATGCCATTTGATTTCCATAAGCCAACACATTGTTATTATTTTAACCTTTGCTTTAAGCTTTCATATTATTTGTTCAATCTTTTGCAATTAAATATTTTTGTTCATTGTTTTGTTCATACGAGAAATTGAATGAAATGCAGAAAAGAAAGAGTTGAAGGAAACTTGAGCTATTAAGCATAAATAAAACTGTTGACTTTTGAAGTAAAACGTTTTATTTATCCTTTAAATAAACTTTTTATGACCGTACCTAGTTGTTTTTGCTGAACGCAGCATAAAATAACGTCGTTGAATTTCATTTCTTCTACTATCCATTTGTTAGCATTTTTATTTTACACAACAAGAGCTTTCATGTAGTCCATTGTTTGTTCAATTACCGAGATAAACTAAATCGCAAATTTATCCGCCGGCACAAGTGCTATTTTTAAAGCAAACAGTTTCAAACTCTTTTATTTTTCCACATTTTCGCTTCTGATGTAAAGGAATTCACTCCCCAGTCTCCATTCATCATTCAGTGTACAAAAAAAATGCAGCATTAAATTTGCGGGGTTAAAATGTTGTAGTTGGCCATTTGCTGTTGTTTTGTGCGTGCTTGTCTGGTTTATTTATTGAAATTTTAATTTTTCATCCCCACGTTGCTTCTGTTCAGTCACATTCCACATTTTCCCACTCACTGCCAATGCTCTAGGCGTTATGAAGAGAAATATGTAGCACTTGGCTAGTCGGCAAAGTGGAGAGAACTGTTGACAAACGATTATTTACACTCTCATGAGTGGAGTTCACTGGCAGGTTGATATGGTCTCTAGATGACGAGTAAGTGTTAAATTCTCCGTCGATAAAACACCATTGCTGCCATTTTCATTTAAAATTTGCTTTAATTGGATTTAATTAAATGTTATGGCCAACAATTTGACAGCATCTGATGAGCCATACAGCGACAATAATCACTCTTAACGTTCTAACAAAATGAGATAATCTCGGGTAATTACTGTCGATTCCATCTTCATCTTTGAGGAAAAGAAAAAAAAAAAAAAGAAAATGAATTGAAAAGTTTTCCACTTCATAAAATTTCATTTCAATTATGGCTCTTAAAAATCAATCAATCATAATATTTGAAATGATTTTGAATCTTAATGTTCGTGGAAATTATCCCGAGGATAAGATCAAATTGCTCTCATCAGGCTCATCTTAAACACGTCTTCAATTCATTTCCATGCTATTTCTAAGAGTATTAAAATTATCCTAATCATAAGCTCTTGGCTATCTCATGCCATCACTCAACCCTCAACTTTTTATATTTCTTTTCTTCTTATATTTTATTTTTATCATCGCATCATTTGTCGTAATGAAATCGAGCATCGGAGCATCTTTAGCCTTGAATCTTTCCTCATTATGAGGATTTTAAGTGATTTGAGAGGTTTATTTATTTAGATTAATGACTTTCGCTTCTCTCACTCGTATCTCCCACCATTTCAACTGTTTTCTTCTCTCCCTTTCAACAGCTTGATGTCTTGCACAAAACCAGCTTAACAAGCATTTCCATTGAATTTCCTTCTCTTGTCTTCATCTTCGTTGAGAAGTTTAATGCCACTTTAATGCAGATTTTTCATCATCTTTTGTTTTTATTTTTCTTTGGGAAAAGATAGAAGGATAGAAAGAAGTCAAGGCACACACACGTAAAAAGTTTTCTTTTTTTTGTTTTCTCGTTTTCCTTTCACTCTCTGACTTTTCTCGTTCAGATAGCAATCATTTGATTTATTTCGTGAAAACTTTACCATATTTCAGTTCGTCTAAAGAAATGACTTTTTGTGAACTTCCTCTTTCTTTAAGCTGTTTCATATATGAAGACAAATGCTGTTTCATTGACAATCATGAGAATACTTTTTGCATAAATAAAACAATTTGATGATGAGGGAATAAAAAGAAAATACGAAAAGAAGGGAAATGAGAACGAATTTGACATCCGACCTTGTATGTTCCTCTTTTTGCATACATGTGTCGAAAGAAAGCCCTTATTTGGTTGAAACAAAACAAATCAGTTGAAGAAAAAGCAAACATCAGAGGCAAAGATATTTTCTAACCCATATGCTACAGGTCGCTCTTATGAAACGAGGAAAAAATTGTTTTACCATTCAACGATCTCGAACATATAGAAATTCCAATCTGAAATGTTTACCTTTAATGTTTCTAAATATAAAATTGTTAGAAAATTGTTCAAAGTGACAAAAAGGAGAAGAAAAAAAGTTTAAATCGGAAATAAAATCGTTTGAAGATTTTCTTTTTCAAAAATGTATTTGCCAGCAGCAAATTGAAAGAGTTTTCTTTTTAACAAGTTTCTTAGTCAGAAAACTGTCAAAAAAATGATTAAAAGATTACATTTTATTCACTTTTGATCTTTCTTGTTTGATATGCAATTTAAAATTTAAAATGAATTTTTCTTGATCTTTTTTAGCCTTTTAAATTCAAATTAATTCACAGCGTGATATGTTTAATGTATCATGTGATATATTTAATTATTATATATTCAGCTGCTTCAATTCATTTCATTTAGCGAATAAAGAACATGCAAACTCAGTGTGAAACATAAATATCTATGTAGCAACATAATTCAATGTTCAAAAATGAATTCTGGCAAATCATCTTAGTTACTCACATAGAATTTAAAAGTTTTTAATTAGTTTTCGCCCTTTTCTTGTTCTTTCACTGCAGATTAAATTTGCTGCAATTTCACGGTTGCGATAACACACTTGAAGCGACAATAAGTACATGTATTGAAACTTAGGGATGGATGTAGAATGTTCCTTAATTACACCGGAAACTACAAATTGAAGTCGTCTTGTATGTGATAAATTTTCAATTATTTTTCATTAAACTCTCTAAGATTCTTTGTCGTTGTTAAATTGCGGCATGTGGCACACGTGTGCGATAGGCATCGCTATTAATGTCGTTAAATAAAGTGCCGCAAGACTCTCTTTCAACTTCATTAATCATACAAAAAAAAATTACGGTGTTTGATCAAACTCCCTCTCATTAGTTCTTGATATTCGCGATATTGAAAAACTTTTTAACACCAAAATGTAATTTGTTTTCTTTCATGTTTTCCACTCTTCTTTTACTCGCTCACACTTAATCACCAGCTAAAAGGGTAAGCAGATGATTTGTATATACAAGAAGAAGAGAAAGATGAAAAATTGTATTCAAATTATGTCTTTTCTACATTTTTCCATTATCATTTTGTCGTAGAAATTGAAGCGTCAAAGCAATAATGGTGAAAAAGTGGAACGATGTGAAGCATCCTGTTGTTGCCTCGCAGCAAGATTCATCATGACAAGCTTGCGATAAAAAAGAAACTTTCTTTTGTAGCCTTTTTTTCCTTGAATATGGTTAAATGGGAATTGTCGCGAAGAACGGGAAAACAACAGATTAGAATCATGAGCGAGCGAAAAATTATGTAGATTGAAGAGTAACCTTTGTCATTTGGCTTTTAATTGAAAATTATTTTTAAGGGGATTTCTTTAATTTCTCGTTTTTCCTTTTAAACTTCTTAAAATTGCGGTTCTTTGTTACAAAGTCAAAAATGTCCCATTTTCATATTTTGAGCTTTTCTTTTCCATTGATTATCAAATTTCGTCTTAAAAGAAACTTTTTATACTCTCAAAATTTATCAAGAAATTGGAATTCCTTTCAGATAATTTAATTTTCACAACAAGAAATCCTTCCTTTGCTATCAGCTATGTTTCTATATCAAATTACAGCATGTATATACACACACATATCCGTTAACTAAGCTTGTCTCTTCAAACTCACTCATCCCTTGTCATGCATTTGCCTTAAATATGTGCGACAAGCTCAGAATTTTAAGTGAGATTTCTTCTGCTTTTTTGTTTGTGTTGCGAGGAAAAGTATAAGAAATAAGCATGGGCATGGCAGCAAAGTCAAAGAAACGACTTCAGAGTAAACATTGAAGTAGAAAAGGTCTTTGAAACGTTGAAACTAATTACAACCCTACATGATGATGATGTTCTATGTGAGAGAAAAATTAAAGCTTTTAGTATTTGACTCATTATAAGTCATAAACTTTCTTCCTGTTTCATTTTAAATAAGCTCTTTAAAAACTAATTTTGTGGAACTTCTGTACAGTTTTGAAATGATCCAAATTATTATTTATTTATAAGATTTTCTAATACAAAACCTTGAAAGTTACTCACTGGGGAAACAAATCCAAGAAGTAAATTTTCTCCTAAGAAAGGAAGAGAGAAAAAAGCAAATGCGTAAAGTAAGCAAGTAGGAAGAAAATTCTTTCTTATACAACAATCAGTAATATAAAACTATACAATTTAGTACGTGATTCATTAAAATCAAATGTTTCTTGTGTATCGTATTTCTCTCTCTCTTTCATCATCATCATTTTCTCAAGTCGCCCCATCCCGTTCGATTTCAAGATCAATTATTTACCCATGCTATTGACATTTTTATAGATGTACGATACATGAGCGAAATACAAGACTTAAAATGAAATTATATGCAACATTTAATGTGGTTCCTTTCTGCTATCAAACACAATTATGTTAATTTACTAAATCAATTTGAGGGCGTAGTAAAGAGATTGGAAAAATGAGTAGACTATAAAATGAGATCAAATATCGTAAAGGAAAGATGGGATAGTTCAGTTAAGCATGGAAGTCGCCTTTAATAAAAATCAAATTTAATACAATTTGCCTTCTGCTCTGTTACGAGAGCGCTTTTATATTGAATTAAATACTCTTATTGAATTTTCTAATGTCTTCTTAGATTGAAACAGAAGACACAAATTGAAGTAATGAAAGTTTTAGACTGAAGTTGTTAAAGTGTTGCTAATTGAAATCGAAGTGGAGTTGGAATAAAAGAAATAAATTGTAATTGATAATCGAGACTCTCATCGAAATTCATTTTTGGTTTACCAGAAAGTAAAAGTCATTGTACGAGGTTAATTTGTCAAGAATCAATTTTCACGTTTTCTCTGCCAAATCCACACAGCATGCGTAAGAAGAAAAGGGGAGAAAAAAAGAAAAGCCATTGAATTTCCATTAGTTGAATTCCATCGAGAAAATAAATATAAAATTTTCACCCTCGAGTTCCATAATCTTTCCATAAATATCTTCAGAAATGCGAGGAATGGGAAGAAAGTAAAAGCAAAACATTTGCGTTTAAACAGGAAAATAAGTAAAAAACATGTTTAATGTGCCTCGCTTAATGATGATAAAAAAATATAAAACATTCCCTGTTGAGAATCAAATTACTCTAAACAAATAAGCGGCAGTCGCACAAGAACAATTTTTGTTTTCGCCCCTCCATTAAAAAACCAACAAACAATCACAACTTTTTGACACTCTTTTAGAATAATATTTTGCTTACTCTTAGTGCTTCTATACTTATCAACCATTTTAGTACAATTTGACAAGAAGAGGGTGGAAAGGAGAGAGAGAGAGAGTGGGAAAAGGAAAACCCGTGACACTCGTCGTGGATTTTTATTGCGATGGTAAAGTACATGTGATTGAATTGTATTGATTTTGATTCGATAGGTATCAGAAAAATAAATTTAATAAACATTTTCTTTTAAATGGCTTCTTATGACATCTCCAAATTCTATCTCGACCTTTTTCAATGTAGAACTTTGACAGCATCACGAATAATCACACAAATCATCATCTGAAATAATTTATTAAACATTTATCATTCTTATTATGATTATCATCAACAATCCACTTTCACAACAATTCATTCTTCTGCTGTAATCATTTGAGTTCTAGGCGCATGATGAGAAAGAACTTCATAAAATATTATGAATGACATTTTCATTAATGTGTTGATATGACAACTGCTCTCAACTAGAGAAATAATGGAGAACTTATGTTCAAGTATTTTGGAAATTTTTCATTTGATTAAGGGCTATAGATGTCACGAGCATTTGTCAAATATAATTTAAAGTCTCAAATTTTAAATCAACATTCATAAAATTATGAAACTTTCACATCAAGACTGTCAAATTGACAAATAATAAAATGTATGACTTTGATTTCCAGTCGAATGACATTCACATAATTTAAATTCTCGTTGCTCGCATATGAACAAGGACATGAAGTGTCTTAACAGTCTTTCCACTGTGCAACAATATAATATAATTGACATATCATTGACACCAACAACATTTCATGTTATTTATTTTCCATTAGATTGATGTTGTGCGATTAACTTCGGCATCAGAGATATTCACATTCGCATTACAGGTCTCCCTTGTTTGGTATTCGATGGTTGGCTGATGTGTCCATTATGAATGATCGAGTACGATGACGATGTTGAGTAAGCGAGGGAGTGTGAAATAGATCCGACTAAAATCAGTATAATGCAAACACACACAGAAAAAAAATCATTTCGTAAACTTGATTAATGATTCTAAAACTTGCTACATGAGCATAAAACAAATTTTGTGTTAGACATCATTGGCATCGAGTGAAAACTGAGTCAAAAAGTGTTACCCTCAAATTCGGAACAGAAGAAAAAACAGAAAATCAAATTTATTTTGCGAACCCATTCAGTTTAACTTTGAACATAGATTTTTTATGCTGCTACGAAACGTCTTCAATGTGTGCATGATGTTCTGACATAAAAAAATATCATGAAACATGGAGAAAAACATGAAACAATAATTTGCTGTTGTTCCATAAGTTCAATGCTGGTAGAAATACTCAATGGGTCTTTCATTGCGATCATGTATAGTTTACACGTATTTCATCCTTTAGTGCACCATTTCTCTTCAATCGTTCACATTTTTTTCTCCCGCACTTTCAACGAAGCGAGTCTACATCATTAGTTCATTTGCTTTATAGTTTTTACTGCTCAAATTTCTGTTCTTGTTGAGGATGAAAAATATATTGCGAAAAGATTTGGTGTGGAATTTTCCTTTTCATATTTTTAATCATTGCTTGAATCAAGCGGACGTTTTCCTCACGAACGCTTGTTTAAATTGTTTCAAGAAAAATCAAGAGAAAGATTCCTTTTAATTCGATTTTATTAATAGAAACTGCAATCTGGAGATTAAAAAGTTTTCTTTCATTTCATTTCGTAGCTGAGTTTTGTTTGAGTAAATTAAATTGAGGTAATTCTTTCTTGCTTAATCAATACTTTACAACTTATGTCGCCGTCGTGTTACTTTAGTTCATTTTAAATGTGAAATATTAAATAGCGTTTTACACTTTCCTTACTTCAATTGAATGAATCAAGAAAGAATGAAGGGGACATGACTTTCAGCTTTTAAAGATTACGAACAGAATGGTTTCTAATCCAATTGAACAATGGCATTAATCCTATTCGTTAAGATAAATACAGCTAAAGAAAAAAAGCGAGATGAAATAAAATGAAATAAGAACTTGGAGAAAGAGAGCAGCTTACTTATATGGAATAAGGAAATGAAAATCGTTATGTTTCAACCTTTGATAACAAGAAAAAAAGTAAAAGAAAATGGAAAAACTTTTCAAATCTACCTAGCACAGTTACAGTTTATGATGATATTACCGAAGGAAAATCTCATATTTCTTCATCGTCCCCCTTGAGATGGACGGCAAAAGTAATATCAAAATTAAATAATGACATCAAATATTTCATTGTCGGAAAATAATTTATAAATGGAACTAGAGTTCCATTCATTCCCTTCGAACAAGGCAAACATGTAGCGCAGTGAAACTTGCCCACTTTGTACTTTCTTTTTTTATTTTTGAAATGTGGTGGAAATAAAGCATAAGGATAAAAAAAATGAAACGGAAAATTATGGCGCACTAAAGGTTATAAATGTTTACGAGCCGGGAATTCATAACACAAAAGTTTTTACGGTCGATATTCGGCCGCCATAAATTTTAATTTAAAATCCTTTTCGTGATTGTTTTAGGTGTTGACAGAGATGATTTTTGAGGGAAAAAATCAGATGCTAGAACCGGAACTAAAAACCTGGGTCATGATTCTGTTTTTCTTTTTTATTTTCTCCCATTTGGAAGTCTGATTAAAAGCTATAAAACGTTGACGTCAAGTCGAAAGTCAACAACTTGACACATAACAGAACGACAGAACAACCAACACAGACTTTTCTCAACTCCAAGTAGCTAAAAGCTTTTCTTTTGTGTTATTATTTCATGAGATAATTTCCACCATCACCTGTGCTCCAATGTGTATTCATGTATATTTTATTCATTACCCAAAACTTTTCTGAAACATTTCACATTTGACGTGAAGCGGAGAAAGGTAAAAATGGTTTGGGAAATGTGAGTGGGTCATGTGTATGAAGCACACGTAGCAATTGGAGAAGAAATGGCAATGTCAAAAAAGCAAATCATAAAATTGAATTATCTCGAAGGATTTTATTGCTCACAATATTTTTTATTCGTTACATTGCTTGGATATAAATTTATAATCTGATAAACTTTTGATAAATTAAATTTGCCATTACGCCATCTTCGAGGGCATTGCCCATTGATTGGAACACGGATATCTTCTCGCTATTGTCGCGTCTCTGTTCATCTTTTATAACCTCCCCGATTTCACCTTTCACGTACGCTTCAATACCTTTCAGTTCTGTTTGAATGCCTAAGTTACTCTCAATAAACACAGATCCAGATTGATAAATGTCAAGCGCCAATTCCGAATGATGATTGGTTCCAGCTCCAATTGCTAAGCAAATCAAATAACACAGCTATTATTACAAATTCAAAAGGACCGCTTGTTGTATCTCCGATTGTCATTTGTCATTACCGTTTATATGAACTGAGCTTTTCCTTAAATCATTTTTTCCAAAGAGCGGAGTGCTCGAGTTTGTCGCTGTCACAATGACGTCAGCATCGTTAACGCAATCAGTTGAATTATCAAGGACGGCAATCGTCAGTCCCGGAAACAGCTTGTTCAATTCGTCTCTTAATTTAACGGCCCGACTCTTCGTTCTATTCCATAAATTGAGTTTTGAGAAGAAGTTTGGAAAGTAAGTCAACATACCAATAGCATGTATTCGACCCTAAATAAATGATTCGAAATGATGACAAATTAACGTCATTTAAGTTAAATTGCATAATTTTACATTTAATAAATTACTTGAGCTCCAGTTCCACAAATTGCCAGTGTATAGTCATTAGATGAATTGAATCGTCTGCTGGAATAATAGAGATGTTTTGTAGCTACTAAACTGACAGCAGCAGTACGCCAAGCTGTTATTTCCGTACCATCGACAATTGCTTTCAATCTTCCTGTGTCCGCATTAAACATGAGAATTGTTGCAAGAATACTTGGCAATGGTGGATTTAATTTAGAATTTCCACTGAACGATGTTACAAGTTTACATGCAAGAGTTGAATGTCTCTCATTGCCAGTTACCGTCTGCAATGGGTAATTTCCTATAAACCCTGGCATAGATAAGAGAACTCCTTTACCCGGCACTGGTGTAAAGGTTCTCGGAGTTTGAGAGGAAAAAGGCTTATCAGCACTTTTGTTACTATTTGTGGCCGCAACCAATGCCGATTCCAGTGCATCAACACAATCATTCCAACTCAACAATTCTTTAACAACAGCCTCTCGGATGAACAATGGCTCGTCATTATCATGTTGTTGCTTCTCATCTCGTTCCATTTCTTGTCTTTTCCCTTCTACTTCACTTCACACTAGAAACACATTCACATGTACAACAAATATATCTGCTCAGATAATAATGTTGGGTTCGCTCACAAGAAACTTTCTAAATATCTGAAATGAGAAAGAGAAAACGAATTCAATTGCAAAATAAAATAAAATAAAATTTCATTCCTCAATTCTCGGCTCTAATTTGAGAAATGAAAAAGTTAAAACAAATCAGCAATAAATTTTCATGAATGGGAGTTATATCGAATGAGTTTTCACTTACCCCCGAAAGGCTTACCGGAAAAAAAACTTTTCCTATCACAAAAGTATATTTTCGATTCACACTACCGAAAAATTTACGATGAAATTGATTTTAAAATCAGAAATTGTGAACAGAACATAACCGAATGGATGCCAAACAGCTCGACAAATTTGCTTTTATGGTAGTTTTGTTGTTTCTTTCATTCATTTCGTATTCTCTCGCGCCGTCAGACTGGCAACGTTATTCGGAAATGTTTCATACACACATTGTGGCTTGATAATGTGGTAACGAAAATTTATTTTCGGGCTTCACTGCAAGTTTATTGAATTTGACGATAGCGAAACTCGCGAGAGACTGAAAAGCCAAAACTTGTCAAATTTATAAAAAGAATTTTTCTTATCACCAACGTGGTTTTATGGCTTTTTGATAAACGACATAAACATCATCACAATTCATAATCAATTGTTATGATGGAAACTTCCCAACAATTCTACACATTTAATTGGAAGTAAAATAAAGAGATAAGAGATCTTTTGTGATGTCGTGAATGATGAAAACAAGCTTCTGTATATATGTTATGTGATTGCAGCGATCGATATTTACTGTATCTACCCATCGTCCATTACATTCACTGATGTATCACTTCAGCTCATGACATTCTAATTTCATTCTATTCGACCCAAAAAAGAAGCCTGTTTAGTCACGTAATGATTAATATTTAATGAGTATCAATTAAGGATTTAGCCTTAGATTTACGTTAGTCGAAGGAAACAAAAGGAAGGAGTTAAAAATATCCGTTATCATCATTTATTATTTATTATTTTGCCAATTTGTAAGCCAAAGTAATGAAGAGCCAAGAAAATGATCATTAACGATAAAAAAAAGCAAACAAATAAAAGTCTGTAATCGAAAATAAATTATTAAAAGGTTGTTTTCCAGGTTTTAAGCAATTTATTGATTTCAATTTCAGTTTCGAACAGAAACATAAAAAGTGTTTGACATCAGGGTTGATAACGAAATATTTAAGTGAATGTTAAACTCGATATCTATGATTGCTGTCTTATTTATCCACCATTTCCTTGTCATGAATAATATAAAAGCAATTAATAATTTTGTTTTCCTTCGTACATCCTTAGAATAGAAATAAAATATTTCAACAAGGAACTTAAATACTTTTATCATAGCCACCCTGCACGCTTATGTGAATTACGGTAGAGAGAAAAGTAAGAACATTTTAAGCTCTTGAAGTCGATTAAAAATTTATTTCAAGCATGAAATGTCGATGTAAATAACAGAGAGAATGTGTGGCATGACCGAATGGTAACCAATAATAATAAAAGGCATCAATTTCATTGCATTGTACTTTTGTAGTAAATCGTGCTGAAAAAAGCGAGGAAAACATTCTCGCAAATTAACGTCACGTAAAGTTTTATTACAATTGAAAGAGAAAAAAGCTTTATTGCATGCCAAATAATGTCAGCAGCAGAGAAATCAAGCAGGAAAAAATGTTTATTGTTCTATTTGATCGTACAACTGACTTACATTTGAATGATAATTGTTACCTTCGCATCGCTTTTAAATAAAATAAAAAAAGGCTTTTAACTGTTGTTTCTGGTAGTAGGTTTTTTATATCAGGAGCCTCACCATTTATATAGAAACAGGGTTTAAAAGCTTTATGACTCTCCAAGTAATCTCAACAACGTTGCGCTATAAAATTTTAAGCCAAATGAGTTTCTTGTGTAAGAGAGCTTTTACCTGACACGAAAAGCACTTTTTTATCGACAAATTTTCATTTTTACATCATGAAAATCTGCTTTCATTTAAATTTCAAATGAAACTTGAATTTTTCAGCACTTTGTTGATTTTTATTTTATTTAACTCAGTTTCGATGTGAAGAGTAATTTCAGCTTTCAACCTTGTCATTAAAAGTGCATTAAATTCCAATGTTTTCAAAACAAAATTTCTTATTTATTCGTGCATGCTGATGTGAGTTATCAGATTTGAAAAATTTGAATTTTTAATGAGTGCTGTCAATTAAAAATAATCAAAGATTCAATATTTACAAATGAATAAAACTGATGACAATTTTCATAATTTTGTTGAAAAGATAAAATCAACATGCATGCGTGGGTGGTTTGTTGGTTGGTTGATAACTTTGATGCATTAAAACTTGAGTTTCATAAAAGCAAATGATGTGTGACATGGAAAATCTGACAACATTCAAACGTCAAATTGTATTGATTGAAATGAAACGAAACATCACAAGAGAATTTTTCGATTTAAGTTTTCATTTCTCTTTCAAGTTGAAGATAAAATTTTCATCCCACAATAATCGTGCGTCGTTGGGATTTTGTGTTTGTTCAAAAGTGTTTTGTATCATATGACAAACATGCCCTTTCAATGTCTTCGATTCCCATAACATCGACAACCGGAATGAAGGAAACGTAGTCTTCCTGTTGATTTTCTTATGTCAAAGAAGGTTTTTGTTGAGTGGGAGGTTTATCAAATCTATTTGCTTATTTCTACAAACAACAATTTATATTTTTTTCCTTTCGGGTTCAAAGAGAAAGCTCACACGTGCTTGTCGCTGTTGTCAGCTTCATTGCACAATGAAAATGTTTATTACAATTTTGTCGTTTATCGCTGCAATCTTTGTAAGATTTTATTTGATTTTTTTCTTTTATTTTCTTCTAATACCTTAGAAATAATTTCATCATTGAAGCATTCTATAATTTGGATATGTTTGTTATCCTTCATTGCATACAACAGTTTCAAAAGAGAAATCTTCAAAGAAACTTATCTTAAATACGAGCATTAGGACTAGTTACTTAGTTTCTTTCTCGTATTAAAAAAATCAATGAAATTTATCCTCCCCGTAACTTCATCTACAATTTATTTATTTTGTACTTTTATTTACTTTCCTTTTTGTCGAAGTTTTTTCTTTCTTTATTCCGTTTCTCTCCTCCAAGTCATTGAGCACAGCACAGGAAGGGAGTGACCCTAAATACTCTCTGTGTGCATTGCGATTTTCAATTTTCCTTCTTTTCGCTTTTTGAACAGATTTTGTTTATTTTCCATTTCCATCTATCCCTGAAGATTTGCGTCTCTCTTTCTATGATTAAGTTTATTTTTCATTAAATTAGGTGTTTTCCTATTTTTCAATTAATTTTTTTCTTCTTTTTCTTTTGATTTTCCCGCAACTAGATTTGCTTTTGTGCATAATTTTTTAGTTGCTTATTGACAGTCTCTAAGAAAACAAAGACGGAGAATTTAAATTGGAATTTATCTGATTAACTGAGAGACTTCTTTTGTTACAAAACCATCAACATTTCAAGAGTCATTTATGTGTCTGAGTGTCTGAAAATGCACGATAAATTTCAGATTTTTCTTCAAAAAATGTTTCTTGTCTCTTTTACGCTTTCATCCCCCTACAATGTTCATAAATTTAAAGATACGCATATGCATGTATATCTCTGCCAGATTATTATTCATATGCCTCTCCTTACATCCTCTTCCTTCATAAACTGAACATCTATGTCTGACAAAATGAACACAAATATATCTTCATAGACTATGAATGATAAGGAAATGCATTTTCCAGATTGACATTATTCATTTGCCGCTGTCTTCTTACATTGCTGGTCCATTTGTGCTTAATTCACCATTTATAACAAATTTAATAAGAAATGTTATGTTAAATGACAAAGAAAGAGAAAAATAAACTCACAGACATAGGAAAAATGTCCACAAAGATTCTCTTAGGGATTGTTAATAATCATAATATGTGGAACTATGTAAAAATGAACTTTCTCGCCCTTTATCTTGAAAAGCATATTGAATTAATTCTATTATGTTGCGTTTATAGTGTCATAAATATTAATTTCAAGGGATTGAAATCAAAGGGAGCTAAGCATACATAACCGACAAACATTAATCCCCCATTCACATAAAAAGAAAATTTTCTTAATGTATGCTCTTAAAACAACGATGTTGAACATTTCGCGTTACGGACTTCACTCCTTCGTTTCATATTAAGCAAAGGGTCGGTAATTGGGTTTAAGGTGAAGTTTTTCCCTTCTTATCAACCCTTGCTTAGTGCTCGGACCATGCCTAAATGGGTTAAATTAAAATATATATAGCTAATATATTCGAGGCTACATCATGTTCTCTTCTTCATGTACATGTGCTATCTTTCAATCGAAACACATTAACGTGTTGGGATCCAAAAAAAAGAGGATTTATTTCTTTTGAATTCATTTCGTTTCTCCCCCAATTCATCTTCGTTTCACATTCAATTCGAGCGAGAGCTGAAAAAACATTTAAACACTTGATAAATTTCAAAGTATTTCACTTATCAGAGATTGAGAGTTTTCCCTTTAGATCGCGTTTGAATGCTACGTAATCAAATTTATGTTGTTGTTTAATTAAAATTTTCGACATAAATCATGACTTTTGTTTATTTTCTGCTTAAATAAGCACTTTCCACCCCATCTAGAGTATTATCAAATTAAAGCCAAAAATCTCATGAATCATGTATAGCAATTGAGGTGCCCTTAAGCGCGCCCCCCTTCATATTGAAATTTTCCTCCAGAAAACTAAACGATGCTACTCTCAATTCTAAAGCTACCAGAGAAGCTTATAAATTAAGTATGAGCATTTTCGTTAAAGATTAAAACCATTATTTCAATTATGATGTGTGAAAATAAATTTGCTACGAATGCTCATCGAGTCGATTACTTGGGTTTATTTTGCCGACGCTACGTGGAAGTATCACTTCCTCCTTTTTTTTTGCGCTGGTGGAAGTATCACGTCCACCAAAACTTCTTGCGCTGGTGGAACCTAGATTCCTCCAAAGTAGCGCAAGACGTTTCTTGTCCAAGTCTGCTTGCATATCGACAACCCAAGTTACATCGTTTTTGGAAGTATAAATGCAAATGAGATTTTAGTAACCTAATCTTTAATATCTTTGGCAACAACATATAATAAGATTGAAATAATATTATCATCTTCTTTGCTGGAATATTTCATTGTAACACGATAAGATGATTCTGGGAAAACAGTCGCTGTTGAGCCTGGTCTTCCAGCAGTAATGTTCACCAAATCATGACGACCCTGAAATTTAATATCAATAAATTTCAAATGCTTTCTAGTTTATCATTGAAAATCAATTACAATTATTGGACATGGTCGGAGTGATCTTTCTGGAAAAGTATGTTTGACCATATCCATGACATAATTCATCACGTTACTTTTAGTTTTAGTTCCGTTTAAAAATTTGCAAACGTCCAGTTTATCACCATTTACTAGAGATCGAAAACCTTTTCTTATTTTTATACTGAAATTGTAAGTCAGCTAAAACAATTGAAGGATTTAATTGCATCATAACATAGACAAGGAAACTGCTTACCACAAATGATTCAATTTTCTTAAAAAAATCCATGACAATATTGAGTCCATTCTGTTCTTCTGCAACTGGCTTTACGGAACATTCTAAAATCATCATACTCTTATTTGAACCTGAACAAGTTACTGAAGTGAAGGAAATAACTCGTTTAGCCCAAGACAAATGGAGAATTCCTAAAGCTCCAAGAATCATGGATAATGTCAGAGTTTTAAAAACCTTCATCTTCAATTATTCGCATATGAACTGAAAGTCCAGACTCAAAGTACAACTTATCTACTTTTGTTGTTAAAACTAATTTTGTTTCATTATTCGTAAAATTATAAAATGTTTAAAAACAATCATCAGTAATGACTCAGGAATTTATACGCTCCAATGCAATTTTAAATTGTAAGTACCTTCTTTAAAGGTTTAAAAAGAATCAAATATTATAATTAAAGCATATTGTAAATTACCCAAAAGGAAGACAACATAACTACAATCTGGTCATGGCTCATGACCCCTGGTTGAAATCCATAACAATTTTGAATCCTGATTGTTATTTAATGTTTATTATCTATTTGATGATGAACAAGTTATTGAAGTGAAAATTCTAACTCTTTAATACAAGAAAATTATATACTTCTGAAGGCTCCAAATAGTTTAAAACACGAAGGTTTAAAAGCTTTCGTTTCAAATTTCGTAGAGCATAAGATCATTCAGCTAATTTCTTGTTCAAAATTCATAATATTTAAATACAGTTGACTGTTGTTTTGATTGAGAAAAAAAAATGGATATCATAAATAAAAGATATAAAAACTAGATTTAATGCAAAAATATATTTTATTTTATAGCATTTTAATCCCTAACACTCAAAACATCAATGAAAAGTTTGATCGAACCCAAATTATCATCATTTTCATTATGCAATCGCAAGAAAAGACTGTAATTAGTTGTGGGAGCCATTTTCTTATCACCTGGTTTACCAATCGTGATGTTCAAAAATTCAAGATGACCCTTGTAAATATTAAATACTGTTTGTTGCATGTTTTTCACAATAATAACACATAATTACTTCTTTTGGACATGGTGCTAGTGCTTTTGCCGGAAAATTTTCTAACATACTCATTGCATACTTCATCAGACCAACATTAGTTCCATTAAAGAACCTACAAATTTCTACGTTATCACCTTTCACAATTGTTCGAAAACCTTTTCCTAATTTAACGCAGAAATCATAATAAACCTGAAATTTTTTAAATTAAAGATTACCTACTGCATTTTATGATTTCATCAAAATAATATTCTTAACCATAATTTTATCGACTTTTTTGTTCATGTCCAGAACAATGTTGAATCCTGATTGATGCTTAGAGACCGGTTTAACATAACATTCCGACAACACCCAAGTTTTATTTGATCCTGAACAAACGATTGAAGAGACTGTTTTAATTCGTTTAGCATAAGAGAATCCAAGAAGGATGAAAAATCCAAGAAATATAAACAATTTCAGAGGTTGAGAAATCTCCATCGCAACAATCACAAGACTAATCATCAAATCCATAGCATGAACATTTAAATGGCAGATAAATAAAATTAAATAATTACTTTTAAATAGCGAATAAATTTGAGTGAATAATTTTTTAAATTTTTTCATCCGACGAATATTTTTTAAAATTTTAATTACTTATGCTGTTGAAGAATGAAGCATTTGAACTATGTGCCACATAGTTTGTGAAATAACAACTATGAACATTGACCGATACTTTAAACTTTTGAGAATTAATAAAACTCCGAAAAGTGTTAATTAATTGTTAGTTTCATTTCTTCTAAGAAAACTTTCCTTTAAAAAGGTCTGATTTGTAAGTGAAAAGTATTTCAAATAAATCATGTTCTTGACAGACATTAATGACTAAATATGTGACATGACAACTTCCAAATAAAGGAAAGTTTTGTTTTGAAAAATATCAATTGCACAAAACAAATCATAAATTTTCATCATTAAACTAAATTAAATAATTAACGATACAAATGAAATAAATGAGCGTCTCTCTTGGGAGTCTGTTGGATGCCAATCAAATCTATTAGTTTTAATTCTGTTGCTGAACGCAGCGCTTGTGGTTGGAATTGTCGAGACGAAAACTTTGGTTGAAAATGGATTTTGATTCTCATTTGAACGATGTTGGATCGTTTGGTTTATATCAGAAAGTGGTGATTTGCTTCATTCTTCTCCCCGCAATGCTTCCATGTGCTTTTCATGTAATTGTTGCAAATTTAAATAATTTCTAAAGTTGAAATGTTGAGACATGAATTAGAAGCCAATTTTCTATCTCGTTTTCGAACAGGCATATTCACAAATTTTCATAGCCGCAAAGCCCGACCACTTTTGCAAAATCCCTGAATTTGAACCGTGGATGGATCATTACCAAGATATTTTGAAAAATTTAAGGTAAGCGACAAAATGAATTTTGGAAAATTTTGCTAATTACCACGGAAGAACTTTAACAATGCCAGTGTGACACAAAAAACATTTCCAGCATTCCATTGGAGCGTAATGATGGGGTTGAGAAGTATTGTGGGTGTAAAATGTACAATCGAAACTATTCAGACTTGTCACGATTATGGCTCAACAAAACTCCCGATGAAATTTTAATCAATCACAAACATTTGCTCGACGAGAGTAAAAGTTATGAAATAATAAATTGCCAACATGGCTGGAACTACGACAAAACTATTTTCCCAGCAACTGTCATCAGTGAAGTATGAAATTAATTTTGAAAATGATATGCTCGAATTATTTGTGATATTAATGTTTTTGGATGAAATGAATCTTTCCCCTCAGTGGAATCTCGTGTGTGAAAAGGATTATTATGCAACGATGGCATTAGTTATTTTTGGCATTAGCGGATTAATAGGCAATTATATTTTTGGATATCTGCAAGATTATTACGGTCGAAAACCATCATTCTACATTTATTTATTGTTGGAGATCACAGCATGTGCAATCAGTGCCTTCGCTTGGAACTTCAGTTCATGGATGGCACTTCGGTTTATCGTGGGATTAACTGTGCCTGCAATTCTAGCAAGTCCATATGTTCTTGCAATCGAAATGGTTGGACCAGATCGTCGTGTTTTTTGTACAATTGTTTCGAACATCGCTTACAGCATTGGACTCACTTCGCTTGCTGGTGTTGTTTACATGTTCAGAGAATGGCGACAACTATCTCTCGCTGTTTCATTGCCTTTAATTGTCTTATTTCTTTTTTATTTCTCACTACCTGAAAGTCCTCGATGGCTGATAGCAACACATAAATTTGAGAGAGCTTCCGAAATTATGAAAACTATTGCACGGTAAAGTTTATGTAGATTTCTCACAAATATTTTCCAACACTTTCTCCCTTTATAGTTTGAAAGGGGGAGAAATTTTTGGATAATTAATTTAAAAGTTCACATTTCAATGAGTTGACTCTGCAAAATTTTCAACCGTAATTAGTTTTAATGGAAAGACCTTACCACAAAATTACGAGGTGTTGCTAAAAGAACAATCATTGGCTTATGAGAATATGCAAAACTTAGAATCGACAGAAAGGAGAAATTATGGTATTTTTGATTTATTCGCGACCAACAACATGACAAGAAAAACCATCATAATAACATTCATTTGGTTCTGCATCACATCAGTGTACGTTGGATTAAGTTATTATGCGCCTTCACTAGGTAAGACATTTAATGACTTTCCTGTCGTTCTCCACTTTATGTCTGCTGCCGTTAAATTTGCTGTACCCGGAAGGAAACAGACAGAGAACAGTTGAAGTCACTTTAATTCATGTTTCTTTCTTCAAACTTTATTTGTGGTTTGGTCGTAGGTGGAGATGAAATTTTCAACTTCTTTCTTGCTGGTGCATGTGAGTTACCAACATATATTTTCTTGTGGCCAAGCCTCAGTTATTTCGGAAGACGTTGGATTTTATGTATTTCAATGATTATTGGTGGTGCCGCTTGCTTGGCGACATTTCTTGCTCAGCATGGTGAGTATCATGGCAATAAATTTCCTTTATTTCTTATTTCTTATATTTTTTAACTTCAACAAGACATAAAACTTTTATATGTGTAAAATTTCCCTTCTATTCTTCGGTTGGGCATCGCACGAAATGTCTTTGCTTAGACCAAACAACAACATTGATTCTGTACTGCATTGGAAAGATGGGAATATCGTCCGCGTTTGTAGTTTTACCATTAATGGCCTCAGAACTTTATCCTACTGTTGTGAGGGGATTAGGAATGAGTTTTAGTCAAGTTGTAGGTAAATATTCTTTTCTATGCTCCCAGCAACATGCCAACTTCTAATGATGAATACGAAGAAGAATAAAATAGAATTCTACTGAATGGCTTCATTGGGAAGCATATTTTATTCAAATGATAGCAAACTGTGCAGGCAATAAATAAAGTCGAAACATGTATTTTCCCTTTTCTATGATGTTTACAGCAATGATTGGACCAACGCTGATACCGATAGTGAACTACATGGGGAGTGAAATGATTGTTATGCCATTAATTATTATGGGCATCTTGTTGATTTTTGGTGGATTAGCCAGCTTCTTCTTGCCGGAAACTAAAAATAAATCTCTCCCTCAAACGATTCACGACAGCGAATCAGTTCCGCTTGTGAATCCATTTAAAGTTTTCAAGAATAATAAACAACGACATACGATTGCAATGCATACAAATTGAGAATGAAAAATGTAAATCAATGTAATGGATTTTAGATAACTTGCAAGATTCATTGTTTAACTTTTATATTTTAGGTATTGATTTCAAAGCTAACAACAATTTTCTTTTTTATTCTTAAACTATTCTCGATGTTTGTTTTGAAGACAAAAGGTTTACCTACCTAGTCATGTAGCAAAACTAGGAGAATATTATCAAGACTCATGTATAAAGTTTTGAATAGAAACATATTTGAAAGGTTTTTATGATGTTGAGCTTTAATTGTTGGAAAGTTTGCATCAACAATATTAATTTGATCCTATAAATCTGATATCTTGAATCACTCAAAATACAATCTTATTGTGTATATTTTTGTATTTTATTTTAATGTAAGGTTTTTTTTTGGGGCATAGTTGAAAGGAAAGAAAGGTTCTCAATAAACTTTCATCTTATTTTACATACACTCAATCTACACGACGTAATTTGTTGTTCTGCGTGTTCACATCATCGTGTTATATGATATTTTTATTGAAAATGTTTGCACAATTTTTCCCATTTTTCCTTCTCCTACTTCCATCTTTCTTTCAAAAATATCTCTGAATAAATTAACTTGATGGAAAAAGTTTTTATTCTTTTTTATTAGGAGTGAAATGGAGTCCCAAAAGCACAAAGAATTCAATTTAAGTTTCAGGTTCCCAAAAGGCAACAACGTGAACACAAAGCCAGGTGATATGATTCGGAGTCTCATGTTTCGCAGAATCGTTCATTCTTATTTTCTTTTTTTTGGTATCATTTGGAATTCTCATTTCTTTACGGTTTTATTTTCGATGACAATAAAAAGAACGACAAGAGCATAACAAACGGATATTGATGATGCATACCTGATCTCAGTTAAGTTTCACCAGGTGAACGGCAAGTTTTTCTTATTTCCTTCTCTACTAAATGTAACAATGATTCACATAATTATATCAAACACGTGTCACGAACGATTCATCTCAAAGCTTTCTACTAACGATGGTGTCAAAAAGGAAACAAAATATGCTTTCAATGTTGTTTAGCTAAGGGAGCGAGTAAGAGGTAGACACACTTACGGGTTTAAAAATTGATGTTTGAGCTCTGCTGATAAACAAGCGAAATGTTTTATGTTTTCCGCCGGTCTTAACACTTTTGCATATCGCGATAAAATTGTAAATAAATGTCCCTTAAATTCAGAAAAGCATTAGCATCTAAACTCAAACATTAATTACAGGAGAATAATAAAAGGGGAGAGACGAGATCGCGAACGATGAATATCTTTAATTTTCGTGTGAATAAATTTATAGCATAAAGTGAAACATGGATTTAATTAACGATATAAATTTCTTGTTGCTGAAATCTAATAAAATTTCTCCTTTCATTGTTTATCTTAGCTCAAGATTTCGGCGGGGCATGGAGCAACAAGGCTTCGATGTTTAATACTTTAATTAAATGTACAAGGTCTTAAGCAATAACTTTTAATTTATTATTGAAACAAATAGATTAACAAGCGCGAGAATATGAACGGGGAAAACAGAAAGTTCTCGGCCCGGGTTAAGTTGATGGTAATAAAACGGCAAAAATCGTGATGTAGAGTTATAGTTGTTTCTAAGACGAGAAAGAAAAAAGGAAGCCGCGTTGCAAAAAGCAATTTCAAAAGATTTATAAACGGTTTTTGTTGTTGCTGTTTGCGCTTGAAGAGAGATAAAATATTGTGATATTGTAAAATTTGAAAATAATCCACTTTCATCGCCGAATATTATTTTTGTATTTTTTTCCCTTTACCATCTCGCTTTTTACTTTTAAATAGACTCGACAATAACAGAAGAACGAAATAAAAAAAAATTTACTGAAGCATTTCATGAACGGATGTTTTGAGCTGTCAGCACTTTATGCAGAAGGAAAATCTTCACTAAATTTTCGAAGTTGAGAATTTTCCCCTACATTTCCAAACATTTCCGCTACCGAAATTCATTTACATTATTTTTTTTGTTGTTGTCATTCAAATATTGGGAAATTTATTTACATTTCATGGACCCAAGCACGAGACCGTTGTCAATCAGAAAAAAAGGGACGAATCATATCACAATTGAACGATTCTCTTCTATTCTCTGAAATTACATCTTAAAAATTAGTATATGTGATGGGCAGCAAGGAAGGCGGCAAAACTGCCAAAAGGTTGTACAAATAATGCTCCAGATTTCGTTTCCGTATCCTTGAAATTTCCTTTTGATTTCTGATTGAACTGTCATCAATTTAAATGTGAATTTCTTTCTCATATCATTTTTTGAAGATGAAATGTCGGCTCAGCTTAGGTTGATCAATTTTAATTTTATGTCACATACAAACATTTATTTTTATAAATACAAATTGAAAAGATGTTATTAGCTAATAGCCAAAGAAGCTTCGTAGTGATTTTGCCCATTCCATGATGTCAATTCCATGTGCATGAAAAGCGAAGTAAATTTCCTGAATTCCCTGAGATTTCTGTGAAAAGATTTTCTTATAATCCTCTTCTTTGTAACATTAACTTATAGTATTAGCTACCTTTAAATTGTCTGTGATATTCTCATAGTCACTAGCATTGAGTTTCTCCAGAAACGAAGAGAAAGAATTGCTTTCTTCCATCTTTACAAACAAGAGTGACAAGACTTCATCTTGTGGTATGAGGGAAAGTGCTTCCGAGAAGAATGCATTCATTCCACCCATATTTCCTTCGGTTTCATCGTTGACTAATTACGGGAATATGAGAACGTAAGTAAATTGGCAACTTCAACAGCCACCACTAAAACAATAAAGCTCAAACCAATTACCAACAATAGATTTCGCCTCCTCGCTCGTCAGCACAATTTTTTCAATTCTCTTCTTCGATTCAGCAAAATCAACACCCGAGTCATTAAGAAAGGTTATAAACTTTTTCACTAAACTCAGCTTAGAGATATTTTCGACCACAAGCTTAAATCCTTCATCTCTCAAATAATCGTACGATTGTCTCATTTCTCCATCGTTGGCATAGAAGAATTCTGTTAGATTTCTGATATCGTCAACAGGAACGAGGTTCAAAAATTCATTTAAATCTTCCTGCAAATTTCCATTTGAAGTATTTTGAACACGAATAACTGGGTCGAACTTTGTGCAAACTACAATCTGAGATATTGTTAATGAAATCACTATTAATGATATAAACTTAAACATTTTAATGCTAATTCGATAAAGTTACAACAAAAATGTGACTTTGCTTTCAGAAAGATTTTTGTGAATGAGACATTCACCGACTGTAAAAAGTGAACGTAAAGATTACCTTAAATTAAATTAAGCTGAGCACTTAGGGCAATCATTCAATTGTGATGTTGTTACTCCCAAACCAGACAGCAGTGAAGTGTAGACGACAAACATAACTGTAATGTTTCTAACGATAGTCATATAGATAGCTAAAATTTAGAGAAGTGTCAGAGCTTTACTAAGAAATTAGAAAATATAAATGATTGCTATAAGTGAAGTAAAAAATTTTGATATATAAAAATAAAGGAACAGCAACATGACAGTGTGACACTTTAACTTCATATTTTCGTGACAAGCATCTATTGATCATTCTGGCACCAAAAGAAGATTCTCTTTTCTAGAGCGCAATTATTCAATAAGTTAAAGCTCGTTGTAACATATCTAGATGTGTAGTTGAGTCGATGTAAAAAGGGGTTCAACCTCTCAACAATCGACACATTAATTGAACAACTTAAAATAAATATCTCGGAATGTTTCGGGAATGATATGAACATTGCAAAGCAATTTAATTTGTTAGCCACAAGCAGAGAAAGACCAGAAACGATAAACAATGCTTGTTAGTAAAATAATTTATTACCAAACAGTCGAAGTGAACATTCTCTGGCATGGAAAATCCCAATAGACACCTTTTGGTTTAAATCATTAGAAATATTTTATTTTCACCCACTTTGATCGATAATATGAGGAACGAGAAAAAATGATCTTAATTCGAATTGCTCCTTAAGGAATTTTTACTGTCTGCAAGTCGAAGATTAAATTTTCAAAACTGAGTTGAACATCTATAAAGTATCAACATTCGTGGCAGCAGCAAAAAAGAAGGAAGAATTATGTTTTTCATTCATGCTACAGGAAAAAGGTGCTAAACTTTTTATACTTTCTACATTGCATTTGATAATGTGTTTGGCTTCAGTCATGATACTTGTGTAATGTTTTCATTTCATGAAAAGAATTTTTTTTTCCCGAAAAGCTTTTCTTGTCAATATCGTAGTGTGTGTGTGAGTTGTAGTAGTGTTAGTTGCTCTTCCTTTTTCTATGGCATTTCGTCCATATTTGCGCATGTAATCATTGGCGTCGGTAATAAAATATTGAAGAGTTTGATGGTGTAAACCCTTGCAAAAAATTATCTTTCGGCCACCAATGGAACAATCTGAGAAAATTTCACTCGAGTCGGTTCAAAGCTAATTAAGACACGAATTTTTCGCTCTCATCGATAATATTTTCAAATAAAGTGGTCTTTAAAATGAATAATAAAAGAATTTGTTGGAAAAGTGAATGATAAGAATAAGTTGAATGAAATGAAAGTTTTCGTAGCAAAGAATGACACAAGGGAAAGTGATTTTAAATGAAAATTTTATGAGAAAGTGACAAACATTTGAAAAAGGCGCATGTTGATTATAATTTTTGAAGTAACTGCATTAGTGATATCAAAAATAAACTTTGGTTGAAAGTTATCATCAAAATTCTAATAACTCATTAAATAAACTAGATAAATATATAAAATTTAACTTTATGATCTTTAATACATCAAATACTGGTAAGAGACTTCACTTAATTTCATCTAGTTAAAGAGTAATTCTTATCGCGCCCAGACATGGTGGAACAGTTATTAAGCAACAACTCTTGATATTCATACTCATGTGTTGGTAAAACGTTTGAGTATTTCATGCTTGAAACATAAATTTCCTTCATGTTAAGTTGTAAAGACTAACAAATTTCTATCGTGAAACAATAGCCAAGTTGCCACTAATGTTATGTTGAGTATACCATTACGTTCTACTTTTTTCTCACTCTTCGTGCACTCTTTCAAACTCAACATCACGAAACATAAGTGCGAAGAAACGAATGAAAGAGGATATGACTACTTCATTCTTTAAAAAATTACATTGTGAGGGTTCTTGCAACATTTCTTCTTGTTTTACTTTAATAAATTCTACCGAATGCAAGACCTTGTAGAGTGTTTGACATAGCAATGAACAGCCAAAATTTCAAGCTTTCGTTGAACATTTTTAAGATGTCAGAATGTTGAATTTTTTGTTACACCGTCAGCTACTCTGAAAAGTCGTGCTTCTGGTTTTGACAAGGGTTTTGGGGACCAGCCTTGAGATTATTCTCAAAGGATTTTCTTTTCAGCTACTTTGAATTTTGTTTCACGAAAAAATGTTTTTAACAAAATTTTCCATTCTTTTTGCTTTCAGAAAATATCGATAAAATAATGAATGCTTGTTTAACAATAATTGCAACTTTAATTATATGTTTTGGGCTTAACAACGCTCAAATCATCGAGGAACTTTCTCCAGGTATGTGCAAGAAAAATTTCTGGAAACAATTTTCAGATAAATAAAATTTTTCACGAGGTTCTAATCGTGTTTTGATCATTGTCGAAAGAATTTTGTCTTAAAAAGTCTTACTGATAATCTTATAAATATAAAAAGATCCAACACGAATACGACAAATCTACGATACTCTAGAGAGGGGCTTGAAACGACATGTACATTAACGCAAACACTGAACACGAAAAAGCACTTGTGTGAACCTCATCACTTTATGTCTTTTGAACACGTTAACTTTGTTGTTTTCACAAATAAATATGAAATCACAAGACGAAAACAACTCTTATGCCTATCTCTACATACACTCACAACGCAGTTATTTTAAAATTGATCAGATCAGTTTAAAGGCCCATGAGGTGGATGGATAGGCAGTTCCACTTTCTTTCCCTTTCCCTCTCTCAACTGTCATCATCTTACATTATTGTCACACATAGATATATATACTGAGTCATCAAGAATTTATCATCGTTTACCAGCAAAGTGCTTATTCGTGTTAATTCTTCCGAGTTTCTTTTTAAACCACATATCGCGTCATTATTATGTTGAATTCACATAATATTTTATTCCCTGTTATAATCCATTTACTCTGCTTCATAAAATATTACAAGCTTTGAAATCAGTGTCCTGTAATTAGGCTTTGATATGTTCATTTTTTCATCATATAATTTTACCTTCCGTACGAAGCTTTGAAACTTTTCGCGACATCGTCATACGATGAAAAATAATTACAGAAAATTGTCTCTTTACCTCATTTATTTCTACATGTTCACTTATGTTTCTTTTTACACACTGTCTCTGAAGTGCTTACCGTGTGCTTGTTGAGAATCGTCATGTAAGGCGTGAAAAACTTTTTTCCTTTTTAGATATTTAGTAAGGTAAAAATTTCTAGTGATTAAGCAGCTTTGAGGCCTTTAAAGAGGATTCTTTTCACTTCCACTGTCAGTGTGTATTAAAACAAAATTTGAAAATTGTCATGTGATATCTCTTGGTAGAGTTGCTTTCGATCGATAAATGTTCGAAAAAGGGTTGTAAATGTGTGAAAACTTTTCACATACAAATTTTCATCATTACAATAAAAACCCGAAATTAAAATTTTCTTGTTTCATTGTGGATTGATTTCAATTTGAAATTCCACCGTCAATGACAGTCAAATGGACTTCAAATCGTCACCAATGAGTGACAAACGCATAGGAATATAAAAGAGTTAGACACTCTCATCTTTTTGTTGTTTTGTTTGCAATGTTTTTGTACTGCAAAGAAACAAAAGAATGAGAAAAAAAAAATTAAATTCTCTTATACTTGATTTATGTAAGTGCATACATGCATTCATGCAGATACATATCAAATATCATAAAGAAGCATGCAATGTGATGGAGTAAGAAGAACAAGAATTAATGAAAGGAAATACTCACATAATACGTGCTAAAAATGAATATGTAAACATAAAATGGTGTGAAAATATGATGACAATATCAAGAGGGGCTCAGTCAAGTACATTAGGTATGAAGCAAGGACAAAAAAAAGTGTGAAAAGAAGAGAAGAACATGATAAAAGACTGTAATGCCTATTCAGAAGCTGTTCATGCTTGAAAGTGTGCAAATGAAAAGTAAGCAAAAAACAAGATGATTAAAAAAATAATGTAAAAGTTTTTGAATGAGTGAAACTGTTGCAAATTCAAACATCTCTTAAATATTAAACATTAATTCACTGCATGATGGCAATTCCATTCAAAGAGGTGGAAAATAATTTATTTTCTTATCAAACATGAATAGAAAAATGTTTCCCCATAGCTGGTCAATGTTTGGCATATTTAATTTAGCAAATCTGTCACTCAAACATGCAAATCATCGTTCTGTAAAGCTGATATGAACATAAACTTTTAATCATGTTGAGAATATTTAAATAAACAACTTCAGGGTTCATTCTTGAATTGAGAAATTAAACTCTTATGCGATTACTTCATTATGATCTTTCTGGTTTCTCCTCGGAAGATAATTAAAATTCTTTTCCATGAGACTACAAATATCTATTTGTTGAAAAGAAAAACTTCAAACAGACTTTGCTTTATTAAAAGTTGCCTTATATTCGTAACTTTTCAGAGAGTCATGGTAACAACGTTAAACCAAGGAAACAGATATTTGAAAAAATATCCTTGGCAGACCATTTTGTTTAAAACATTATTCTCAACATTTCAAAGGCTTTCACGTCCATTCACGTAACTTCATGTTGCAACTCATTTAAGATGCCTTCTCATTCCCAAACTTAACCTTTTTGTAATGAACAACGCAACAGCATTTTCTGTTTTCATGTTGTTAATGAAAATATGTTTTCTTCTCTGCAAGAATGAATGAAAGGAAAAATATTGACATAAACTTATGAAAGGGTTTTTAAAATTTAAATAAAAGAATGTTAATGACATTGCACTGACCGTTTACTTCATTCCATTAAATATGCATTGTGATCATTAATGTGCATGAAATTCATGGATTTTTAAGGACATGCAGAAAAAGAAAAAAAAATTGAAATTTAAACGTCAAAACACTTCACTGATTTATAACAAAAGTGAATGTGCAAAATACACGCTTCATTGAACTAAGCCCAGTCGTTTTCTTGTCTCTCGACAAAGTCGATTTATGCTTATGAGCCTTGAAAAGCTTTTAGGAAAATCAAAAATTGAAAATGTTCGATTGAAACCGAATTGGAAAAGCGAAAACTGCGTGCAAGTGTGTACCAATGAATCTCGGGGAAAATTCGATCAATATTTGTTCAAATCTTGCTTTTTATTTTCCCTCCGATGTGTTGTGTTTTCATAGGAATCAAGAAACATGAAATGTTTTTTTCTTCTTTTCTTCTTGCTTACTTGTTCAGATGATTGTGATTTCGTAAAGAAAAAATCGTCGATAAAAATCAAGAAATCAAATATTTGCGTCGATGAATCTTTCCATTTCATTAAGTCTTAAAGAAATTTGAATTTGACTTCATCCTTTCAATTTATCATAAAATCTAACGACGAGCATGATTCATTTATTTATTTATTTTAATGTACGACATATACATTGAATTTATGTTGTAGATTTGTGTTTGCTCGATTACTCATAGGTTCTTGGGAAAACAATTAACGCGTTAAAATGAAATCAAGTACACAAAATTAATACATAAACGCCGGCTTTTGAATACACGAAACTCATTTGCATTGTCGCTTGTCATGTGTTTAATTGTCACTGCAAAACATTTTGTACTAGAATCGTAAAACTGCGCAACTGCAAATTTCCTTCACTGCTCGTCGGAATAAAAAATTATTCCAGTTCTCTTCACAGGCTTTTCGGTCAGTCTGTTTACGAACGTCTACGAACGAGGGTGTTTCATTGGATATTAAACAAAATAAATATAAAAATCTTTGACATTTTGAGGAATAATTTATTATGTCGAAGTCTCTCTTCGATTGTAAACTTGCAAAGATTTTTCTGGTGAAGTTTTTCTTTGAACGATAAAATTATTTTACCAATAAAGTGAAAATTAAGTTTATTAAAATTACTCTCAGACAATTTAGTCCACATAAAGTTTTTTATGCTGAATCAATTCGCTGATTCATTAAGTTTGAACAGTTTTTGCTTGTCCAAAAAATCCTTTGACAAAGTCTGAAAATAAGTTCATTGACGTGGAAAGTAAACTTGTCATTTGAAATAAATATCTAAGTGGAAGTGTGATAAAGAACGAAGAATTTCTGAGTGAGAAATAAATTTACCGTCTCCAGATGTGCTCCATCGTAAATCAATATTCTTCGGTGGTGAAAGCCATGAAAACTGCATGTTTTGTGAGAATCCTTCACCGTTCATGAATGAAAGCAGAAGCATAAATAAAATGTCATAGTTTTTCTTTTCTGTTTCTATTATGCTACGGATACGTCATACATTGCTATCACCATTAACTCGCAGAGAGTTCTGAAAGACTCAGTATGATGAATAAATAATCATAAGCCGTAGACCTGACTGAAATAGTGAACTAGTCAATAAAATGTGCAGAAATATTGTTTACTTAATGATTTCGAGCGTGATAATCATTCATTTGCTTTTGAGTCGTGTTGTGTTGTGTGATTATGAAACTATTTGGAATGTTTACTTTGAACGACCATGTTGTGGAAAAGATTTCATAAAACATCATAAGGGTAAGAGTCTGTTGACTTAATTAAAACCGTTTGTAAATAAAAAAAGGATTATAATCATCTAATTTTTGTTTACAACGCTCTTATCAAATGATTCAAGTGTTTTTCTAGTTCCTCATTTGTAAATTTTTCGATGGCTATCGAGAGATTAAAATGCTTAAAGAATTTAACTCGTAATATTTATTTAAATAGTTATCACATTGTTTTAACAAATTTTAAAAGAATCTTATAGATAAAAAATTTTATTTTATAAATAATTGAAGCGTTCTTTTCATTTGAGTCTTTTAAGGAATTTCTCATGCTTATGCAAATATTTAAATTTTTATAAATTTAAAACTATTTAAAAGATTTCCGTATTGAAATTTTCAATCAATTTTTTCATCATCGTCATGTCCGATAAAGAACATTTTGTCTGGTCTCGACTTTAATAAACTTACACATTCATCTTCCTCTCCATTCTCTTCATTTAAAATGCTAATTCGTTCTTCAGCATCGGAATGAATGATGCCATGGTGCAAATGATGTAAATTTGAATGTGAAATGACTTCCTTCAATTTATTTTCAACTTTCAATGTCGATTGAGAAACATCATGTGCAACATGATGAATAAACGACGTCAATTTACGTCCAGTTGCAAGTGTGAATGATGCAACGGAGAAACGATCATGAAGATGGAAATCTTTGTGGAAATCTTGTGATGACGATACTCTCAAAGTGTCAACCCTTTCATGTTCATCCGATATCAGTGAAATGACCAATCCAAAGAATATTGTCAATAAAGTTCCAATCATTGAATAAAACATGTAACTGACTCCAAAAATGTTTAGAAGCCAACCTTTCGATTCATGCTCTTCAACTAAATTGGTTGATGAAGTGACATTTACCGCACAACCACAACCCGACACAGAAGAATCTAAAAATGGCGTTTCAGTGTTTACAAACTGAGAAATGATACCAAGAACAGTTACGCAAGCAATCGCAATAATTCCACCAAAAAAAGCTCCCTAAATATATATTTGAAAACAAAGAAATGAAAGCAGAATATTATTAAAGTATTTCTCATAAATTATTACGATTTACCTTCGCATTTGCCTTCTTAAAGAAAATACCAAGTGAAAATAATCCAAGGAGAATTCCCCCAACCAAACCATTAAGTGTAAGTGTTGCTTGCAACACTCCGCGCCCCTCTACGAGAAAAATTAATCCGAATGAGAAAATTCCATAACTGAAAAGGAATCAGTAAAAAAAGGGAAAAGAAAAATTCATAAGTGGAATCTTTTTACTACACACGTCATCATGAAAAATAATCTCTTTAAACTCACCCAACTGACATCCACTTTGCATAAGAAGATCCCTTTTGTGGTGTTATTTTTAGATTCAATCCTGTAATCAGAATGTCTTCCATAGTCACAGCAGAAAGGGAACTCAAACATGCTGCGACAGTTCCTAAGCTTGCCGCAAATATTCTAAAAGCATCAGGCGATGATTATTAAGTTGGTAATAATTCAAAAGCTTTCGTTTCATCCTTTTTCTTACCCGGCCACAAAGATACCAACAATAAATTTGATGTGTCCGAAAACATCCATAACGAAGAAAGGCATCAGCTGGTCAATGGCATCAATTTGACCTGATTTCAATGGATCGCATTTTTCATATTTGGCAAAAGCCAAAAGTCCAGTGTAGAAGTTGACAATAAACACGGTCACTAGTCCGAATATTGACAAGGCTAATGCAATCCTAGCTTTTGATAAACTCTTCAGAGACATGGCTTTTTGAACTGTCGCTTGATTAACACAAAGTAACGATGTCCAATAAAAAAATCCACCAATTATGACTGAAAACACGGAATGTCTTGTTTGGGGATTTGTATCTAAACTGAAACAAATTTCTTTCATGTTTTACAGCTTTCATTAATTTATTTACATTCCTTACTTACTTCCATAACTCAAGTCTCTCGTTTTCCTTGGCAATTTCTATAACTTGCGAAAAGCCTCCCTTTTGATAAAATGTTCCAAAGCATACGATCAAAATCAGTGAAATGAAGAGTATGCAAGCCTTAAAGACAAGAGAAATTCCAATCACATTTTAGAGTTGCATTTGTTGATAAATAATTCGGACTTGCATACCTGAAACGTGTCAGCAATAACAACCGCTTTGAGACCACCTTGGCTTGAGTAGAAAATGCAAACAACATAAATTAAGACAATGGCTAGACGAGTATTCAATCCGGTTGCTTTCGAAAGTGCTATGGCTGGGGCTAAGACCGAAACGGACGTGTAAAAGCACATTTGAATGATATAAAGAGTTCCACCCATTAGTCTCATTTCCTTGCCAAACCGCACTCCTAAATATTCATAGCATGAAGTCAATTGCATGTCGTGATAAATGGGATAAAAAACCTTGATGGCAACCGGAATAACGAGAACCATTGAGATAACTAAATATATTTATACAATATGAGTCTTTGGATCATTTAATTTGACATTTTAAACAGATTAGAAATAAAATTACTTGCCAATAAGTGAAAATTGTGTTCCATGAAAGAACATTTCGGCTGGATTTCCAAGAAGCTCAATCGCTGTCACAAAGCTTGTTGTCAGACTCAGCGTGACTGGAAACAAGCCCATTTTGGATCCCAGCATGAAGTCTTCCGAGTTTGAAGACGATTTATGAAAAAATCCATAAAAAACTCCTATTTTCAATGAAACTGCTAGCATTGCAATCACAACTGAGTAGTCGTATAAGGAAAAAGCTCTTTTTGTCTTTTCCATGCATTGATGGTCGTCAGACTCTTTTAACGAAGATTCTAAAAGTTCCAAGTCATCTTCGTATTCCTCCGAAAATCTGATTTCATCAGCGTAAGCTGATAATGCGACAATTGCAGTTATTAAGACGATTAAAATCTTTTTCATTTTACTTTTAACTCTTTCTCGTTTTTATGCAGTTTATTTTCCTTCTCTCAATTAAATTACTTTCTTCAAACTCTTGCAAGAAGTTTCCTCAGATCTTTTTATAACTTTTGAAAAGAAAGAAAAATAAAAAGTAATTAGATATGCTCCACACTTACTACAATAGCATACATATAAGTTAAACCCAAATAGATAAAATGAAAAGTTTATCTTTATCAGTTCAGGTGATTTTCTTATCACGTTTCCGAAACTTCATAAACAATGTGAAAGAAATTCTTTTATATGGTAAAGTTAAGTCGGCAGACTACGAGTTGTTTTTCAGATTTTCAACTCATGTGCGCATAAGATTTAAAGTTCATTTCGATATGATAGATAAGATAAATAAAACGAATATTTGGATATATGAATCATTATCGTACGATTCAATTTATTTCACATTTAACTGAAGTATGAAAATTTTTCCTTGTTTTATGAAATAAATCATAACTCAAATGTCGCTTTTTGGAACATTATCTAAGCTTTATGTCTCGGGATTTCTATGTCATAAATAACATGTTGTAATAAAATGAAACTCACTTAAATAAATCGTCGATAACATATGATTTAAAATATATTTATATTCAAATGCTTTAATATTACTTCGACAAGACGTTTCTGCTTTCAACAACTTTCAATTGCTTACAAAAATATTTATTGTATACTTTATGTAATAATATTATTTATTTACGAATGAATGGCTTTTCACTAATAGAAAAATCAATAAATTCTTCCGTTTCACGACTTCTCAAAAGCACAACTAAATTTATTTCTGGTGGTTTTGTGTATTTTGACTTCCTGAAATTATTTCTTTAAGCTTATCAGTATCATCGAACGAACTGTCTTCTACTTAAAACTTTTTCGAGCGATTTTGATGAAAATCGAAGATATCGCATTAAATTAACTTGTCATCATTATTTTTACGTTTTTGTTTCTTCCTTATCTTTCTCATACCTGATTGAGTAATTTGTAATCAAAGAAATTGTCAATAATCAACTTTTCCAGTTTGTTAAACACATTTAAATTTAAAAATATGTCTGAAATTTCAAATGTGTTCTTTCTTTCAGATCATGTTCGCGAATTTACATGTGGAAAGCTCTTTTATCGCACGTTCCTCTTGCAAGAAAATAATGACGCTCTCTATGTCGGCTCGATGTAAGTTGATAACATTGAAATTACTGAAATATCATCATTAAATTCTATTTTCACATTCAGGGATCGCATATCAAAACTTCGTTTGGATGACATCAGCCAAACGAGTTGTGAGGTAAAAATAAATCACCTTACATGATATTGATTGAAAATCCAACCGCATAATTCAATTTTCTTTATTCTGATAAATAGAAGGATCACATCTTATTGGAACCCACATCCAGTGATGTTCTCAACTGTGAGTCAAAGGGCAAAAGTCGAGTAAGTTTCGGATAATACAATAGAAGAACCTTTGGAAATTTATTTCTCAAAATTACAGCATTTCGACTGCCGAAATCACATCAGAGTCGTGCAGCCAATGGATGAGAATCGTTTGTACATTTGTGGCACTAATGCACACAATCCCAAGGATCATATCATATTTGTAAGTGTCAATTAATTTATTTTAAAAGTTCATTGACTTTTTGTAATGTAAATAGTGCAAAATATGTTCAAACAGCTACATATGCATGTAAATTGTTGTATTTATGATCGAAGTAATCGCAACGCTGTAAGATTAATGATGAATAGAAAATCAAACAAATTATGCAAGCACAATAAATCTGTAACGTAACAATCGATATTTCCACACACATTGTTATTTTCCATCGGGATCTAATAAAGAACAACGCTAGAGAAGACAAAAACAGAAACACAATCAAGTTGATGGATTTGTATAATGAAATTGAAATTAACTCGAGCAATATTAAACAGAAAATGTTTGCCTTCATATTGAGTGCTTTCTCATATTTAAAAGTTATATGAAGGCTCAACCAATTTATGTTTTATTCATTGTTTGTTCAAATACAATGCTGGAAATGAATTTGTAATCCATTCACATTCACTTGTAATTCGCTAGGATTTTCCATCATGTTTAATGTCATGTTGTGGAATGAAGAAAAAACGAAGAAGAGAAGAAAAAGAAGCAAAGAAGAAAATCATTAAAAGCGTTTTGCTCGATGTTTACTTATGGCAACTTATGATTATTTATAGTGCATGTAATTTTATTAATCAGTTTCCTTCCTCCTATTTTCTTTTCATAAACTCAGACGAATTTAACTCATTTACCAAGATCTGAGCTTTTGCCCGGCATCGGAATGGGAATCGGAAAATGTCCATATGATCCGGTTGACAACTCGACAGCAATTTACGTTGTGAAAGGAAATCCTGGCAATTTTGCGGCTCTGGTAATTTATAAATAATTAATTACATATATTCGCTTCCTCGTCTTCATTGTAAATGAGTTGTTTTATTTCTTGCTTTACTTTAGTATTCGGGAACTAATGCCGAGTTCACAAAAGCAGACTCGGTCATTTTTCGTGCAGATATTCACAACATGTCAACGGGACGAAAGGAATATAATTTCAAACGGACCCTGAAATACGACTCGAAATGGCTTGACAGTTAGTTTTCCTTTTCAATTATCTCTCCACAAATTGATGCTTGCGAAAATTAATAGAAAAAACGAAAAACTTTTTCACAGCACTTCAATATCACAAAAAATCATCATCAACATTGTTGACTAAATGTTCTGTATTTTTCTTATCTCATCTTCTGATTATTTAGAGCCCAACTTTGTGGGATCATTTGACATTGGTGAATATGTCTACTTTTTCTTCCGTGAAACAGCTGTTGAGTACATCAACTGTGGTAAAGCGGTTTATTCACGTGTTGCGCGTGTCTGTAAGAAGGACACCGGCGGCAAAAATATTCTCAGTCAAAATTGGGTCACGTATTTGAAAGCTCGCTTGAATTGCAGCATTTCTGGCGAGTTTCCATTCTACTTCAATGAGATTCAATCAGTTTACCAAATTCCAACTGACAAAACCAAATTCTATGCAACCTTCACTACAAGCACAAATGGACTCGTGGGATCGGCTGTTTGCAGCTTTGACATTGGCGAAATTCAAACAACTTTTAAAGGGAAATTTAAGGAACAAGCAAGCTCCAACTCAGCATGGTTACCAGTGTTAAATTCGAAAGTACCAGAGCCACGTAAGCTTTATTAAATTTCAGTTTTAATTATTTTAATATCTTAATTAAATGAATTAAATTGAATTAAACAGGTCCAGGCACTTGCGTTGAGGAAACTGCTAGTTTACCAGACACTGTTGTCAATTTCATTCGCTCACATCCGCTTATGGATAAACCCGTCAATCATGAACATAATAATCCAGTTTTCTATAAGCGTGATTTAGTTTTCACAAAACTGGCTGTTGACAAGTACGGTGAAAATCTCATTTATTAAAATCTTTATAATTAATTTAATTAATTTTCAACAGAATCCGCAATCAACTCACCAATCAGGAGTTTAAAGTTCATTATGTGGGAACAAACAATGGACGTATCTATAAAATTGTTCAATTCATTCAAAATGGGCAATCAAAATCAAAGCTTTTGGATATTTTTGAAATAGCACAGAATGAGGCAATTCAAGTTATAGAAATCAGCCAAAAGCATAAATCTCTTTACGTGTCCACAGATAATCGTATCAAACAAATAGATTTAGAAATGTGTAGTCACCGGTATGATAGTTGCTTCAGGTGTGTCAAAGATCCATATTGTGGTTGGGATCATGATTCTGGCACATGTAAACCTTACAAGTTGGGATTATTACAGGTGAGACGAACAAACTTTACGATCAAATTCACTTTACTTTCCTGTATTGGAAGATCCCAAATAAATCCTAGGATTTTCATAAAGATTTTCTTAGTTTTTTTAAAGAAAATTGCAGTTACTTTGCCCTATTTCCCTTCATTTCCAAGATGTTCTCAACATTTCTTTAAAATCTTAATTCTTCTTCATTCTCACCGCTTTAACTAGGACGTTTCAAATGAAACAAACGATATTTGTGACTCAAGTGTGCCCAAGAACAAAATCATTGTAACATATGGTCAAAGTATTCACCTTGGTTGTTTTGAAACTGTACCAGAAATTCTGAGGGATCAACAAGTGTCCTGGTATCATCATTCGAAAGATAATGGACGGTAATGGAAACATTAAACAGTTAATATGTTTTTATATGGATTGTAACTCTCCCAACTTGTTCTTCTTTCTTTATTTCTCCTTCTACAATAAAAATAGTTATGAAATTAGATATAATGTCCACAAACACATCGAAACGACTGAAAGGGGATTAGTGATTGTAGCAGCACATGAACATGATGCCGGACGATATGATTGTCATTTGGGGGGCTCATTGCTGTGCAGTTATGTCATAACAGTTGATGCTCATAGGTAAGACAGTGAATATGGGATCAATTGAAGGGACGAAATAGCCGATAGACCTAACATAACATAAAGTTTTATCTGATTTCACTAACAATATAAAATATTATTTTCTCATTCTCTCTCACGTCTTTAGGTGCACTGCCCCAAACAAAGGCAACGATTATCAGAAAATTTACGCTGACTGGTGTCACGAATTTGAGAAATACAAATCGGCTATGAAACTGTGGGAGAAGCGTCAGACGGTAAGTCAAACATTTTTCTATAAACTTTCCTTACATGCATAGAGAGGTGAACATTCTATGAACAAACGGAAAAAAAGAAAAATACGAAAGTCCAAAGCATAAAGCTAAAGCGTTCTATTCAATAAATTTTTATTACCGCCACTTTTTATTACAGCAATGTTCAACCCCACAACAAAATTCCAGCAGCAATGAAATCCCAAAGGACTGAAAGCTGAGAGATGAAAATGAAAGCGAAGGCGTTATGCAATAAAATATAATGTGATGATTTGGAAATAAGCAAAAGTTCAAAATAATTGACATCGTTGTTCGTGTACTGAAACGCGTTCAAAAAAATGGAAGAAAAAAGAAAAAACATGAAAGCTTTTTTTATTGAATCATCGAAACCCAAAGCATCGGGCTTAAAATGTAAATGGAATAAAATTTTATAATTAATATTAGCACGATTAGATTTAATGAAGGGAAAAGGGTTTACTTAGAATTGTTGGCGCTATTCAAATGTTGTGTATCCAAACAATTCATACATTTCAACAAGCTCTAACCATCCAATTCACGATTAACGTCCATAACGATTATAAAGACAATTTCAAAGTTAAAACCGTCACATTTTGATGAGGTTTTGAGTGAGCTACATAAAATTTGAATGGCGTTTCTTCTTGTAAATATCTGAATTTATTCAACTTTAATGACTTAGAAAGCTTTCTCTTCTTCTTCTTTCAATGACTCAGAAGCATCATTTGGGATTTGTTCTTTCTTTTTATCTTTATTTTTCTCAACTTACATTTCACATATCGAGAGCTTCTCTACTATTAACTTGAAGAAGCTTTTCTATTCTCTAATCCGTTTTCTCTTTTCCAATCTTTTAATGCATATAAAAGAAAGCAAAAGAACATTTTTTCTTTTAAAAAATCACATATGAATGCATTTATTTAATAGAATGTCAATATAAAAAGCCCCAACGAATAACAAGATTAAAAAAATCAAAAGACTTGAGTAAGTTTCTTTCTTAAAACTAAGACAGTATCTAATCAAACTCTGTTAAAGGAAAATTGTAAAAATGAAGCTAGCAGAAAAGTACCTCTTGGGTCATGAAATTACTTAAAGCATTTTTAATTGTGTAAAATATTGAAAACTATTAAACAAAGAAACAATTATCTTAAAAAGTAAAAGAGTGAAATTAAAAAACTTTGCAATATCAAAACAATTTAAAATGATAAGAAGCAAAATAATTCTGAACTTATTGTCATTTAAATGTTTAGTTTTAAGAAAACTTCTTTTGGGCTTTAAGGAAAAGTAAAAATTCACATTTTCAAAGTTAAGGCTGGTGCTAATTTGTAAGTCGACACTGTAAAACTATCGAATAAAACAATCTTTTAAGTAAAACTTGATGGCATTTCTAATCGTGAGTTCATGCGACAATGAAGTTTTCAACATGACAGACTTGTTTGATTTATGACCATTTATTGCGCTTTCTTTTTTACTTTCGATTTTACATTTTTTTGTTTCAGTTCCCTTCATGGCTAAGCAAAGCTATGAAATCTTTACGATCAAGCTCATGCACGAAAAATTTTCACCCGAGAATTTTAGGCCTTAAAGCTTCGCTAGCAGAAATTTTTACGATTATGTTTTATGTCTAACAAATTCCCTAATGGTGCGCCAGCCATTTTTCCATTCCAACATGAAACAGGCAAGTTTATAGCTTTTTTCCTTTTACAGCTTTCAGGTGTTTGAGAGTAAATTTACTCTCCTTCTTACCTTTCCGTCTTTCTTTTTAAAATTTTCAAATGGAAGAGATTATGACATTTATTTTTATCACTTTATTGAAAAAAAAGAAAGGCTTTTCAGAATGAAAAACGTAAGAGGCTGCAGTTTTCTTCTTCCTTCACTTTTATCTAGCACAAGTCACTCCCATTAGCATGATCCTTTGAAAGATAAAAGGTCGTAAGATCCCCGCGGATGGACTTTTAAGATTAAAGCAACCTTAAAAGGTTTCTTACGGATATTCTTGATTTTCGAACGAAATGAAATTTTGAAGTTTGGAGATTTGTATAAACTGAAAGTCAAGCTGAATGAATAAATAATCAGATTTAAAAGGCTTTGATGGTTTCAGACTTGAACTTAATTCAGGAAATAAGAGCCCTCCTGTGCGCTTTTGCTAACTCGCAATCAAGAAATTTCTGAAAAATTGGGTAAACACGAAAATGCCTGAATATCATTCACGCAGTTCTATAGCAACATTAGCAGGATGACTAGAAATGAAATTATTGACTTCACATTAGATTTTATCATCTCTTAAAAATCAATAAAAGCAAAAAGAAGAAATTGAAGATATTCAAGATAAGATGAGGTAATAACTCTTTTCATTACAATTGTATTTATCTAGTCATCCTTAAGAACAACATGGAAATAAAAAGTTTCCCACTGCGAGTGGAATTACTAGAAAAATATATATCGCAACCCTCCGCCTTAAACCAACAAACAATCACAACTTTTTGACACTTTTGACAATGCTTTTCTATTAAATAAGTAGGTACTTGTCACTCACAGTGGAGGTTCTGATGATAGGATTTGAAAACTTTGGGCCAATTGAAAGCAGTTCAACAACGTCACTGCTTGATTTCTACTTAAAAGACAAAGCTGAGAGTATCTGGAAGTTCTCAAAACCTATTAAAACTTATCTTCGAGCTCATATACAACGATTATCTCTATATGAAATCTACCCTTCTTATTCCATTCTCGAATAAGAATTTGTTATGTCGAAGTGTTTTTTTTTCCCTTCTTTCTTTCCCTTCTCTTAAACATTATCTGTCTTTAAACATACATAAAAAGTTTATCTCATCGATTCGTATTACAGCTTGTGCAATGTTTTCATAGAAATTTTGCTAAGTATTTATTTGTTTGAAGGAAAACATATTTAATTGATGCCTGCGTGAATCAATATGAAAGCAAATGAATGCTTATTGGTAAATAAATTTGATGTGAGGGAAGCAAATGAGAAGCAGCATTGTTTATAGCAAACATAAATATATCATTTAAGCCTTTTTTGAAAGAGAAGCCATAAACATACGTATTATGTTAAACACACTACCAAAGTGTTATTAAATTAACTTTACACTTTCTCAAATGTCATGTATTAAACTGAAGCTACATTAATGAATTTTCCAGGAAAACAGTTCGTATGTTCACACAAGTTGAATGCTTTTCAGACTTCTCAGGTCAAGAAAGAAGTTAATATTCGAAAAGAAATACGAGATTAAATATTGTCTGTTCAATAATTGCATTTTCTGTAGAAACTTTTAAGCATTTGTTCAACAATTAACTTCATGGCAGACGCAATTGCACTTTGAGAATAGTTTAGAAAAGTTAAACATTTAAAAATGTCGCCGTTTCCATTAACACGATGTAACAGTTGAGATTTCTTTTTCTGATAGGTTTCCTTTCCTTACATGTTCAAAATTTTCCACAGAAACTTCCTTCTTTGTGTAGATGTGATAGATAGATAGATAGATAGATAGATAGATAGATAGATGTTTTATTTACCATAATGGTATTTCGTTTCTCTTTTTTTTGTAATTCACAATTCATTGTTGGGAT
>CVRI01000054.1:1202836-1388048 GCA_900005825.1 Clunio marinus
AACAGTTGAGATTTCTTTTTCTGATAGGTTTCCTTTCCTTACATGTTTAAAATTTTCCACAGAAACTTCCTTCTTTGTGTAGATGTGAGTTGATAAAATTTAACATTAACTAAATAGAATTCTACTTTGATACTTTGTAAAGTTCAGCGTTATTCGCTTAAACTGTTAGGGAAATAAAGACAATATAGAAAATTTTTACGCGTGTTTATCATTAGGAATTATCTTGATTTACATTATAGAAAGATCATAAGTTATGAGTCATAAAATTTAACACAAATGAACTTTAAGTTTACTTGTTTTCAAACTGTTTTCAACTATCAAAGCTCGCAGATGTTTCAACAAAAATATTTCGCTTTCCGAATCATATTCTTGAAGATAAGTTATCATTATGAAAAGAGAAGAAAATATCATGAATGAAGCTATTAAACACTAAAGTAAGAAAGATGTCGTTACATGACCTCAAAGCTCATTAATCATTTCGAACAGAAATAGTTAGTAAGGATTTTATGCTTTACGAACTTTGACGTGGGATGATATCAAAATCAATCCACATATTTAACATGAATTATGAATAATTTGGAACATAAAGTGTTTGATTGGAATGTGTTGGAATCTTTTTCTTGCTAAATGAATGATGCTCGAAATTCAAATTAATTCGGATGTCTGTCTAAAGAGACGACTGACTTATTATCTACATATAAAGTATGTTAGTTGTAGAGACGAAATTTAGATTGATGAGAAATTCTCGGAGCTACACCAACATTTAATGGATTGGCTTATTAATCAGCCAGATATCAAATTATAAATCGTATATTCACTTCAGACAGGAATCAAATTTTGAGTTTAAGGAAACATTTGTTTATGATTATGATGAATTGAAATAAAAGAAAGAGTTATCTGAATTGTTAACCCTTTTTCTGTAAATACATTAGAACTAATCGCTCTTAAAATAATGAAATCCTTGTCTAATAATTTGTTATGTTTTCCCAGTAATGTGACATGAATCAAATGCAAATTTAATGTCATGAATACCTTTTCCGGAAATATGATGAATCACTTTAATAAAGAAATTGGAAAATTACATGTCCATCTTCATTCCCACAGTGAACTCTCCGTATTAAAAATTCAAAGTTCTTTTGTAAAAAGTTCAACAATTTCTGTATTCAGGATTTAATTTGTTATGTAAGCAATTTGTGAAATGAATCTATCTAAGCATGTACAGTAAAGAAAGGCAAATTCTACTAAATCATACACAATCAAGTGGAAAAATGAATTCTTAAAAGTATTGTTTTAGTTCATTTACCATGCAATTACAGTTGCAGCTGCCATGTACGTATTTTCAATTGTATTCAGTCATAAAGTTTTACGTGACGTTGATTACCACAAACGTTTTTCTTTTGCTTGTAATCAGTAAATGTGCATGAAAACTGATATTTTTAATGCATGGATCACTTTACTTAATGATTTTAGATCTGTAGCATAGAAAAAGGAAAAACAAATTAAAATAAACCATAACAAGCATATGCTGAATTTACGCTCACATGTTTCAATCAAAAACCATCATGGAGAATGGAAATAGTCAACAAACAACAGCAATCTCTTATCCTTTACACATTTAATATAAAGTATCGTTTACATTGGATTGGTTTTACGACATTTCTATGCTTATTTTAATAGCTTCAGCCATTAAATTCCCATTCATTATTAATTATTTTTGGTTGGGGGAGAGATGAGATATTTACGTACGTATGGTAATCAGAAGGGAGATAGTAATAAAAGTATACATGAAAATGTATAAGTAAATCGATTAGGTAATTCATTTGAAAATTTATTCGAAGAAGCGAAAACTTTTCATCGTTATTAATTTTCTCTTAATATCCTTCGGCATATCTAACATCCTGATTTTTGTCCACAATTTAATTTAACGACACTGCACTGGTACGAAAACATGCAATCATAGGCGATGCATAGATTTGAACTGCTGATGAGTTTTAAACGGAATGTTGTGATGATGGGGCTTGAAATTTTTGAGATAAATTTAGAAGTGTCGAAGTGTTATGAAGTTATCTCTACCGTTTGGTCTGCCAGACTAAGAAAAGTGAAGTGCTTTCGGTTTTTCAGAGCTCAATATTAAATATACGCAATGAAAAACCCTTAAGGATCAGAGAAAACATAATTTTCCTCTTGGTGTTAGTGGACGATGAAAAACGAAGTTTAAGATGAAGCTGAACACACAGTAACCCCAGTGTTGTTTTACCCGTAAAGCAAAGGAAATCTAATCAAATATACATAAGACCTTCGAGAGACACTTGAGCACATTTTCGTGAATAAACACAATTTCTAAAGCAAAACCAGTTTTTGTGCCAACACAGATTCGTGAAAGCATCTTCAATCCTTATTTTGCTTCCTTCTCCTTTTCAAAACATCACAAAAGGGTCAAATCAGTTTGGATTATGTTTTTTCTATCGATAGAAGATAACAAGCTGTAAACATGCAACTTTAAAGTTCATTGGCTAACTAACATTTCATTACAACCATGAGTGAAATGGAAATTTTAAGCTATTTAATTCCATTTTTCTCATTGCAACAGACTTAACATTCAGAAAAGTCGCAAAACTTTTATAATTTTATCGCTCTGATGCAGAAAGCATATGGAATTAAATCCATGCTAGTACGAGCTATAAATTTAAGGATTTATTCATTAAGTATGGTTTAACGCTTAAAACGGACCTTGTGGCACAACTGATAAAAGGTGAAAATTGTGAAACGCAAGCAAATCACATTGTAGTTGATTTATGGAGTGGAATTTGAATGTTACTTTTAAAATCCTGCTGCTCTTGTCGTAATGTTCATTCTACAAAAATTTCACTCAAACAGCAGACATAAATTTCCCTTGTGGATCTTCATAAAACCAAATTAAAAAAGATTAATTAAAAAGACAGACTGCAGCACACGTTTTAAATAATTTATTAGTCTGATGCGCGGGTGTGAAGAAAAGAAACCACAACTTCACTATACAGAGCCAATTAAAATATTTTTTGGTACTTTTATTTGTAAATATTCTTTACAACAAGAATAGAGATTAAGTTTACTGCGGTGAAGACACTGACTCAAGTGCAGTTAACCATGAAAGTGTCAGACGTTTGTTTTCCTACTTTTGAGGTTGAAATAAGAGATTAACTTCGAATCTCTTTGTTTTTAAAGAAAAATAGCTTTTAATTTATGTCTGGTTCTAAATTTTAAAATGAAATGGCGAACTTATGGAAGAAAACTCGAATAGAAGTTGGCAATGTTTCATTTAAACAAGAACTTGACTCATTTGCTTTACTCATGACAATCAAGTTGATATAATGAGTCACGTGAAATCAAGTCAAGTTCTTCGCTTTCTTCAATTTACATTGAAAATCTTTTTTATTCTTAAACGTGATTTGCAGCAAACAAATTTTATTTTTTTAAAAATACTTTGTTACGTTTATCAACTTAAAATGTTAAAAAGATCTCTTGTTAGTATCTCCAACGTTATTGTTCAATTTTCACACTCGAAAAAGAAAAACTTCAAATTCTTTATGAACGAAAAATTTTATATTCTTGGAAGAAGCAACAAAGTCTTCAGTACTCAAACAATTTTATGTCAACCAATGACAAAACTCGTCTTCCAAATTTGCCCTTCAACCATATGACAAACTTTCTCTAAATGAGGGTTTCTCGAAATTAATTAAAAACTTTTTCTCTTTCTGCTCCTTTTTGCGCGAGAATTTTTTTCTTTTTCGTTTTTTTAAAAAGAATGACAATCATTAACTTTTCTTTCGCGTTCATTTTTATAAGCTGCTTTTTAAGGATAAATACTTTAAAGCACATTATGTTTCAAACGAGCGAAAGACGAAGAAAAATGCTGGTAAATTATTTTAAAGCTTCTTAAGATTTTTCTTTTCTTTTCTCTTTTTTCTTTACATAAAACCTTATTAGCATCAACAAATCTCACTCGCAATGAACCCATAACATTCATAACTTCCCATGGTTTATTTTTCATCGAACGTAAGAGCGACGACTCACGATAGATGAAGCCCCCAAAACGCACGCTCCTTTTTTCCAAACGATAAAAATGTGTGAAAAGATAAAAATGTTTTAATAATTGTGCCTTTGGGATATTTTTTCCTCATAGGACCATCTCGAATAAAACATTCAAGTCTCAAAATATTCTCAATGAAAATTTCATTGAAAAGCTGGAGTAAAAAATGGGACTTGTTGATGTTGATGCTTGAGAGAAGAAAAAGAAATAGGCGAAGATTACGAATAATAATTCATTCGAATATTTAAATTTGAGCTCGCATTGCATTTCGTCTGCTTCTTGAATCATAAACAGATAAAAAAGACTAAAGGGTGCTTCTCGTAATACAGAAAAAATTAACTTTGATCAGAGCTAGGAATTGGATTGCCTTCAATTTACAATTTAAATATTTTCATTTAGGAATTGCGATTTCCTAGAAATAAATCAAGCGCAAACTTTGAGTTTTTCCTTCTTACTTATTAATGCTGTTTATTCTTCATTAATACCTTCCTTTGCAAACAAAAACGATTCAAAATCTGCAAAGATTTCACTTCGAAAGCTCCGCTTACATTCAATATTATTATTTATACAATCGTTTCTTAATTCGATTATTGATTATCGATTTCCTTTTTATAAATTCGCTTTTAATTTTTAAATATTTTTCCGAACAGAAAAGAAGAACATTCAATTTGAAAAATAATTTTCTAACAATACTGACACAAGGGAAGAAGAGGCAACGAATAATTTTCTTAATTAACTTCGCTCCATCTTCAAAACGAACCATCTGCTGTCATTGAATAATTCATTGAAGGTAAATGAGACAGTAAAAGGAAAGGAAATTAAGGGAGTTTCACTGTCTGATTTTGTTTCCGAATGTCAATCTTTTATACACGCCATGTAAAGTTCCAAATACATAATTATTGAGAAAAACTGACAACTTTTGTGACAACCAGAAAGTTTTGGAATTCAATGCGACGAGTACTTAAAGCTGAATCATCTTTCGCAAACTTCAGTAAATCTTCAGAGGGAAACACAATTAAAGCACATTGCACTTGTAGAAATTAAATTTGATTGCATAAAGCAACAAAATATCTAAATCCTATCTTTATTGATAAAGAGAATTTTATTAGAAGATAAATTTGATTCTGAAATTCTCATAAAATATTTACTTGAGGATAAAAGCGAAATGAGGTTGAAGTTCTACTTCTGAAATCTTTGCACATTCATTTACGTCTACGTATCGTTTGGATGACAAAATGCAAATGCATAATCACCGCAAAAACCACCCACACCCACCCTTGCTGACCATCGTTCGTATGTAAAACACAAGTGAGAACAATAAACGGTTTTATGTTAATTACAATTTGGAATGCAAATGGTTGAGTGAATGCAATGCAAATATCATTTGATTATCATAAATTATTCCCACTCCTCTTCTTTAAACGAAGATATATTATTGTCCACCGTGATTTCCTATGATTATTTATTTTAAATTGTAACATTAGCCTTTAAATTGCTCCTATTTGTTTATTACAATCTTTTGAATTTTCAGTCGCTTTAGAAATCAGAAAATTATTTATTCAAACACATGGGAATATTCGCATCCATCAGAGAACATTTGCTGTCAAAATTTCAAAAAAATTTATTAATATTTATAACTTATTTTGCTAAGAAGAAGCGACAGCTTCAAAAAATCACAACAGACAAGCATTTAAATTTTAAAATAATTCCATGCTCATCGTAACATATCAAAAACATATGACGTTTATTCTTTGTTTTGTCTTTTAATTGTTTAATTAATTTATTCTGAATATGTGCGTATGAAAGGCTTCAGGAATGAAACATGTTTTCATTTCAGAGAGAAAAATAAAAGTTTTGACTCTTGAGCACTGCACATTAGCAGTTAAACAAAGAAGTCTCAACATATCACAGGTTGTGATATGCTAAACATTTATCTCACGGAAACGTGATGTTAGACAATGTAGAGGTGGCTTTTATTATACAAGAGAAAAATTCTGAAGTTGATGCTTCATCAGTCTAAATATTTAAATTTTAATTAAAGAACTTTTTTTTCTCATATCTATCAACGACAGAGGCAAATATAGATTTAAAGGAAATAGCAATTAAAGTCTTTAGGGAACATAACGACGAAGCTTTGAAGTTACTTCTAAAGTGTTAATTCATCTAATGGCGTTTTGTGTTGAACTTTACTTGTCATCGCTTTCCCCCGGTCGCAGATAACAAACAAAGATAAACTTTTTCTTTTAAATTATTCGACATAATACAGTCGACAATTGTTTAATTTTTATTTCACTCTCGTCGTTAGTCGTTTTGTTTAAATGCTGAACGCGAAAGATTCAACAAGAATTTTAATTAAAATCGTAGTCATTTTACTGTGCAAATGTCTCGCCTTTTTCATATCCAACGACAAGGAAAGCAATAATTTCTGTCATATCATTTTGAGGGCAAAATTGATTGCAGTTGTTCATCTCCTCATGATAAATATTCGTATTTGTAATTTCTATTTTCACGCCTCTGAATATGTTTCTATACATTCGTACTCTTCCAATTTTTTTTATTGTGCTTTTGTGCGAAAACACCATCGTCATGTTCATGGGTTTATGCGTCTGTTATGTGTGATTACATTACCCGTTTACATCAGATGACGTCTGAAAAAATTATACACAAACGATCTGGCATCTCTAACTGAAGCAAACAAAGAAACCAACTCTCTTGATAATGCCGGGGATGTCTCATTATGTTTGTTGGTGTCGCAAATTATTGCTTCAAGGACAATTAAAATTAATGGAGGAAGTTTTTTTCCCCGCGTTCGTTGCTCAACAATTGGAAAATTAAAAGATGTTGTGTTTCAGGATCGTTTCTCTTCTTCTCACCCACGACAATAATTAAGGTTGTAAATACAGGAAATTAATGTAAGTTCCTTTCTCATCACTGTCTCGTTCACCACAATAACGATCAGAAAGATGCTTTGAAAATCACAATGTCGTAGAGCGAAAAGTATCCTCAGGGCATCAAAGAAAATTTTGTAATTCTTCGCTATGAACATAACGAAAAATATCTTAAAAATCAATTTACTTACATAAATTCTCAACGAGGAAGGAAAAATTTGTTGTGAGCTGCACGCAAATAATTCATCTAAAATAGAGTGAAGCTCATAGACGTGAGTGTACTTTTAAAATGTTAATTTTCCCTTTGTGTGTGATAATTGAATTTATTCGGCTTTGATGATTACCCATCGTCGCAATGTTTCATCGTGGCAGTAACGAAGGTATTAGCGATGAAGAGAACGAGAGAAGAGGGAGGATTCTCCATAAACTTCCATGACCATATTTTTCATCATTATGAGATGGAAGAAAATATTACAAAGATGAAAGGCGAAAAAAAAATCTAATTAAAAATTTTGCCTTCAAAGTGACGATGAAAGGTATCTTCATGTTGAAGGAATGAGATAATTTTCTCTATATTCTTAAGAAAACATTCTTTTCATTCCTTCTGATCGTTGTTCATAGTAAATTTCAGGAAGTGTCATTTAGATGGAATGCAATTTAATAGAAAATTGTCACGTAGCGTCATTGTCAATTAGTGTTGCATCGGAATATTATGTGCAATTTCTAAAGAAATTCTTCTTCCTCTTTTATTTATTTATCTTCAAGGAAAACATAAGATGAAGAAAATATAATTCATGAACGTTGTGGAAGCGTTATATCATTAAAATCTTCGATGTTCAATATCTTTATAAAGTAAAACCGAAGCCAAATTATACTGAAATCAGCTATGAATACGACAGTAATTTGCACTTCATTCGATGTCGATTGTCGAAGCTTTATCACTCGTATGTAATCTGAAATCAATTATCATTTGCGACTTCATTCAATCGTGAACATTTTGGATATGAAAAGCTCGACGTGGTTGCGCACAAACTTTGAATGCGAGAAATTCAAAAACTTTACAAACATCGTGTGCCAAAAATCAATTCAAAAATGATATTGGAAATGAACTTTTCTTTTACCAAATCACGTTTGTTGTGTGCTTCAGTAATATTCTTTCGAAAAAAAAGAAACACCTTTAATGTTTCCGGTAAAAATGGTTTTTCATTTCGATTTATCCCTACGAACCGGATTCAACACACAGCATGACTTTTCCTTTATTCGTTCTCTAAACTGTGTGCTTCTTGCTTCCACTTCCCTTCCGTTCTAATGTTTAACTCTTGTGGCTTCAACACTCTAAACACACAATCCTCGGATCTTTAAAGATTAAACAAAAACGCTTTCTTTTCTCGTTCATAAAGAAAGTTATTGAATCCGTGATTTCATACAATGACGATACAAATTAACTTCTCAGTTTAACTTAAGATGAGATTTCACAATGAAAAAGAAACAAACCGAATCAGTATTGCAGTGAAAAACGTGAGATAAGAAGACAGCTTCAGTGAAATGAAATGAAAAGACACAAAGTGTGTGTTCCTTTCTACAGAATTAACACGTCAATTCAGTTAGGCAGTTCATTGATCAGCATCATTTCACAGCAGCAGTTCCATCACCAGATGAACAGAAAGAAAAACTTATTTCATTTCAATTTCTTTTGAGCTTACAAATTGGGTAAATCTCTCTATTATATTCGATTTATTCGGTATGTTGTATGTACAAACGATGGGGGATTACCACAAACTATGTTTGAGTGTTCAATGAAAAGAAGGAGAAGAAAAGTTTTCGCATCTCCACCCCTCATATTCCTTCTCCTGATCAAACTAATACGAGAGGAGAAACGGTCAAGATAAAAAGATATATTAAGTGAATTTATTCCTCCAATGTGTGATATAACAGAAAGTCTGTTTTTGAAAGTCATGTCCTAAATGTGTCATGAAAATCATGTATAACCTAGGGAGAAGGAGAAAAAGAAAAAAAAACTTTGACCCTTATTGATCATCGTCGTCTATCAAAATACGAGAATCGAAAAGAAAAAAAACATCTTTTGTATGACTAATCAATGTAGCACAATGTTCTTTTATGAACTGTTATGCCTCCAGACCGTGGCTTGTATTTCACACCATGAGATATTGAAATGATTATCAGAATAAAAGCGCCACATAAATCGACAGGCTTTTTATAACTGAACGGAACTTACATACCCTCACTCTATGAAAATAAGTAAATATTGAATAAATATTCTGTGATGTGGACGTAAAAAAAATGTTTAGTCACAAATTTTTATGATTTTGAGCCTCGTAAAGAAGGCGCAAATCATGAAAAATTCTTTTCAAAGGAATCTAAAATTCGGAAATCTCGTTAAAAGGTCATAAAGTAGGAGTGATAAAACATCGTTGTATGATGTGATCCATCCAGCGCATCCTTCGCATTGGCAAACATGCTTAATAATTGAAAATAAATGAAAAAAGAATCTGTAAAGGTTCAGTTGACACAATTTTCGGTTTTTCTTTAAAGGTCCATCGACTAACAAGTATTTTCATGTTGTAACTTGTGTAATATCACCATAAAAATGTTTAGCCTCGAGGTCCTCGAAAGAAAAGAAAAAACACATTTTGAAATCAAGTTTCAAGGGTGGAAAAAAAGGATGACGGCAAGAAAAAAGGAAAAGTTGTTTGAGTAAACATTTTTTTCGGGTAAATTCAAGTTGACTTTAGAGACAAGTCATAAAGCAAAAGAATATTTTTAAAGTAAATAAATCTTGTCGTTTTATTCTTATAAAGATGACTGGAACGAATGAAAGCAAACTTTTCGAGTCAAAAGGGATGAAATTTTCCTTTTGTATCTTAAATTCTTTTAAAATATTGAAAGCGAATGGACTGAATGGAGTAAAAGTATCGTTTTTAATATTTTGATAAAAATTATTTCAATTTTATTTCTTATAATTGGTTCGTGACCACAGAAATCTTACAATAAAAAAAAAGTTTCTTACTTCTACTTCATTTTAATACTAATTTTGTGTGAATTATACTTATTTATTAGTCATGTCCTTAACAATTGTTCACAATGATATTGAAGACATGGATGAGTGTTTATATGTGATCTTATGATTCTTAATTTAAACTTAGATATTCACTCTCGAGTCTACAGAATCTGCATGGAACTTTAAAGTTTTTCTTCTTTACCTCTTCTCTCCTTCTCTCTCTTTAATTTTATCATGAGTCTTTGAAAATATACGATTTCACTTATGAAATAGAAATTTATGCTATCTTGAATAACGTTCTTGTATGAGTAATGTTATCTATTTGTTTCAGTTTTTCTTTGAATCGTTTTTCTCCCTTCCCAATTCAGGAAAATTGAGTTTATTGAGAAAATGGTTATTTTAAGTATTTATTGCTAAAAGTTTTCCATTCCTTATGAAGAAAAATAAAATTTATGTTTTGTCATTGAAGTTTTCACAATCTTATGTTGCATTTCTAAGTAGCAGAGAGTTGCACACAATACAAATCTTTGCATTGGCGTTGAAATTTGTAGGAGAAAAATCATTGAATAACTTTTGATAATGTTCATAAAATGTTAAAGTTGAGAGAAAAAGGATTTTCAGCAGTTTATTTTGTTTTCACTTAGATACATATAATTCTATTTGAACCGAGAAAGTCGGAACGAATTTCCCAAAGATTTAAAGCTCAAAATTATTGGGTTAGAAACAGAAACAATGTTCAACAGAATATTGTTGAATAATTACGGAACTGTCTCCATTCACGCTCAAATTTCAATGTACAATCAAGTTATTTATTTTTTTTCTTTCCATTGAATTTATCACAGATTTACCTCAGGCAGAAACAAATGTCAAACTTGATCAAATTATTTTAAATGAAAAATTAAATGAAGACGTAAAAGCAGATAAAGAAAAACTTTCAAACCCAAAACATGGAAAGACAAAAAAATGTTTGCAAGAAGAAAGTTTGAGAAACATCCAAAAGGGAAAAAAACTTAATGCAATCTTAAACAAAAAAAATATCTAATGAACTAAAACTATTTAATTAAATACAAAAAGTTTAATTAAGTATCTGAGGGTTTTATTTTAAAATTCTGGAAATATTGCTTAGTGTTCTAAACTTTTCTACCTTCATCCAATATCTACGTTTAATTAATTTTTCATTTCTTTTCTGTTGCTGTTTCTTGTCATTAAGCATAAAATCTTCAAGTTTAAGCCTAGGTAATACATATTAACGATAAAATTTCTAACTCTGCTTTACATTCCCTTTCCTTGTGTTTTGTTACAATTTTATTTTATTTTATTTTCTTAATTCCTTTTGCTTAGCCATTTCCATTTGTTCAAGTGAAATAAAATTCCTTCGCGCAAATGCCATTTATGTACATGGAGAACGAAAAATGAAGAAAGGCAAAATCAATAGAAAAGCGAATGGACAAGTTCGATAAAGGAAAAGCCCTCCAAAAAAGTTTTCCTCCTCGGTAATTTATCATGAATATAACATTTTACTCTGAAAAGCTCGATTATTTTTTGTTTTTCTTCTGAAATTTTACAAATGTTCTTCTGTTTTGCTTCGTTCATGATGATGAACTCGTACTACATACTTAGTTAGTTGGCAAAATTTCAATAGCAGTAATGTCTACGATGGGGTTAAAGGGATTTTTAAAAATATTCTGAGTTTTGAGGTTCGCTGGCAAAGATTGCTTTTGACAAATGAGCGATTCATTTATCTTCATTTTTATTTTTCTTTCTTTCTTTCTTTTTTATTTATTGCAATTGGGAAAACATTGAGTTGCTCTAATCTAAGCTTTCTATTATACACGCATAACACCAGCTTCGAATGACAAAGTAGAATAAGTATCTACAACCAATAACTGTTCACTTTTATATCTTTTTTTGTCTGTGTGTTTATCTGTAGTTTATGAGATTTTGAGTTGGTAAGAATCAATTTCCCAAAGGAAAAGAAAAATCTTTTCATTCATTCTTTCACATTTTCTTTCTACTTAGAATAAATCTTTCTTTCGCTATCACTTTGCAAAGCATTCAAGCATTATTATTTATTTTATTTATTTATTTATTTATTATAGTCTTAAACCAGATTGATTGATTTATATTATAAATATGATGGATAGTCTTTCACATGGTTGGCGAGTTTTCCTTTTTTACAAAAAGATTTGGATGAAAGTTCAAAAAGAAATTCATATTCAGGAAACCATAAGATGATAAATCAATGTTCACTATTTACTTCAATTTTACAAAAATAAACTTTCATCTTCGAATAAAATATCGCGAATTTATTTTCCTCTTCTTTTTATTCTGTTTTATCCCCCATTTCGAATAGCTAAACTTCTAATTTTTAAAAATATTGGTTGATTCAGTTCTTTTTTTCGTCTGAGAAGAGATTGTTGAAAGCTCGAGATGTTGATTTAGCCTGGGATAAAAAAAGGAAGAGAATAAAAATTAAATTAATATTCTTTTTTCCGCAACAATCATCAATTTCATTCTCTGCACAAATAACATGAACCTTTGTTAATCTTTCTTACCTTATCAGACATTATTGTTGGAGCTTCTGCTGAATACTTCATTAGGATGCTGATTGCTAAAGTTTTGTTTCGCCGAGCATTGCTGAAAAACAAGTAAAAGAACAAAAGTTAGTTAACGTCATGAGAAAACAGGGCAAAATGTTCATGGAAATCAGCGGTTGCTAATAGCAAGGCTAACAGGAATATTAAATATTTAATCGCGGCATGAATTCAACGGAAATTATTGCCGCAACCACAAAATATAAAATAAAAAAAAATTGAATGAGTAGAATAATTTTTTATGCTGCATGAATGCGAATCAATTTTCACATAAACATATAAAATGAGTTATGACCGCAGCTTGAATAAATATTTCTTTAACCTTAAAGTTTGTTTTTCTGAAATAGTTACGAAATGAAAGTCCGTCAGCAGCATATAAACTGCAATCGAGAACTGCTAAAGGGTTTGTGATATCAACTGAAAAGCTCTCAAATTTCTCATGTTCAGTCATTGTATGAAAGGATCATTGTTACTTTTTGTTTGCGTATTTATTTAATTGGTTATGTAAGTACGAGGATTAAATTCTCCAGTCATAGTCTGTAATAATTATGAATTCAACCATTTTCACCGACATAATATAATGCAATTCAAAAATTCGCATTTGATTTATTTTTATGCTCGTTTGAAATTGTTTTGCATTTTTAAAACTCGTCGTTATAATATTTTTTTAATATCCAATTGTTGTTGATATTGCTTTTGTAACCGATTGAACAATGAAATTCATTTGCACGACCACACTAACCATAATGAGAATTGTTTGGCGGCTGACCGAGAGCATTTGCTGTTTCTGGTGTGTTGATGTTAATTTAAGCGAACAACATAAAGGAATGGCAGTAAATTCTCTTCAAACCACTCTTATGAAAAAGGGTCAGCATAAAAGAAAAACGCAGTATGTACTCAACACCGCACAGATGTCCAATAAAGCATCAGACGGTAAACATGCGAACGGAAAAAAATATTTAAACCTCAAAGAGTTTGAATACAATCAATAAGCGAATATAGTTGTTTAAGTGTAGCATTTCAAATAAATGCAAAAGCCTTTTCATTGAAATCTCATTTTCAACTTTACTCCCAATTCTTTCATTAATTTGCTGGCTGATTAATGATGAACATGAAAAGCTACAAACGGCCCAAAAAAAAGAAGAGAAAGAAATCCTCGAATGTCCGCAGGGCATCTTTAATGGATTTCAAATGACAGTCAATGGGAGATATAAACAGATTAGAGGGTGGATCCATCTCATGTATTTTTTCTTTACTCGTCGTCACTGGCGACTAAAACCAGAGAGAACAGAGATTTATCCTTTTCAATAATATAACAATGGAAATAATGTTATTCCTATTTAAGAATACATTTAGTCGACTCCTTATACAAGACATCAACAGCAGCAAACAAGGAAATAAGGAGGAAAAATAAATCCATTATTAGTCATTTCTTATGACTGCAAATCAAATAAATACAACAATGTCGCTATCAATAAATTTATTGTGTGTGGCTTTGGCTGTTATATGCTTTAAGAGATTGTTTATGGGCATCGAGTTTTAACAGCGACGTAATAAAACATTTATGACAAAAAGGAAAAGACGAAAAATTGTTGGAAACTTGAGAAAGAAACCGAAAAAATAAATCAATGAATCGAAATGATTTCTTTTTCTTCTTTTCGCTCGACTCAGATTATTTTCTGCAAATGAAGTTAACAGATTGAGACTTCTCGTGTTTCATTTTTCGACACATGAACTTTATGTTCGAGTCGATAAATGTATGTTGAGAAATAAAATTTCAGATTGTTCAACTTTCGATAATTTAAAGTGACAACAATGAGGTTTGAAATTAAATTTGAATAAATGTTAAACATCACTTTTCTTAAACGTAACTTCAAATTAAGAAATATATTTGTTTACTCTCATATGTTTGACGCAACTCATAAAAATTGTCAAAGGAATTTAGCTAAATAAAAAAATTATTTTCTTCTTCCAATAATACTTACTGCCTGCTTTTTCTCCCACGTCTTCATAGCCGATTTGTATTTCTCAAACTCGTGACACCAGTCGGAGTAAATTTTCTGATAGTCATTGCCTTTGTTCGGTGGCGTACATCTGGTGTGCGGAAAGAAATCCAATTATTTTTATTGCAATTTTTTTTCAATTCTGCTGGGATTTAAGGGAGCAGCTTAAATATGGATGGAGAGCCTTAAAGCACGTATGTGTGTGATGCACAGATATATCTATTTAAGCTTCTCCAAGGAAACAACACAAAATGTTGCGGGAATTGATAGTGAACTAAACATTTATCATCATCGAAAGCTATTTTCAATCTCTCACCTATGAGCATCAACTGTGATGCTGTAACTGCACAATAACGAGCCACCCAAATGGCAATCATAACGTCCAGCATCGCCTTCATTGACAGAAACCACCACGAGACCACGTTCAGTTGTATCGATATATTTCATCGGACTATATTTCACTTCATAGCTGTTGGTCGTCGACGCGAAACGGCAGACACAAAAAGGAATGTTTCGTGAAATGGAGAGAAAGGACAAAAGATTTATTAATCAATTAAAATTGTAAGCGACACAAAACTTTTTCCATTTGATTCCCCAATGAGGCATAAATTATGAGTTCTAAAAGCGTAATAATAGCGGGGGTAGGCAAAAGAATGAAAAAAAAGGAAGACAAAAAGAAATTTGAAAGAATGTTCCGCTGGACCACTTACCGTCCTTTATCCTTCGAGTAATGATACCATGATACTTGTTGATCTTTCAGAACTTCTGGAATTTTAACAAAGCATCCCAAGTGTACACTTTGTCCGTAAGTGACGACAATTTTCTTTTTCTGAACACTTGTATCACATATATCATTCGTATCGTTTCCAACATCCTATTATGGCACATTCGAGTGAGCGTGCAATGAAAAAAAGAAAAGAGATACAAAGAGAAAGAATATATTATTAAATAGAAAGCCAATAAATTACGATGTTACATCGACAAACACATCTGATAGTAGCAGAAAAAAATATTTTCTTCTCAAGGATTTAAGAGAGAAGAAAGAAAGAAAATCTTTCATGTAACACTCGATAGTAAGCGTAAAGTATGATGGTTGTAATTTATTATTTTTGTTCTTAAAAATATGTAGATATTTGAAAAGAAAATACAAGCAAAACTTCCAACTTCATTTGTCAAATTTATTTGTCAATTCGTTCGTGACAAAATTTTAAGAAGCTTTATCTATTTTTTTTTACCCTTACATAGTTCATAAGGGCGTCATCATCACGAGAAAGACAAAACAAGACAAGCATTTAATAATCTGTCTATGTAAATGATTCTTTTGTAAACAAGCATGTTGCTTCTCTCAACTCAACAGTCAACAGTCAACACTTGTTAGTTAAATTCTCAGCCGGAAAAAGATGAACGATTGATAAGGGAGGAAGGTACGAGTAGCAAACTTTTTAATTAAATTCCTAAAAAGCCCTCATTTGTTCATCGTTTCGCTCTATGTTGTCGGGTAATTTTATACGGGACTAGATTGAAGGGAAAGAGATCTATATGGAGAGAGAGAAAGAGGGAAAAATTTCTATGATTTGAAGGTAAACTCCCGTGTGCCAGCACATAAAATTAACTAATGACTTGTACGTGAGAAGGAAAAATTTTCTAATTAATATTTTCTCTCGTATGTTCGCTCTGTTGTGATCCAACATGCCCTAAAAGACTGTAAAGCTTCGAGAATTGTAAGGGAAAGTTTTGTAAGAGATGTTAAATTGAAGCGAATGTTATGTGTGTTGTTTTGTTCATTTCCGACATTTTGCACGCGGCTATTAAACTCACCTGTAACAATCCCAATTCGTATGGTTTACATGAGCTGGTGCTCTCATCCCAACCACAATATGGATCTTTGACACATCTGAAGCAACTATCATAACGACGACTACACATCGCTAAATCAATTTGTTTGATACGATGATCGGTGGATACGTAAAGTGATTTACGCTTTTGGCTGATTTGCATCACCTGAATTGCTTCGTTTTGTGCGACTTCGAAAATATCGAGTAATGTAGATTTCGATTCACCATTTTGAATAAATTGCACAATTTTGTAGATGCGTCCGGTGTTAGTGCCGATGTAGAAAACTTTATATTCCTGATTCAATATTTTTATGTAAATTCTGAAAGAGAAAAAATGGAAAAAGAAGATAGAAAAGCGTGAAAATTCAATCATGTAGATAGTGATGCTTACGACATTTCATTCGTTATTCAACTATCAATGAAAACGGAACGAAATGACGGTTAACACTAAATATATCACAGAAAATCATTTTATTAAAAAATTCTTCAGTATTTCTGTCCAAAGAACGTTATCAGAAAAATATCATCAACAGCATTTTTCATTTCCATCTTTCAATAGGAAACTTTCAGGAAATTAAATAATTTCAACCCAGAAATAAAACTATCTATGAGTTTTTTCTTTGAAGTAACGATTATTGTTGAAGAGACCCAAAAAGGAAGAAAAAGAACGAAATCAACTATTCAGCTTTAACATTTATTTCTTCATTATATTTTGGGACTGTTGGGGATGTTTTGGCAAATATCGTCTCATCTTGAAATGAATTTATCTAAACTTTTGTTCTAAACTTGTGTCCTGGTTTTGCTCTAAATTTAAGCCAAAGGTAAGAATAAAAAAAGAGAACACTTCGAAAGCATTCCACTTGAAAAAGAACGTCACGAGAGTTAGCAGACATAAAACCAATATTTAGGTTATCTTAATGAGAACTTGAGGTTGAAAAGGCTTCAGCATGTAATAAAAAACAAATTACACAAAGTGTACGGATCCCTCTAAAGGTCGTGCCAAAGAAGAACGAAAAAAAACGGTAAAAATCCCAAATTATTTCTGTAATTACTTTTTGAGGCTCTAACAGAAAAAAAAGAGAAAAAGTTAAGTAGAATGAAGAAAGAAAGAATGAAAAGATATTAAAAACTTTCGACCCTCTTGACTACTAAGTTCAACGAAGGAAGGTATTTTCCTTCTTTTTATTGTTTTTGGTTTTTGTTTCGAATTTTAATTTTCGCTTTATTGCGTTTGTGGGGGTTATAGGTTTACTACTAGCGTGATGTAAAGAATCGCGTAAAAACTGCTATAACAAGAAACAACAAAATCACTTTTAATGTTTATGGAAATCGTGGCGGAAATTTTAAAGCTCAAAGCGTCAATCAATCAGTTTGCAAGGATAAGCTTTAGCTTTAATGCATGTTAGAATGTCATTCCATCAAAATCATTTTGTAGCTTGAAGCTTACATATCTTCATACTCATATTAAAATTCAAAATCATCTCTTAATAAATATTATGAAACAAATTAAATATCAGTGAAATATTTTAATAAACATTTCAAACTCATGACAGACGGATTTTAATTGTACACACAAGAATCGTTGAAATAATTATCTTCATCTGCTTAACATTTGAAGAGGTCTTCTCTCTCGTTCAAAATTAAAATTTCATCACATCTTTAGCTTTGCTTTGCGCAGATAAGCACATATGCTGCATATGATTTAAGGATCAAGTATTTTTAATAATAAACTCGATGGCTTAGTGCTTATGATGTGAACTATAAGTTTAATCCTCGTCTTATTTCTGATGTGCTTTCAGTTCAAAATATTATAATTTAAAAAGTTTTTTTCTACAATGTTAACCGATGAAGAGTTTTAGATTGAAAAGCAGCAAAAGCGTCAATACGGAAAATATTTCGACTCTATTTTGGCTCTTATATCCTCATACATTTTTCAGAGAATTAGTTGGGTACTTTTATGGTCGAGTGTGAATTTTAGCAGAATATTTGTTCTTCCTTTATTTTTTTATGCTTTATGAGATTGTTACGATATGAAATAAAAGCGAAATGAATGAACGCAGTATGAAAGCGGTGAGACTATAAATAACAATTGTGAAAACTCAATTATTAAAACCATTTCAAGGGAAGTATAATGGTGGCTTGCAGAGAAAATAGAAACAGCTTTTGATTGCTCAAATAGGAAGCTTTTGTGATAAATGTATGCACATAAAAACCACCAAAAATATCGCATGAGAATATTTAATTTTTATTTTGCTTCTTTTACCAATGGAAACCCAAAAAAAAATCTGTTTTTTTTAAAACTAATAAATTTAAGTCCGAGTGTTTTTCTGTTTGAGTCTTTTCAAATAATGAAAGAACTTTAAAAAAGTTTTGACAATGACTTCGAAACAACGAAAGAAAATGACTTCATGTCTAAAAATATTAACCAGTTGTGAAAGAAATCAGCAGTTTTTTATATTTATTTATTTAATTCTTCATGCTATGCTATAAAAACTTAGTCATGAGAAGGGGGAAGTATTGCTATCAACATGCTTGAATGTAAGTTTTAATAACTCTTTTTCTTTATTTTTTAAAAATTATTTTCAACGCTGTACAATTTTACAGTAATTTGTGATATTTTTATGATATTTTTTTCCGGTAATGACTCACATTAGTCACAGCTATTAGCATAAAGGTAAATTAATTTTCGAGAAAAATAGAGAAGAAAAAAATGCTTAAACATTCTGCTTTGTGAGGGAATATTTTAAAAGTTATGTGAATGGTGAAAAGTTGAGGGTAAAAATATATTTAATAAAGGTTTGACATGTTGTGTAACTGACGTAGAGATCCAGGATTCGTAAAGCGCTAAACAATTCTCGGAAGGAAGCCAGGTAAGTGAGCCTTTTTAATGTAAAAGTAAAAATTCAAGGATGGTTGTGGATATTACACCTTCAACAATGCGATATGTTGTTCCGCGCAACGAAATTTGATCTATTTTAACAATTCGTCCAACAATCTTCCAAGAATCAGGTCTCAAGGAAAAAGTCTAAGCACTTGTGAACAAATTGATTTTCGTTCATTTTATAACATAGAAAGTAAATGGGTGACGATATGTTTTGAAAATTTAAATAATTTCCTGTGAGAATAATCGATTGTCGAGGCATTTGAATGAAATAATCTCACATTCTTAATAGCATGTTTAGAGAAAGTATCGTTACAAAGTTTCTGCTTAACGAAAACATGAATAAATTATAAAATAAACAAACGAAATTCCTTTTAATTCATTGACGTAAATGGATTTTCAATGTTCACTTCACTTCTTATTTTCAAAACTTTTTCATGTACAAATTAACATTTAATTGAAGTAAGTTTGAAACTCTGAGTGATTCAAACTTCTGTTCAAAGTTTTAACAATTGTGCATCATCAAATATTTGTATGAAACTTTTTCAAAGATTTCAATAATTCAGAAACTAATTTAAAACTTACTTGTCAACGACCAGCTTTGTGAAGACCAGATCGCGTTTATAGAAGACTGGGTTGTTATGTTCGTGATTAACAGCCTTGTCCATCAATGGATGTGAACGAATGAAGTTGAGAACTGAGTCGGGAAGGCTTGCTGTGTCATTAACACATGTTCCTGGGCGAGGCTCAGGGACTTTTGAGTTCAACACTGGAAGCCAAGCAGAATTAGACGTTGCTTGTTCTTTAAACTTTCCTGCAAAGAAAACATGAAGCACATAAAAGAACCATAAAACATCAATAGGAAAAAAAACTCTAGTTTTCCTCTCTTTTCACTTCCGCTCGTACTTTTTGTCATGACATTCACAAGTGATGTTTCTCTTTTCATTTTTAATTGAAAAAGCTGTCAATACTTTCGAGAATATTTTCAAAAGCTCCTCAGAAGAACATTGAAATTGATGGAAAGAAACGACAGAATTAATTTACTAAGAGAAACTTCCACAATAGATTATTTTTGCTTTTGCAGAAATTCTCAATTTTCATAAAATTATTTCATGAAAATCATGGCACGTTAGTTGATGAAGTTACCGCCTTCAGGTTTTATGTTGTGAAATAATATTTTCCATATTTGTCTGTTACCTTTTTGACAACGACAAAACATGAATACCTTCAAGTAGTCAAAAAATTCAAAAGCTGCTTATTTGAATAAATTATTCACAAAAACTGCAATGAACGGAATGAAACATGAGCTCATCTTTGTTCATTTTTATAATTATTTAAGCGACGACGAGCTGCATGATATGTTTATAAAAAAGAAAATCAACAATACCAAGTTGCATGTTCATCAGCATGCAAATGAAATGTTTTAATATTCAAATGAAAAGCTGATTTGCCCTTGTGAATCGCTAAAAGCACGGAAAAGCTTTTTCTACTTTCTTATTTGCTAAGTTAGTTTAAGTATCGAGGCTAAGAAATTTAAGGAAATCTTCAAGGTCTTTGAAAGCAAGTACGAGGGAATTCAAGCATAATTTTTATTCATGAAAAAATCTTTAAACTCACCATCAAATGCAGAATGAATCTCTCCAATGTCAAAGCTGCAAACAGCCGATCCCACGAGTCCATTTGTGCTTGTAGTGAATGTTGCATAGAATTTGGTTTTGTCAGTTGGAATTTGGTAAACTGATTGAATCTCATTGAAGTAGAATGGAAACTCGCCAGAAATGCTGCAATTCAAGCGAGCTTTCAAATACGTGACCCAATTTTGACTGAGAATATTTTTGCCGCCGGTGTCCTTCTTACAGACACGCGCAACACGTGAATAAACCGCTTTACCACAGTTGATGTATTCGACAGATGTTTCACGGAAGAAAAAGTAGACATATTTGTCGATATCAAAAGCTCCCACAAAATTCGGTTCTACAAGAAGATAAAGGACGAGAAAGAATTGAATAAAACTCAATCGTTTTTCATTGTGTTCTTTAATTTGTTTACAAAACAAAATACCAAAAAAAAATACGAAGGTTATGCTCAATATCGATGGGTTTAATGAAATGGAGAATTTTTTTTGTCTTGTTTATGTTTGACAAATAAACAGAAAAAAGTTTCATTTTACACTTTTCCAGTAAATATAATTGTGATTTATCTATTTTTTGTTTAAATGTGAATCATCAATTTTCATTCCTTCACATCAATATTAAAGTTGTTGAAATTCTATAGCCTTGAAAATTTTAAAGTTTTCCGCAGACTTTGTTCCGTGACATTTTTTTGTTCCGGAACAGAATGGGAATTGAAAACTCTGAGCGGAACAAAGAAAAAGACCCGCAACAGAAAACGGAACACATTCCACGGAACAAAACCCTGGTTTTCATTCATCTGTCTCTTTTCTATATTGAAAAGAAAATCCTACACATATCGAGGAATCTTTTTCCAAAAAACGAAAATCAATTCAACAATCAATCTTCGCGTCAAAAATGAAAGAATAACAAAAATTTATTTTTTGCTCTACTTACTGTCAAGCCATTTCGAGTCATATTTTAAAGTTCTCTTAAAGTTGTGCTCCTTACGTCCCGATGTTAAATTGTAAATATCTGAGCGGAATATCACGGTATCAGCTTTTGTGAATTCAGCATTTGTACCTGAATACTGTTAAACAGAAATAAATGCGGGAAGAAAAGAAGGGAAAAAATGAAAATCCAATATAAATATATTTTACATCTCTGTGCTAGCTTATTCTATACAAAAGACATTATTTTTCAATATAAAAACAGAGCAAAAAGGCAAACGCAAGAGAAGAGAAGTTTTAGGTATTGCAAACTCATAAACAAAACAATTTTTCTTAAGAAGTAAAGCCAAGAAAATGCCATGAAATTTGTTTTCCTTTCTCTTGTCGCTTTGTCGTCGTTCTCAACGTTTGATTCTGCTTATTTTCGAAGAGCGAAAGAAAAAAAGTGATAGAGATGAAAGCTTTCGCTGCGATGAAAAAGCATAAAACAAATGAAAATTCGGTGAAGGGAAAGTATTTGATATTGATTGAATTTTTATTTTCAATTTCTCGTTTTTCGCTTTTATTGTGGCGATATTCCGCCACAACTTCTTTTTCTTTTCCTTTCATCTCCCAATAGATTCGATCGAAGTAAAATTGTGAAGAATAAAATTCAATTTGGATGAACAAGACTTAGAAAACACTTATCACAATTGTCGCTCTTCGTTTATACCATAATTTTATTATTTATTTATTGAAAAGCTCTCTCAACATTCTTGCAGTGATGTTTATTCAACCTGAAAATTCCTTCCATAAAAATTGCATCTCAAGCAATAAGCAATAAGCTTTCCTTTCTTCTCTAATGCAAGTGTTCATTGTAGTTTTTCAAGACATTGTTGTGGATGACAACAAAAAAGAAATGTAAGAGCAAAAAATCACATGAGACGTTGAGCTTTGAATGCAAGGAAAATTGACTTTGAATATGTCCAGATTGAAGCTATCGCAAATTTAAATCGACGAGAAAAGTTATTTAAGAGAAACTTTCTACCAGCCATAATTTGATGGGAAAAAATTGTAATGTTATTCATATCTATTGCATGTAAGATGGAGATAAGCAAGCACTTGAGCGGTTGTAAAAAGTTTTATGTATTTTCATCTCTTACCAAAGCAGGAAATCCTCCAGGATTTCCTTGCTCAACATAAATTGCTGTCGAGTTATCTATTGGATCATATGGACATTTTCCAACTCCCAAGCCAATGCCAGGAACAAATTCAGATCTTGGTAAGTGCGTGAGATTTGCCTGAAAATAAAAGAAGGGATTTAGTATGTCAATTTTGTAACTTTCACTGTTCAATTCACTTTTTCTTCTAAGCACACAGCTTGTGCCATAAATTTTCCCTGTTCTCACAATATTTCATCGCATCTGTCCCCAAGACTTGGTAGTGCGGTCACAAATTTTTTAATTTTGTGCAAACTTTTATAATTAGTGAAGGGAACAAGAAGGGAAAAAAAGCGAACGATGGTAAAGCAAAAAATATAAAATAAAAATAAAAAAGTTTTCCATTTTTCACTTTAATCGCTTATAATTACAAAACTGCAGCTAATTTTATACCCTCTCTGGCACTTCTCCTTATTTCTCATAATTTTGATTAATTACGACTTAAGACAAGAAGGAGATTGTGCAAAGTTAAAGAAGCGAATGTTTTTATTAAAAAAGATCTTTGGGGACTTTAAGCAAAAGGGATATTTCCTTTGTTTTATTCCATGATTTCTATTACAGGGAAAAGAGGGAAAGAAAAAGATAAAAAAGTGAAACTTACATAAATTACATAATCCTTGGGATTGTGAGCGTTTGTGCCGCAAATATACAGACGGTTGCCATTGTCCATTGATTGTACTACCCTTATGTGATTCCTACAGTCGAAAAGCTTTAGGGTTGAAAAAGAGAAACAAAAAAAGAAAGTTGAAAATTCAAATTAATATTTTAAGTTGTCAAGGTATGTTGTTGGGTGTGTTGTTAAATTAATTTCCCTGTTTTATCACCACGTCTTGATACATATCTTGTTTAAATAATTGATAAACACAAACCTGACTCTTTCCTTTAGATAAACAATTACTAATATCGCTTCCTGTTGGATCTAGCAGTATGTGATCTTTCTGCAATGATAAAAATTAAAACATTTTGAAATAATTTTTGCAATTTTAATTGTGAATTATTTTATAGAGACAATTAACATTTCATAACGAATGCAAGATTCAATTTCACTGCATCCATTATCGATTTACTTTTATAATGATATGCAATTTATTCATTGATTGTGTGCATTAAATTATTTTACTATTTCAACGAAAATGTCTGAAACAGCATCAAACGTGAAGCATCATCTCATTTTCGCATTTTAATTTCATTCATTTGTTTTCATAATTAAATTTCTTGCTGAGGGAACGTAGACTTTGATTAGTCTTTGATTCACTTCCATTGGAAAAAATCACTCATCTACAAGGCGAGGAAAATCACCCAATGAGCATGAAAAAAAAAGAATGAAAATCTAATTAAAATTTTAATTTCTTTCTATTCTCTGCTGGGTGAAATGTTAGGAGAAAGATCGAGATGTCAGAATAATCGAAATGCACAGAATGAAGGAAGAGAAAGATTGTCTTTGCAGGTTTTTTATTTCCTTTTTTGCTTTGCTTTCCCCCACTGCAATAAGAATTCTAATTACTTGCATTGAAATGTCGAGACAAGAAATAAAAGCAAGCTAACGGCGAGAAAATAGATTATTTTATTCTTACAAGACTAAATCAATTTATTTCCAGCACTCACTCTATATAAAGAGGATCTTTTCCTGCTATCATTAGCGCGTAAACAATTTAAAATGAGAGCTTAATTGAAATTTGTACTCTTAACTTTTATACGAGACTTCTACGCTCTTTGAATGCATAAGAAGCAATCAAAACATAATTGAATATTTCATCTTCGCGTTTATTTAAATTAAAATTAAAAAGAAAAAATGAAATTTAAGAATGTCTTACATGCTTAGAATCTCATAATATAAAAATGCTTAAATTTTATATTCCTTTTAAAAGCTTCATGAAATTGTCAACTCTTTGAGTTTTCCTAAATCAAATTTTGATTGCACTTTTAAAGAAATATTCAAGTCAAATCAAATAATTCTTTGAACAAACCAAAAGCTGTCATGTACAGAAGTAGCAATTCGGAAATCCTTTTTTGCTGCTTTTCCTTCTCATACTCTCGAACAAAATCACGATAATATTTTCAGCATTTGATTTTTTTTGCTCCTTCCGGAAAATGATTTTAAATAACGTTTAAACCGGAAATATTTCACAGCATGACTTTTACCCGAAATCGCTTATAACTTGTTCTGCTTTCTTTATTTTTTGTCAACTTTTTAGCGTCTCATTCCTATCGTTGTTTAGCATCGCTTTAACTTATCATAAGATTACGAGCCAAAAGCTTGGTTTAAAACGATGTAAATAAAGATTTTTGAAACGCTTTAATTCAAACGCCATGACGTTTATATTTCTTTGCTTTTCTGCCTCTCTTCAAGCGGATAAGATAGTATTTTACGCTACACAAATTAAACCGCACTTGAGGAGAAAAAAAAGCTTTGATGAGGGCTTTCTTTGAGAATAAATGACGGGCTGAAGCCTTTTTGAAGAACACAGCAAAAAGAGAATGGATTATTAAGAACATTGTTGTATTTGCATTCACCACCGACATTGTTAAATAGAATTTGAAAACATTGAAGTCAAGTTATTTTCATAAAATCTCAGACTAGGTTTGTTCTTAAATCCCTATCTACCCTCAAAAAAGGTGAAATACTAAATTCTCTCAACCATTTCATGTGTCACACACATCAGTAACTTTTTCCTCTCTACTTATCTTGCCAGACAATTCGACAAGAAGAAGTAGAAGAAGGAAATTAATAGTTTTCTTGCCATGCCAAATAAATTTTACTAAAAATATGGTTTTCATTTACATCCTGACACTTCCGTTATTCTTCTGGTCTAGAAACGTCTTAATTGAGTGATTTTAAAAGCATACTTAGTACTTTGATAATCTTCCGGCATTCAAGCTTTGATAATTAATTTTCCAGCTCGAATTGATTATCGGAAAATGAATTAAGCACCCGTCTGCCCCCTCACTTCATAATAAACATCAACAAATTATCACAAAATATTTTTTAATCTTTTCACTTATTTTGTTATCATCAAAAAAACATTAAATGGAAAATGAATGTGACTGATTGAAAAAAAAAGAAGAATGAAAGGGATCGATGAATGGATAAACCCTCACGCTTGTTGGCATTTAAAATCGTACACAGAGAATAGAGCATGTAAACGATTCGCTTGATAAATATTTTACATTTCTATCTATTGAGTACTCTCTTTTTTCCGTTTTAATGTTTCCCAAAGGAATTAAATTTAATAAAAAAAGGAACATAAAATAAGAAGTTTATAAGGGTAGATGGGCAAAGAGTACATATACAGGTTTATATATTTCTCGTGGCAATATATTGCGCCCCAGCGTAACCAACCCCAGTTCAATGTTAATTTACGACCTTTTCGCTACAATACAAAATGAAGTCAGAATTATTAGAGCAGTCATACCTGCCAAACATTCTGAATTCAGTATATAAATTGCCTAAAATACGGGCCGAGATGAAGGAATCAACCCCTTACACATTTATTTATCTGTTTGCCCTCCCGTTCGTTTCCTTCTCTCGATAAATTTCACTGATTTCCATAGCACTTGTTGTAAAAATCGCGGAGAGGGGTGAAAGTAACATTCATGTGTTCACTGATCCATTCATCTTCAAAATTTAATGAGAATTTTTGTTTTTAGATTTTTTAAAGCGAGAAAGAGAAAACAAACAACATGACTCAAAATGTGCACATTGGGCCTTGCTATAAAACTTTTTTATGATGTCGTAATAATATTTTGCATTATAATGTACATCATATATTTAATAACGAGATTTAATGCTTGTTTGATGTTTCATTACGATATTTCAAACGTACATTAGTTAGACATTGTAGACGCGTGTTTGTTAGACTAAACAGGATTACATCAGCTTAGAAATCATTAAAGTTGTGCAAACGTTTTGGTAACGAACACCATTCTTAGCTTTCCTTTTTTTTATTTCATTTTAAATGACAAGGGGGTTAAGTTGTGAATTCTTTAAATGTATTAACAGAGTCAATTTAAAGCCAAGGCCATGCTTCACTTGTATTGAACCATTCAGATTGGTTTTTCTCAACCAAAAATCCTAAACATGTTTGTTAAAAGAATCTGCTTAAAGCGTATCGAGAAGCCACAAAACGAAAACGAAAACTTCTTTTGGGATCGTGGTCCATTGAGATGTACAGCGCGTGTTTGTACATATGAGCTCTTCTAGCACCCACAAAAAAGGATTCTTTAATTTAAACCTTCACATTGTACCGCAAATAATTCATTAAGTTGTTTTTTGTTTCTACTTTTATTTCTATGTTGCCTTCTGCTTTCAACTTAGCACTAACATAACTCTCAACAGCAGGATAAATCTTTTTTGTTTCCTTCCTACAGAAGCTTTTAACACACTTTGCCTTCCGCCACCAAACTCACAACGATTAAATGTAAAGAATATTTCTGCTGACACTTGCTAATATTTAATTACATGGCAGAGAAGTTGTCGTCTGTTATGGCACTGATATTTTATTTATTGCTTTGATAATTACCCAAGTCAGACAAAAACAGGAAGTCGGAAGAAGCAAAAGGCGAGTAAAACCAACGCGTTTATCACGAAAAACGAGATAGAGGAGGGAAGAGTTATCTGCTTCCTACATGAAGAACGTGGTGGAAAAATCCCACTCAGATGATTTACAACATCAGGTATGTGTGTACGTATTATTTCTTTCTCTTTTTGTGAAGAAGTGAAGAATGATGTTGGGGTTGGTTTTCTTCTTTTTCCTTACTTCTTTTTTTTTTTGGTAAAGACCTCATTTCTGCCTCAATCAAGATATGAAAAATTCTCCATTCATTTCAAAGTGATTATTTATGATGTGTCGGAAAATAAATAAGATTTACTAGCATTGTGGTTTTTCTCTTTCGTTCGTTGTTCCCGACAACAGTAGCGATTATAAAGGAATAACAAAAAAACGTGAAATCAAATGATACTCTTTAAAGTTAAAGGAGGGAAAGGGAAGACGGAAAAGGCAAAAATACCGACATGTGTTGCATAAAATTAATGATATTCTATATTTACGGTTAACTTTATGGCACTCTCTTTATAGAGTAAAAAGTTATCGTAATTTTTGTAACATAAAGAAAGACGCGAAGGAAAATATTGATTTTCAACATCATTTCGCGCACTGCTATTTCTTTGATATTTTCAGATCATTTTTCATGTTATTTCCATTAGAATTCTTTAGTTTAGAGAGTCTAACAAATGCCATAAAAATGTGTTGTTCTAGCTTACCTCACATCCAGTCAACGTAATGTTTTTAAGATTTAATTTATACACTCTATCCCTGAAAAGAAAAATGAAAGAAAATGACAGAATTAAAATTTGTAGACACTAAAAAATTTATGTTGCAATATCGATTTAGAAGTAAATGTTTTAGTAAAGCTTAAACATGATTAATTTGTCATCATTCTACTAATTTCATCGCAAAGAGAAAGTAAAATGAAAAACGTTTAGACTTGCAATTAAGGACTTTTTGAAAGACTCAACGAAACTTTCAATCAAACAAACATTTAATTATGTTTACGGAAACATTAAAATAAAATCAAATAACTGCATTATCTCACAATTTCACAAGTGAACTAAAAACACATTCAATCACGATTAAGTTTTTGTCAAATAAAATATCGTGAAATGAAATGGTAACGTTTAGCAATTATTTACGAGCAGATTGATATCGTAAAATTATTTTTAATGCTTTATCGCTTAAAAGAGATTTATTATGTGCATGAATAAATTAAAATATATTAGCTATTAATACTATGTAAAAATTATCGCACATGCTCGTACAAACATTCGCATTATGAGACCAAAAAATTGTTTTCATGTTTATTCATGTGCACAACAGATTGGAGAGTAGATAAGGTTCACCCCGTGTGTGCAGAGCTATTTCCATACACTAGATTTGACCTACTTATTTTATGCTTTTCTGAGGATACACTCATGTGTACAAAATTTATCATTATTGTCTCTCACAAAGTGGATGCACAAAGTGAGCGAGCCTGCATTACCACGAGTACTTTGCCATAAAGTTTCTAGCGGAAATAATTTTTTACTTCATGTGGAAAAATTGGATTGGCAAATGAGATAACTGAAAAGCGGTTACGCTGTAATTGGCATCCTTGAAGAAGGATTATTTATGTCTAAAGTACATTGGACTGTTAAATGCATTAAGATTTGAAAGTATTTCCAAGTGTCTACTATTTCTAGCTTAACAACTTAAGTGTAAGATAAGCCAAAGTGCATGTTATATGATCTAATAGGAAAGAACTTTAAGCTTATCTACGTTTATGTCGTAAACTTTTATTCCATTGTGTTAATAGTCTGAGAAGTTTTCACTTTGGAAATTGTAGAAGGAAAAATCAATTTCTATTTTCAGTGCTTGAAATGAAGAATTTGTCATGATTGGTTCACTTAAAATTCATTTTAATTTTTGGTTTTCCCTTTTTTAATCAGGGATAAGACTTGAGAGTCTCATTTCTAGGAAAGATTTTCAGTAATTTAAGCATTTAAAGTTATATTCCTTCACTGCTGATTCAAATATGTCCCCTTTTGTAATTATTATTATTATTGTTATCGTTATTAATTTCGAAGGCAAGACTTTGAAGAGTTCTTTAGGGAATTCTAATTGAATGTCTCTTGGGACTTATGGTGGTTTTCTATCTGCGAGGGAAGAAACTTGAAACTTGAAAATTATTCAAAAGCCCTTTTTAATATTGTGAAGAAGCTAATCAGTTTCATACGCTATTAATGAAGCATTTGAAATGAGAAAAGGATGATTAATATTATGAATTTAAAGATTAATTAAACGATAAAGCAGATGATATTTTAATGTAATGAAAATGTGCACTAATTTAAGTGCTTTAGTTTGGAATAATTTCTGCTTCATGCTGTTTGTTAATTATATATAAAAAAGAAACAGAATGAGTTTCAACTTACATAGCACCAACGTAAAGCGAATCTCGTTCTTCATCCAAGTGGAATGTGCGGTAGTATAACTTTCCACATGTGAACTCTCTTACATGATCTGGAAGGAAAAGAAGAAATGAGAATTAGAAACTTAATTTGTCCATAAAAATAAAACATGAAATAAAAAGTAAAAGAACAGCAACATGACGCTTCTAAAAATTGCTTTGCATCTCTTTGAGTACTGAACATTTAAAATTCTTTATGCTTCATACATTAACTCTAAGTAGGTGTTTTACTTTGCATATTTGTCATACATAAACTTTATTGTTTTTCTTTAGAAACTTCAAACTTGTGTTGAAGAATTCTGCTCTTCAGCAACCGTCGAGATAAGAAGAAAAAAATAAAGTTTTAGAGGAAAAAGTTTCGTCTCTCGTCATAAGCTGTAAAAAGACTGCAAAGCGACATCACATGAATGCGAAACAAGGATTTTCATGTTGAGCAACTTTTTTTTTCTTTCCATCTCTTTTGTTTTCTGAATTTCACAGTGAATATTTGCTTCCTAATGATTTCCTTGGATAACTTGCGAGCATTAAATAATAAACCCGATAAGAATCAGACCGAAAGAACAGAAGAGATTTTATTTGTTTTCATTTCATTCGACAGCGTTCGAGGTTCAAGCAAATAAATAAATATTTGATTAAATGAAATCGATCCTTCACCCTTGTACGATATTTTGGCTTTTCCTCCTCTCTCACTTCGTTTATTTTATTTTTTCTCCCAATATGCTTCATTTATTTTATGGTTAAGGTTTTTGTATACTCCCATTGGGTGTGGTGTGGTGTGGGGTTGAGAAAAGCTGAGCAGCCACAGTAGAGTGGCGAGGCAAAAATCCGAAAACCCAAGCGCAAATATTAGCGTTTAGCAGTAGAGTTTTTTCGCCACATCAAATCAATAAAGAGTGCTTTCATGATGCATGAAATTGGGAAACGTTTTGTGCATGTTTTATGATTCTCTAATACTCTTCACTCCCACACCGTCACACTTACTACCATCATACTTGCTTTATCATCACAAACATTGAAATTCATCGAATCAATTTCTTCTTTTTTGCTTCTTAAGTTAGGGGACTCGATTCACACACACCTGAATTCGATAAATTAATATCTTTATTTTTGTTTAGTCTATAAGTGTGTGTCACGGTGTGAATAAAATATTATTTCTCATTGTTATACATTTATTTTATCCCATTACATTACGTGTTTCAAACATATCAATTTCTCAACAGCACTCCTCTTTTGACTTATCCAGGAGAAAAAAAAAAGGAAAAAAAGACGAGTGAGGTAAGAATGGAAGAAAGAAAAATTATTTTCCACAAGAATATGCAACAATGAAACATACTCCGCACACACAGTAGGCTACAGGCAGATAAAGAAGAGAGAAAAGGAAATCGTCGGCACGGGAACAAACGAAAAATCAATAGTGATGGTAATGATAATAGAGAAGGTTGCCTCTTTCCATTTTTCCACATAAAACGACGATATAATGTGAGTATGCGAATTGGCTGTGCTTCGTTTCTTTCATTCTTGTTTCTTCATATTATTTAAGTAAAGAGGGAGAAGAAAAAAAATGATTACTACTAATTTTATTAGAACTTTTCCAATTTCGAAATCTGTTGAGAATTACTATTTGTTGTTTCAGGTAATATTTGTTTTCAGCAAAAGCGATATAGAAACATTTTTCCATTTGGGAGAAGGAAAAAAAAGCGAAGATGGTTGGTAACGTTTTTATGTTGTGTTTGTATCAAGATTAATGCAAAAAGACTCAAAGGAAGGTAACATTTTTACTGGAATTTTCATTGAAACACAATTCAATTTTGAAGCAAGAAAAGCAAGAAAACTACAACAATCTACAAAACTGTAAAATATCGTCGACACATTGAAAAAGAACCAAACGGAAAATAAGAAAAATAAATTTAATTTCCCTTGAGAATCTCTTGGCACACAAGAGGAATGAAAAAGACATAACACACGTGAAATTGAATGCAAAAACTTTTCCAAATAATCCTTGAAATGTAAGGAGTAAAAGTCTATAAATCTTTTCTTGTTCGATTCTTCTTAAGATGATTTTCCCTTTCTTTCCTTCTTTTTTCTTTGTTTTGACGGGACTGATAGCTCTTGTTCGATTTTTTTCTTGAGTCAATAGTAATGAGAAAATATAATCATGTAATGACTTTTCAAACTGAACCTAAGACATTCCATTGTGGAATTGTTGAAGCAAGACTAAATACGAAAATTTCTCTGGAATTTAGATTCTAAATTCTTTTACTTCGACGCTACAAAATTATTCCCTCTTTTCCCCACTCCCAATGTTATTTTAATGGCGCACTCGGGGAATTGTCTGGACGATAAAAATGGATACCGTAAACTTTTCAATCATAAAATTGTTTTCCTCGCTCAATACAATAATCGATGAAACATCAATCAATTACTGTGGAAAAGTAACTGGAAAATGCTTTTAATGTCTTCGAATACATTAGTTATTCGCAAATGCTTTCACGTAAATATAAACAACACGACTTAAAAGAAATGTTTCGTGAAAGAAAGTATCTACGACAAGTCATAAAAATTGTTTATTTTTCGACATAATTTCTGTCATTTGCAAAGCAATAAAGCAAATTTTTATTATATTTGATATACAATTCGTTTCATTACAATTTCATCGTGTACACGTAGTTGAATCATCGAATTCCTATTTATTTTACTTTTCTCCCTACACTGCCTACCGTATAACAATCAAATTATTTGAAATGAAAAAATTGTCAGTCGTAAAACATAAAAATATTGATATTAAGATCGTAACCATTTAGCTGTTCACCAATCTTCTTATTTCATTCTCTCGCTTACTTCTTTTTTTTTATTTTCTAACATGAAAATGAAACACATGGGGCTGACTTTTCGAATAAAAATATATTGTTTAATGAAGCTGTTTCCTCCATATAAATCTCCACATTTTAGCTCATCGATTTGAAGGAAGGGAGGGCAAAAAAAACAGAAAGAAATGGAAAGAAATAAATTCATCAAATCAATCAGGATACTAAAAAATTTGGCTTCATTTTGCAGACGCAATAATTTATTGTTTTTAAACGTTAATGTTATGGAAACTAATAATCGAAAAAGTAATTTGAAGTTATATATTCTTTGATTTGATTCCCTTTTCAACTCAATTTAATAAGATGTTATTCTTCAGATTATTATTAACTCATAATCAATACAACGTGCTTTCATTCCTTATGTTGTTCGTGAGTTTCTTTTGAGCCCCAAACCTGTTAGATAACTATCACATTGTCTCTCACGCAAGAATTGTTTCTAAACTTTTAGTTTGCTTTCCAATAAACTAACATTCATCATTCTATGAAAGTTATTATAATGACGTAAACCGAGAGGTTGAAGAACTCCATTAATTCTTTTGGAGTTCATGAAAGCACCAATTCCAAACCCAAAATAGATGCACGCAATGTTTCCGTTCTCTTTTATTGCATAATGTTTAATTTCATTAATGAAAGATAATTTATGTTAACTTTTCGTTGCTGCTTAGAGGTTTGATAACGTACGAATTCACCCCACAATTCATTACTGAATTTTCCTTGCGTTTCTGATGAATGTTTCTCTTGTTTTTGTTTTTACTTTTTCGATGAAAATCCCCTAAAAAGGTTGTTATTTAGCATTTCCACAAGCGATTATCGACCAAATTGCTATTCAATAATTATAACCTTTATAAGTTCTGTTTTCTTTCTACTTTTTCGTCTTTTTGATTCATTCAATGATATTAGTTATTTTAGGACAATTAAATAAATCACATAATCTTATAGAGCATATTTTATGTAATAATATGCTTTAAACTCATAAATTGCTATATTTCCTTAAAAAAAAGTTCTCGAGTTGTGTTTAAGTTAAGAATAATGAACGATTTACGTACGCCATGGAACATTAATGCTTAACAGAAATTATTTAATTACCGAGAGAAGAGAAGAACGAAGTGTTAAAAGCACCTTTTTGTAAGTTAACATTGGCGGAAACTTCCAATTCGACAGTGCAATCAGTGTAGAAGGAAATAAAGAAAAACTGATTTTTTTTTCTTTACAATTCCAGCTAAATGATTCATTACACTCTACAGAGCTTTCATAGTCTACTCGTCTGTTTAATATTCAATGGAGCATCGCTTGAGGAAAGAAGAAGCAGAGAAAAAATAAATTTACATGACAATTTTTCCGCATGTCTCAAATTTACATTTCTCCCTGAGATCACATAATTTCTGCTAATCTAATTAAGGACGAAATCAGATCGCATGATGAATGGAAGAAAGTGATGCCTTGGCATGTGTGCACGAAGCTTCCAAGGTCGAGTCCCTAACATTTTTGATTTATATCCTATTTTTCCTCCCTCGAGATCAAATGAAGCTTCAAGCTGCTTGTAAGAAGAGTGGAAAACTTTTCGGAAAAATATCATTGATAAAAATTTTCATCTGCTTCACCAGACTTAAGATTATAATTAGCTCTCATTTAATCGTATATATGGAATGGATTCAGCAGGCAAAACCAAATATAATCAAAATTCAACTCCGCAATCCTCATTTGAATAATTTCTCTTAAAATCTACTCGCTCTCGGTTTGAAGAATTTCAATTTTCATTTTCTTATGTGTGTGGTTTTGGCAGAGTTTTTCTACCGAAAATTCCAACCTAAAAAGAACATAAAAGCGAGATATTCTGCAACTCAAAAAACCGAGTGAAAAATGCCAGAAAGAAAAACGTTCTGTCGACTCAAATACAAACTCTTTGATCGCTTCTGTTTCTGATATTTTTATTTCTTCCTACTTAATTGGAATCAACATATTTTCTTTTTTCATCTCACTGCACTTCTCTGGACAGTTTCATAAAGTTTCAGTTCATTTTTCATACTCTTTCGCAACAGTGATACGTTTGTACGTTTATTAAAGAAATTATGTTACTGGATGAATGCCAGAATCCTGATAAAGTTGATTCAAAACGACAGTGAGAGCAACACATAATTACATACAAAATAAATCGTTAATTAGTAACAGAATAGTTTTCCAGAGAACTTTAAATAATCAAAATAGCAACAAGATTGTGATGTAAATAATTTATTTAGGCTTCAAAATGTAAATAAATTTCATGTGCCAACATTAAATGAATTGTCATCGCATTGTGAAATATTTATACAAAAGGCAGATTCGTTTTATTGTTTCAGAACAGAAAGAAGATCTCGAAATTGAATAATAAAATCCGCTAGATCCGCATAATAATTTTTCGTTGATTTTCCTTTGATTCCATTTTCACAAGCAGTAACATCGAGTTAAGCAAACGGTGGAATGAAAGTTTATAGCTTATTTTATTTTTCATCTCTCTCGCTGTGTCGTATTCTCTTCCCACTTTTTAAATCCCATTAAATTAGATCTTTTGTTAAAAATCTCATAACACCAGATAAAGGAAAGATGATAGAGGGAAAGCGAAGGAAGATTGAGAGAACGAGTAGTAATCTGTATGCAAATGACTATTTTGCCTTTGTTAAAGAAGAATATTAATTAAGTCAAGATGGCTAAAATAAAGGTAGGAGTTGGGCTTTCAAAAACGTCTTGAATAAATCCAAATGGAGAAATGTATACCTTTGTGATGTCTAAAGTGATGTGGTCCGTTTGTATTGCAACAAGGCTGCTCGAAATAACTATTCCATGTATTCTCGTAATCGGCAAGAACGATTGTATCCAAAAGGAATAAAGAGAATAACACACTGACACTCGGTAAATAAGACATTTTGAACTTATTCATCATCTGCTTCATCATTTCTTATTTCCTTGATTTTATTACTTTTATATGTATTTTTTTTTCGTATTCCTCTTTCTTAGTTCTTTTTATTTTTATCCACTGCCTAATTCGATAATATTCACTCTGAACACAGAATTTTATTATGTTTTCTTATTCAATTATTATTAACATTTCTCGATATTATTTTCTCATTGACGGCAACATCAATCTCGTTGTACCGAGTGCTTGCTCTTGATTTCCTAGCTGACACAAAAATGTAATAACTTCTGCACCGAAAATAGCGGGAAGTATAAAAAAAAGAGTCAAACATATGGTGTCAAATCAATATTATCTCAATGGGATGTGAAATTTAAGCCTGAAAATATGTGTATTCAGAACTCTGCTACAGAACTGATTTCCTTCGTTTCTTTTTTCTTTCTTCAACGAGATATTTATTAACTTTTTTTTCTTCTCTCTCGTCTACTTTATTCTCAAAGTGTTGGTCAAACTCTAGGTTCCCTTTTTTTTTCTCTTTCAATCCAATATGGCTTTTTAACAACATACATCAACACAACCACAATAACTTTTTTTTTCGTTTCTGTTACAATTCATTGCTGGTAGAAAAAAAAAGTGCTTGGAACAAAAACTGGTTTTGAAGAATGTTGAACTCTTTATGCGAAATGAACGAAAGAGTTTTTTTAACAAGAGAAAACTGAATTTAGAAGAAATAAAAACACAGCGGCTATGGAAGAATTTATTGCAAAGTGATTATGAAACTTTGAATTCTGTTTCACTTGTAACTTTTACTTCACTATCGAATAATCTGATACAAATTAAATGCAAATTTTAAACACGTTTCATGAGAAAATTCTTAACTGTCAGTATTCGCTTTTCTTTTAACTTTTTCCAAGAAAATTTTTATTTATAGAATATGAAACATCTTTGAGTAAAAACGATTTTATTTAGAAATTTCATCCTCCATTTATGTTTCCGACATTATTATTCAAGCGCCTTTTAGCTCTTATTCACACTAAAATTTTAAGATGTAGATATTTGCTTGTCTTTCAATTTTACTTTGTCTTTACTCTTCTTTTTTATTTTCTTTGAGTTCTTTCACAGTCGAATAATTTATGTTGAAATAAAGTTTAATTTTTCCAATCTTCCATTCTTTTTATTTTTGTTTTTGATAACACTTCTTCTAAATTCAATAGAATAACTTTTTTATTTGTAATCCACAAGAAAAATTGTAATCCAAGTTTGAGGGATTTTACATTAAAATAATATTATTCCTAACCGAGGAAAGTTATTCTTAAGAGCATAAAAACTTCCCGTCTAGTCGCAACAATTCTAAAAGCACAACTAACACTTTTACCGTCTCGAACTGTTTTCTCAATTTTTTTTCTTCTTCAGATACATTTCATCGTGTTCACAGCTTGTACTTAGTACAGAGAAAAATCATATGTTGTGTGAGAGTTGGAAAAATATTTCTGTACATAAACACTGGGAATCGTACTAGATTGAGTCGGCATTTTGTTTGTATTATGACTTTCTGTCTTTCTCAAACGGAATACGCTGATGGACTACACTGGAGTTGAGAGAGAACTTCAACACATTCAAACAATTTCAGTATTTATGAAACCTACATGTAGCATTATTAAACAAGCGGCAGCAACAAACACATAATCTCTTAATTCGTTATAATTTTGTTTTCATCTTTTTTCTTCCTTCACTTTCAACACATGTTTCGAAAAAGATTTTTTTTTTCTTCGTCTCTTTTGTTGTACTGTGTTAGCCTCGAAATGTCTTAATTAATTTCGCCCCAAAAACCAATTTCTTATGTGTAGAAACATTAGCTGCAGATGATTTTTGTTGTGCCCTTTTTTTTCTTCAAGGCGCGCGCTTTGCATACAAAAAATCCGGTATTGATTAACACTTTGCATGTAAACTCTCGGAGCTCAAAAGGGAAAGCTTTCAAAGGTTTGATATTTAGAATAAGAAAAAAGAAAAGCCTAAAAACGCAAAATGCCTTGCCAACCCTGAACGTTTCCATCAAAAACATTCTACAGTGCCCAACCGAAAAAATTATACATCCCATCCACATCGGCCGACATTCATTTGCACAGAAAACCGCCGAAGGTTAATGTCATAGGGATAATAGCGATTGTAATATTAAAACATGTTTGAAACCAATTACCCCATTTGTTTGTGAACATCTAGAAATAGGAATGAGTTGCATATTATCAGGATATTTAATGCCGGAAAAATATATTTTATTCGAGTTGTGGTGACTACTCCAGGTCAGAGAGAAGAACTTTCAATTAGTTTATCATTTGAACATTTTTACACGTGCTTACGACTCGTAAGAATTAAAACTTGACCTTATGAAAATGTTTGAATAGATGCGTACGTACATTTGTTCATTTTACGTTATGTTTGGGGCGGCTGTTAAAGGCTGAAATATGTGTCGGAAAACATACATCATTCTAAGCTTAAGTTATTATGAAACCCCTGCGCAAATAATATCATTTTTATTTAAATTCTCGGGTAGATTTTAATGATTTACTGCACCTTTAATAAAGGAAGAGAGTAAAGGAATGAGAAGACGTTGAAAATGTTATCGTGTTTTTAAATGAAATGTCCGAAATTGTTGGTTTCGTACGACGATTCTGTTGGGTAACAGGTGACTGTTATTACCGTGTAAAGTTTTTATTCTCCGCAATTTTTTTTCACTTTAATTTAGCTCTCAAGGGAGAACAAATAAATAAAGGAATTTTGAAGTCGCAACATGCAAGGAAAGACAGAAAAAAAGAAGAAACATTTTCTTTATTATTGAAAGAAGAAGACGAAAACAAAATATGAAAAGTTCATTTGTGAGTTTTTAGGAAAGCAAGCACAGCTTTTCACGGGGGAGACGAAATTGTGCCATCTGCAGTTATCAACTTTACTACCGTTTCCGACGACTTTCTTTTCTTCGATAAAAAATATGAAATTTTGAGGGCTTTTCTTCAAGATTGCGACATTAGAGCATTATGAAAATGTATAATGGCCATCAAGTGTGTACTGTGTACTTCTTAACAAAAGTTCACCCTCATTCTATTTTCTTCATTTAAAATCACAAAAAGAAATCTTGCTTTTCGTAAAATCTCATAAATTTTTACGGCCTAGCGACTGATGTGTCCTCGCAAATCGCAAGTGAATGAAAAAAGTTTGAAATGAAAAATATTACAAGGAAATCGGTAGTTTATCGTCATGTTTCAGTAATGGATTTAAATAACTTTATCTCTCGTCTAATGATTTCTTCTTCCCTTGCGCTAAAAGCGTTTCCTCGAATAAGGAGGAAAACTAATAGCTCAAAACTTAATATCCTGACAAGATTCTTGTTCTTGTTCATTCCCCTATCAACAACAACATAAAAATGCTAATAACAATACATACACTCCAAAGCGATCAAAATTGAGATATTATGATTCATTCAATATGTTTTTCTTAGATCATACAAGAAGTTCGTGTATATGCCTTTTATTTCAACACATTTTCTTTGGTGCTACATTTATTTCCCTCAATATTTTCCTTTATTTTCACCAAACAAAAAATAAAGAAAGAAATGAAAGAATTTTTAAACTTTTTCTTTATTTTTTCAAACACATTGAGAACGAAAATGTTTGCCAAAATTCTTGTGGAAATGGAGAAAAGATTTTTTTTTGTCAAAGAGAGAAAGAAAAGGAATTGAAATAGTTTTGAAAGCACGTTTAATGGAATGGAAAATCCTTAGAAGAAAATAGTTTCAATTGTTTCTTTTTATATTTTGGCTAGCTTCTTTATAGCATAAGATTTTCTTTTTTGAAAGAAGCACTTTGGTTTTTTTTGCTGTTGAAGTTTAAATTTCAAAAGATACAAAAAAAAGAAATAATGTTCATGTCAATTGTTAATGAATCATCTGCATCGGTTGTTCAATATGACGTTCTATTTACTGAGGATTAAGAGAAGAAAAAGCTTCTGTCGAGTTTATATTTTTACTTTGATGGAAAGACTGAATGTACGGTAGAAAATATATTCGGGTTTTGAGGTAAAGCCACTACTACACGAGATTTCCATTATTTGTAGTTTAATCCTTTTGTGATGAATATTTTATATCGCTAAAATGATGGAAGAATCATCATTCTGTTGCTATTCAATGCTCGTCTCAAACTTAGTATCTAAATTGTGGCTATACTTCGTAACACACGATACATTTTGTGGCTTTAAAATGTCGATTGTCTCTTGTTACTTTGAGGAATTTTACTTCCTTTATAATATCAAAATAAGAGGGAGAATTTCATTCAGATTTATGTAAAGTTTTAAACAACATTTTTCGACGTTTTAAAAGTTGGAAAAACTTTTTCCTGAATAGTCGACTTTTTAAGTAATTCTTGTGCAAAAATAAAGGATTCAAAATGAAAAAAATCATTTGCTGTTAAAAAGCTTACATCGGCAGAAATGGCAAAAGCATTAACCTCAAACGTGCATGATGATATTTCTTCTTCTTCTTGGTTTCATAATGTTGCCATGCCATAACACAAATGTATGCAAATCTCATTTTTATGCTACAAACAACGATTTCTCCTTTCCTTGGTTAAGGTGTGTGTTGGGTAAGGATGAGCTTCGAACTCGTTGAGCAGGCAAAACACAACTAATGTTAAAATCTAAGAAGATTCTTTAAAGTTCAGTTGAGTGAAAGATGGTTTGTTGAAAGTAACAGAATGAACACTTAAGACTCAACTTTCATGATAGTCAAAAAAGTAAGAAAGAATTCTTAAATAAGAAAAAGTTAAGTTTAATCAAAAGGAAAAAAAGAAAGTCGTTTGTCCTCAAGCTGGAGCTGTGGTAAAATCCATTATTTATTCAAACAATTTCCATAAATTTTCGATCCTAGTACCTTTCCCGACTTGCTTTTCCGCAGAGAAGAACAAAAAGGAAAAAGTTTTTCCGAAAAAAAAGTAAAATGAAGGGGATCTTTCGCTCACTCTGACGAGTAGAGATTTTGCCATTTTATGCGCCACCCACAACTTCCCCATATCACACAACACCTCAACCGACATTTATGTTCAGTCAGTCTACTTTGTAATCAACGTAAAATGTGGTTGAATTACGCTTCGTCCTTATCCCTCTGCGCGTATTTTTTTCAAAGAATGAACAAGAAAAAAAAAATCATTTTCTGATATTATTAATATTTAATGACTCACAAAGTATCTTACGAAGTGAGCATCAAACGGATGTATTTTATTTCGAAGGAATCCTCTTAATAAATACAAAGTAATCGCAGCCCCGAGAAAAATCATTGCCACAACGGGCGGGCGAAAGAAATGTAAAGAAAAATTGTGCAATTCTGACAGACGAAATTCCATTAAAAATGTATCTGCGCTAAACTGGCGTGAATTTTTAATGAATCCACTTTATTGTGGCCAAGAGGGTTGTATATTAGATCGGTCGCTTTATTTCAACCAAACAGTGCTTTGGTCAATCTTTTTATGCTTCTCGCTTAGACAACTTTTTGCATCAATGACGTTGAAATAACTCAACGCGGTTACAATTCCACCGAGACTTGATTAAATATTTAATCCCTACTACAAACAAGTAACAATTCTTCCTTCCATTCCTTGTCTATCTTTTGCTATTTTCTCGACTGTTTCGGCTGCAGAATTATTTATGAAGACATTTCTTTCAGCATTGTTCCTCTCATTCGGTTTTTATTTCATGCAATTTTCTCTGTTTATGCTGTTAAATAAGCCCCTAAATATGCTTCTCTCTTTACTTCGTGGAGATGCGTGGAATCTTTTATCTGTTAAACTTCTAATCGTATTTTTCCTTCTACTTTTTTTTTGCCCAGCTAACACTGTGGAAATGTGCGTATAAATAAATTATTATTGTAATTTATGTTTATTTAGCTAGAACGCGCGCTTAGAATGTCTTGCAGCATCAGAAGAAAAGAAATAAAAGAAATAACAAAACAAAATCTCATAAATAAAAAGAATTTATGTGTATGTTCCTATCACAGAAAAAAAAAGGAGAAGCATTAAAGGTATTCTCAAGTGAGACATCATCCATGAGACTCACTATAAACGCCAACGAATCGAACAATGATTCCTTCGATCGGATTTGAATTGATTGCAATCGCACACAAATCGCAACGCAATCAAATCCGAGACTTACATATAAGAAAGGGGAGAAAAATATAATAAAAGTAAAAAAATCATTACCTGGTGAGAGCTCTTCCAATAGTATCGACAATGCTGGGACAACTGTGAAGATGCTCACAATCAGCCATGCTATGTTGATTCTGGTTAATTCAAACATCTTCCCTCACGCGCTTTAATTCGTTTCTAGGAAAAGGAGATGAGATGAAAAAGTTTTATGAACAGGTACAACATGTGAAGTGGTAAAAACTTCCCTCGCTTTAAGGGAATGTTGAGCAAAAAATAAAATAAAAATGTTTTTATAGAGAAAAAGGTGTGTAAAGAAGAAAATTGCTCATTTTCTTCCCGCTTATTCAATGTGAATAAAAAACTTTTTTCTTCTTCTTCTTCACGCACCGCACTATTACATTTACACTCAATCTATGCACACAACTATATCAAAGAAAATGTTTTTTTCATGGAGGAATCATCAAGAAGTTTTATTTTTGTTTATGTCTCGAAATTTTTTGTATTTATTTTTTGAAGAATTTTTAGCTCATCAAGCGAAGAGTTCAGAGACTCACCTTTTCTTACAGTACAATGGAGATATTCAATGGACAACGAATATTGAATCAATATCAATATGAATTTAAGGTTTGCACACGATTCTTTGCCACAAAATAAATTATACACGCTGAATTAACAACTGAAATTCAATTTTTACAATGCCGCAATTGTTCACAGATATTTTCACAGTTCACTGATGATTCAGCTTGAAAATTTATTTCCTTTATTCGCACTTTCCTGACAAGTTGTGAGTGGAAATTTTAAGCTTTTGTGAAAATATGAAATTGAGTTTTTGAATTTCCAAATGAGTGCACGTCGCAAATCATACAAAACTCTTCAGAATCATCCTTTAAACAAATATTAGCTCGAGAGCTATTAAAATTAAATGACAAAAGTATGCGAGATTATAATGCAGTTTGAAATCTAATGGAAAGAACACTCTTGAGTTTGTGTTAATGCATAAGCAATTACAAATTTTTAATTTTCCAGCAATTTGTTTTTATATTTTCAATGAAATTCCACTTTCTACACAAGAAAATCTGATTTGTACAATGCAAAGAATAAGTTTTTGCATGAAGAGTTTGTTAATTTAATTTATTTTTCGATAAAACTTCTTTAACTATTTGTAGAGGTACAATTTTGACAAAATATCTCACAAACTAGATGCGAAGAGAGTGATGTGAAACAGGGCAAATGCAAAGCCTAGAACACAGTAGCGGAGTTTATAGCAAATTCTCTATACGAAAATAAACGGAAGTAAAAGAAATCGATATGTATGTGAACAACCCCAGAAGTTATGTTTCAAGTTACGCCAATGTTCTTCCACAGATGCGCAACTCTGCTACATTCCATCCCTTCAATACCTTGAAAGAAATTGTAGTGTTAGTGCTACAATCGTAAAAGTTACATAAATTCAATGTTGCTGTTTGAACATATAATTACACACACACATATAAGACTCAACATATGATATGATATGTCTCTTCAAAAAAAAAACTTTACGACTGCTTCACCCACACTTCACATTCATTTTATTCTTGTTTTCTCGAAAAGTGAGTAGCTTCCACATAAATAAACTGACATTCGAGTGTACTTAATGGAAATATCCATTTTTTTAACATAAACATATTCTAATGTTCTATCTTCGTAATTATGTATAAGAGAAAGGTTGAAAAGTATTTTTGGCTCGAACTTTATTTATCACATGAAATGCTTTCTTTTTTCATAAAGTATTTTGGGATCGTGAAAATAAGGCAATAAAAAAAGGTTCGAATTGAAATAAAACTCGCTGAATTCATTTAACATAAATTAATACAGAGATGAAAGGGATTAAAATAATGTTTTTGAGCTTGCAAGTGGAGTTCTAGAAAGGCTTTCGTGACAACACCAGCACACATGATTTACATAAAACATGCCAAAACTTCTAATCATCACCCCTTTTGTGTGCTTTAAATTCAATTTCTGCCTTTGAAAATAAACAAAGCTAAATTATAATCTTGTTGGTGTATATTTACATAAAAAAAGAAAAGAACGTTGACTGGTTTTTTCACAACATTTTCCTAACTTTTGTACATGCTCTGATTTTTAATATTTCCTTGTAAAAGCAACTCGGGAGGATCCAAACTAGAAGTGACTATCTTAAATAGAACAAGTTCAGCAAATATTGATTCATTTTATTGAAATCATGCTGCATGTTGAACCATAAAGAGCAGCAATAGGAAGATTATCATGATACTTGAATGTATGTGCATCCAGTGTGCCAAATCTTGATGCAATTTTATAAGCCACATTATCATAACTTTCTATGTTTAATGTTGAAATCTCAACAAATGTGTAGTGACACTTCAGTCAAATCCGAAACTGTTTGGTGAGATATTTTTGGTATTTTACAACGTCTTTATTTACTTTTGACACTTCAACTTATTGTCTTCATCTTTCATTTTCTTTCACTTTCTATTGGAATTTAAAATTTTCCTTATGTTGATAGCATTTTGAGCCAAAAAAAACCGCAAGTGTTAAGGTATATAAGATAAATTTCTCTCCTAATTACTTATTTAAGGTGGCTAATTTATTCTTAGAAATGAACATAAGAAACAAAACCACAAACGACTCCATTAAATAAAATTATTGGAAAGCAGTTCCACCAAATACCTTGACAATTCGTTCTATCAAGTGCAAACTGCTCTAAATTCATTTAAAGTCTGAAGTAGTCGAAAGCATTCAATTCAATGGAAAGAAATTTTCTATTATTAAATTATTTTCTCGCTTACATCGGAAAATTCGTATTCAAATTTTATGAATATTTGATGTTAAAAATATCAAAGCAAGAGCGATTTCCCTCATTACATCAAACATTTTATGTTTAGATCACATAGCATTAACATTGAAAAGGAGTAGACAAAGACAAATTTATTTTTAAAAAATGTGTAACATGTTTAACCTTTTTATTTGAAAATTAATGTCTTATCTCTAAATTAATTTATTATTTATTACGAAGATCTTACATGCGATTAATAAACTTTCAGTTCTGAGTAAAAGAATGAGGTGAATGTTTGTTTAAATAAATACAAAAGTAAACTACCACTAGCAATCATAAGAGAAAAGTTCATTGAAAAGTCAATGAAAAACAAAATATATAACTTCCGGCTACGTGAACATAAACACTTAATTATTAAAAAGAAAACAAAAATAATGAGAAAAAGTAGCACGCAAAATCGTAAAAAATATATGATGAACTGTTTTCTTAGCACAACATTAAGCATGGAATGTTGAAGGAAAATATAAAATCAAGTAATAATTTATGATTTTTTCTCCAATCATAAATTCCTATTAGATATAAAAGTCAAAAAAATAAAGAACATTTTATTAAATCAGACATTTTTTTGTTCTCATTTGTTTAAATATTGCAGAATTAGATGAAGGAAACAAGTTGAAGATTTCCCTGGGTGAATGATTAATGAGATAAGTAATTAATTTTAATTAAACATGAATTCGCTGGTCCTTTTCTTCATTTGCCCAAGCGTTAGTAAATTAAGAGGAAAATTATCTCGTTGAGTGAATGAGAAAAAGAAGGCACAACAATGTTATTAATTTATTTTGATGGTAGAAATATTTAGATTGATCGTGTTGATGACATTGAGAGCGACTTCTGACATCGTTCCTAATATATTATTGAAGTGAATAAACATACAAAACATTATCTGTCATGATTATTTTATCAACTTGAAAGAGGTTTAATGTCGCATGATTTTTCCTTTAATATCCTTCCTTTCTCCTAAAGATTTCTAATCTGATATCATGAAAACCCATTATCAAAAACTCACTTTCCATGTATAAATTTAAACTTTCAGATCCTGAAGCGAGATAAATTAATTTCCCTTTCCGAAATCATTTCAATGAAGAGGCGGAAAAATTGTCATTTTTATTAATTATAATTTTAATACAATTTTCTCTAGGAAAATGCGCACCTGATCTGATATTATGAAGAAGTAAAGAACTAAGCGAAAAGTTTTTGTAATTAATTAATTTTCTGTAATGATTATAAATCTTGTTTAAATAGGCTTGAAACTAGGTAGAACGATTTTTAACGAGATGGTAAAAAGACAGAAGGAAGACTAAACTGAACAACGCACATCTAATGCTGATGGTATTTTAACCTTCACCTCTACTTTTTGTATTCTCTCTTGAAAAGAGTTTTGTGTTCCTTTCTTTCATTTTAAAAAATGAGATGCTGACATGGAAAATTATTTTCTCCATCCTTTACGATTTTGGTAACCCATGGAATCGTTTTACATTGTTAATGGTTGTTGCTCAGTTACCTTTCATAGTTCTTGAATATCGTAAGCAAAATATTGCGAGATGAGGTTGAACAGTTCTCAAGAGTTAGATTTAATAGATTTTATTAAATAAGCGAATAGATTGTGGTGATGTTGAAAAGCTTCAAATTCGCAAGAATCAAATAAAATATTTTGTAAAGAAGCAAAGGTAGGATTCAAGTGTTGTATTCAGTTTCCTATTTCCTATTAGAAAATTAATAAAATTCGAAACCCCAAACTTAATTGCTTCTGGAATGCTTTTATAGCTTAACAAATAGAAAAGAAGTAATAATTAATCCTTAATTGGATGCGTAAATGCCTCTTAAAAATCACAGCTGCGTAAGTTCTCAACATTAGCTTTGAGAGGCTTAAAACCGATAAATATCTGGTAGAAGCAGTAGAAATTTTATCATCACAGTCACATCAAAGTTTCTCTTGATTATATGGAAGAATGAATGAGCTTCCAATTACTTTGATTACTTTTAGAAGTAAATAAATCTATCATGTAACGTTTTAATTATTCATAAATTTTTGTTTTACTTTAAGATTTGAATGACAGAAATGTGAAGATGAATCAGCAATTTTAATCTTTTCGACTTTCACAAATTTATTTTTTCAGCTTTCCTCGATTATTGAAATTCCTTAATTTAAGTAGATGAATACCTAATTGCTAACAAGAAATATTCGGAAAATTTAAAAATCATATCATCGTTAAGTACGCTTCTCAAATAAGCATTATTTCTTGAGTAAATATTTATGTAAAGTCGCTACATGTCAGCAGGAACTCAAAACAATTTTTCATCCCTAACATAAGCACTATGAACATGAAGTACGAACCTTCTTTGACTTATAAGAAGAGGAAGTTTGGAAGAAAGATGTAAAAAGAAAAATCTTCTTGATTTTTAAGACTGAAATAAATTTTTCTTGCGTAATTTGGAGTCTAAGTTTACGCTGGGATGATTACGCAAGTAGAATTTTAAAATGTTCACACCCTTCATACCATGCCTGCTAACATTAAATATTTGATATGGTGAAAATTTGTTTCGTTTAATGCTCTTTTGTTACGTACTTATATTGATAACAGTAAAACAGTCGGATGAAAAACAATTGCATGGCAAACACGTTCAACTTGGAATTTTAATTTCGACCTAGAAAGAACTTCAAATAGAATAAATTTTCAAAGAAAATTCTTCCTTTTTGTAAATTGTAAAATTTGATTAGATACATTTCCACAACTTGAATAAATAAAGTAAAAGTTTTCATGTTACTATTCAGTTATGCATGCGATCCTGATAAGAAATAACATTTTGCGTTCTTTGATATTTTATGCAAGTTTACAATCTTAAATCAAACCAATATGTCTGGAAAACTCTAAAGTTGAGTTAAATTAAATGAGAATTAATTACACAGCATTGTTCAAGGTTTTCTGTTGTTGTTAAGTGTTATGTTAACCAAACTTCCGTGAATTTCTTGATAAGAAAAATATGAAATATTATATCCGTTATTTACAACATTCCGCAAAAATAAATATGATCAATAAATAGAGTTAAAGCAAGCACGTCAGAGGAACAAAAATCTTATTTTACCATATTTGAAATAGTTAAGAGTTGAACTCATTCGTGCATTACCCGATCTAGAATTAACTGATGGATTGTTCAGGAAGTAAAATCTGAAATTTGACTTATTTTTACATTCAGAATTAAATTAAGATTTCGTACTAAGCTTGTTTGTTCATTGCTTTATTATGTTATTTAAGTTCGTCAAAGCTTTTATGTTTACAAATTATTGGAAGCGAAACTTTCTGAATGAAATTTGTCATTTTGTGCAATTTAAATGTTCTTGTGAAAGTTTCGGTAACGAGAAAGCTTGTTGGGAAGCATGCAGAAGAGAATTCAAGAATAAAATTTTGTAACTTAGCAACTCCCGCAGAAAAGGTAACCTCAGCTGCAACTTGCAATATTTTCTGATACTTTTTAATATTGTTTGACATATCTAACAGTTGTAAGTGCAACTTTTTCCTACATTGAGTATAATGACAAAACATGATTATTTCTGCATCATACAAAAGTAAATGACTGAGAAGCTTATTTCATAATTTTCCTATTTTTTCACGCTTTAAAGTACTTTAGGGAGTGTTGTTTCGAGTTCAGTGGAAATGAAGGGAATTGACTGGTTCATCAAATAATTTTATACTCGAGTGGAGGCGCATTAAAATGTAATTTACTTTATGCAAATAAGACTGAAAGAAGTAGCTCAAGAATTTTTCATTCACCCCTCAGTTTTGTCTTCTCATTGATTTTTCGTGCCTCGCGATTTCCCTTTTGTATCGAAGAATAGAATCTCCGAGAAAAGAAGAAAAGAGATCTTCGTAAATCAATAATGAATTTTAATGAAGAAAGTTATTGAAGCGTTACAAGCTCACGGGGTTGTTATCAAATTAAATCGATTTGCACCTCATAGACGGAGTTCAAGCGAAACACGGTGATAAGCCGTTTTAATTCTTTTGCTTTTTTTATGTTGTTAAGACGATAAGCAAACGCACAAAACCATTGAGATTTTTGCTTTTTTTTTTCTTCTGAAGAGAATTTAAAATTATAATTTTGTTTAGCAGGATTTCGTAAGAAATGTTATGACTCATGGAATTATTTATTTATTTTGTTTAAAGTTGCGACCAGACAACATTATCATCATTTGGATAAAACAGAGCAAATGAAGGTAGAAAGAGAAGCAAAACGAGACTTTTGAGAAATGACGTCGAATCATCATCAATTTTATCATGTCCATGACAAGCTATTCGTTTGCATAACTCGTTTTTTTCTGATCTCGTGCATGTGGTGATTATTTGCTATAAGTTTAAATATATATTTACTCATGTCTGAGTTTGAGAGCTTTAGTTTGCTTAAAGAAGTTGAACATATTGAACGTTGAAAACAAAAGTGTGAACTTATATAATTTCAATCATTAATTTCACTTTATTGATCAAAAGATTTTAAACATGAAGAGTGCTTTGGTAAGAAAATCTAATAATTGTATGAATTAAATTATTTTAATGACATTTTTGCTATTAGAAAGTTGAGTTCAATAACATATCAGAAATAATGTGTTTCATTGAGCGTCTAAATATACAAAATAATTAACCTTCTGATCTCATTATTTTGCTTTGTTGGTTGTGTGTACAATGTACAGATTTATGTATGTCAGAAATGATTTCTCTATCAGTGAAACCATAGAAACATTAAGCATTTCAAATTCTATTCTGATCATATCAAACATATTTGGAGGAAAACGACCGGAATTTCCATTCATATCCAAGACTACTCACATTATTTTGTCGATATTCTTTTAAGAAGAAAAAAGAAACCTTTTAAAGTTTCTAAGAAAAAAGAAATAATCGCTTGTAAACATCTTTGACATTTAAATATATTTATTTCATGTATTCTGTAGTTCGTATTCGTTGTTATTGGTCTTGCATTTGCTGATGTGTCACATATTGTCGATGACTCAACAACAACAACTACTTATCCACCAAGGCCATACCAGTTTTCATACGAAGCAGGAAGATACCCTGGACATGTAGATCGTAATGATTATTTGAAGAGCAAAGTGTTTTATGATATTTATTTAATATATTTACATTGCAAAGGTACACATGCTGAAGTAGGCGATGGTGCTGGAACAGTTCGTGGTGCTTTCAGTTATGTTGATCCAAGAAATCAAGTCAGAACTGTTGAATACACTGCCGATGAAAATGGATTTTATCCCCAACTGTCCCATCAGCCTCAAAACACTAAAGCTGTTGACTTGGCAACAAACCGACACTTAGAGCTTTACAATAAAATAGCTGAGAGAAATTCTGATCCCAATTACGTGCAAGGTGGTGGAGTTCCAAAAGATTCTGAAGCTGTTGGTAAGTTTATAAACATTTTTATCAGATAAAGTGAAACTTTCACGCAATTTTTAACTTTATAGCTTACGCAAAACAAAAGCATTTATCGTTATTCGAAAAAATAGCAGCTGAGCACGCAAGGTTGGGAGAAGAACAATTGGCACAACGATTAGCTTTTGAAGCTACATCAATTCGAAACGATGAAGAATCAAATTATAATCAATAAAGAAATTAATTTTATGGATGATTCTTATTCATCGATAAATAATAAAGAGAAAATATACAAAAGCAAGAATTTATTATTGTGATTATCCTTTAGATAAATTTTATTTTTATTACTTCTAAAAATATTGAAATTTCTCATTTGAAAACCTCAAACAAAGAAGGCAATTCGAAAGCTCTGAAAATTTTCGTTCCACACCACTACTTTGGTGAATATTTGACAAATATTGACGTTGAGCCCAGAGCATGCTGTAAGCTTAAAATGCAAAATCTCCACTCGTAAGGATTTCTTTCTATTAAATATCTTGTATAACAAACGACCCAATTTTATTTATTGAGGAAATTCGATTTTTTTATCTTCGTTTTTTCAAATACGATAAGAGTATCTTCACGAGGCCTTTTTGGGACATTTGGAATAAAACATGTAAGTATTGCTAGTGTTACATTGTGCTTGAATGAATAATAGGCAAAGAATGAAAATCTTGTATCGAGCAAAATTGAAGCTCTTATCAAATTTAGCATGTTTCGTTCGACGAAGTCTGCTCAAGTGTCACTTAAAAGTGTTTGTCGATCATTGTATTAAAATGGAAATTTCTCCATGCAATGAGACAAGATGAAAAGAAGATTTTATCTCTTGAAATTTTATTTTTTAAAGTGGAAAATCAAAGTTAATAATAATCACAAGTGTTGTAAATCTCCACAAGTTATTTTGCTAATAAATTTCATAAAAAATTTTAATAAATAAAAAATCACAAACATTTTTTAACAAATGCAACAATTGGATGAGAATAAGTTTGACACTTTTATCCCCTCAATGACAAAAAGTAGATTCATATAATTTAACTTAATGCTAGAATTAACATTGAACTTAGTCAAGTGCCACTGCTGTTGACAATGTTTTTTCTATCTCTTGAAATTATATAAAGTAGCTTTAAATTTACATATAGATTAAAGTTGAAAGCTTAGGAATGTAAATTTCTCCCAAAAATGTAGATGAATTTCAACAAACTTACCAAAAGAAGAAACTGGAAGCTCATCTCTCAATGTCGCATCGTTCGAAATTAAAAAAGTTTCAGCAAGCAACTAAGCATGACGTAAACAACATTGTCACAGGCTTGATGTAGATAAACTTTTCAGTATTTAAAGCTCGATAGAAAGAGGAGAGAAAAGTAAACAACCTTAAAAAGGCTGATAGAAATCAATCCAAAAGTTTATTATCAAGAACAGTAACACGAAAGTTTATGAACAAAATTTGAATAAAGCTGACAAAAATAATGTTTTTATTGAGAGAAATTGATTTAAAATTTCTGAATTTATATAAGTAAGAAGTGTAGATAAATATTACATTAAAAGTTGTTTCCCCCACTTGAAAATTTCGTTCATTCAATATGATTAATAAGAGATAACTTTCGCATAAATAATTAAATGGTTTAGGCTGTAGAGTTGTAAAGTAATTTGAGCTGAAAGATTATGTTGTTCTCATTTTATGTTTGGTTTTACTAGATACATAACCATAAATGAAATATTGTCAAACTTGCTTTGCTCATCATTAAACATTGAATAAATTGAGATCTGCATTCTATCATCCCTGGAGGCTTGATGTGAACATTTGCAGAAAATTATTTAAAATTCACAATTAACATCAGCATATGTTGTTCGGTCAACAACAGTTAAGAATCAAATGCAAATAAATTGATTTCCAGAAAATAGAAATATTTACGATTGGAGACTTTATCAATTATTATTTACGAAATTTTCGCAACGCTTCGTTAGATAGAATGAAATATCCACCGAATCAAAAGACTTCAACAGAATTTAGCATTAATTGGGATGAAAATTTATAACGAATTTACCGAATGTTGGTTAACAGTATTCAGTGATTTGTGTTATTGAAGTTCAATATCTAAAACAGGAAGTAACAATAAAAAGAAGAAAGAAATTGCTCAATAAATTTTTATACTCAGTTAAGTTTCAAACATTCATATTTTACGATACGGAAGAGATCTATGCTAAGATACGCTTCGCGAAAATCGCTCATCCAAAATCACAATTCATTAATTTTCAGACTGCTAAATTTTTAATACAAAAAATAAATTAAAAGCTTGGCAAGCTTCAATGCGCAAAAACAAATCATGTGAATCGAAGTTTTATTAATGACTATTAGCCATCTTGAAATTCCAAATGTGATCATATTAAAGGGAAGAAGATAGCAAAGAAGTTTATGAATTTAGATATGCATTAATGGAATGTGGAAGTTTGAGTTAAAACTACTTTGAAAAGATTTATTCAATATCAGATGACTCATGTTAAGGAAAATTATGAGAACATATCACACAAGTTTTGTGAGACTTTTCCTTATAAGTTTGGCACACAAAACCACCCACATGTATATTAAACTTTGTTTAGGAATTTTGGTTGCCTAAACTTCCTGAAATGTTTTAGAGCACAACAAAACCAAAAAAGCAGAAAACTTGAATAAATTTTCTCTCCTTAATAAGAATTCCAAAATTATTTCAGTTTTTCTTGCTAATAAATTCAGTTGAAACAATATTAATTTAAATTTAAACAAATTGAGAATACGTTTTGGCATCATTTTCGTTATCTTTTAAAAAACAAATCCAATTTCCTTGAAAAGAACATTCCAACACGTTTCTCCAACGAAAATTATATTGAAAATTTGTTAAAGTGGGGAAAAATAGCGAAAGTATAAATAAATATAAATTGATGAACAGCTCCTTACAAGACTTTGTCATTCCATCACGATTATTGTAAAGTATATTTATGTTCATCATTCCCCTAATAGTATTAATCGGAATGTTTTTAAGAGGTAAGCAAGATTATCTCATTTATCATTGAAGTTAAGCTAACAGTTTTAATAGAAACAAAGCAATTTAAAGACCACAACAAAGCTTTTAACAATAAAACTCCACTCTACACTCCAAAATTTCATGAACAAATATTTTCATCTCCGCTTAATAAGAGTTGAACAAAAAAATAACATAGCAAAGTAATAAACATTAACGGTGATTCTCAACTTTTCTCGCCCTAATAACGAAATGAACAAAATAAAAAAATAAAATAAAAATTCAGACACGTTCGAATTTAAAGAAAAAATACAAAAACTTGTTCATAAAAGTTAAAAACTTTTGCCTTCCCTTTTCACAGAACGTTCCTGAGAATTCTTTTTTATTGGTAAAATTTATGTGTACTTTGCCATCATGCTAGTAGAATTTTAAACAGCCTCATCGACTATAGAAAGAAAAGGAGCAAAAGGAAATTGAGAAAAAATAATAAAAATCATCTACTATGTACTTCTCGTCGTTAAGTATAAGAAATATGATGAGAGATCCTTAGGATGATAAAAATTTCTTAAATAAAAGTGAAAATCATAATACTTTATACAAAAGCTTATCATTAACAGAACATTTTAATGCTCTAAGATGAAGGCATTCGTTGCATTCTAAGGAAAACTTCAAGATGATACATAGATTAATGCAAAACATAAAGCTTATGCTGAATTCCTTATGTTTATGTTTATGCCTATCTTGCGTATTTGTTCTGTACATTTCTTATTCGCTCTTTAAATAATAAATTTAACTTTTCAAAACTTTAAGACGGGTAAAATAGATAAGCTTACTAACTTATTAGAAATTCTTTCATTTCCCCTTTTAACTCTCAGCACCTTAGCTTAACGCAAGGCATTGAAATTCGTATAGTGAATGAGAAATTATGAGCTCATAATAGTCATAAACTTTTGTCAACTGCTTTGAATTACAATCAGGTATGAACGAGGAAGTTCGTAATAAAATATTATTTAATAACCTAAATGAATATTTTTTTGCTCTGTTTGTTAGTTTATGATTTTCATGACGCATAACTTTCTCCTTGAATATTGGGACTTGCTTCGTTTTCCTTTCACAGTAAATAAACTTATAACAAAATTGCCTACCGCTCACTTGGAATTTAGATGGAAATAGAGAGCCAGTACACATTGGGTGATAAATAATTCCCTTTTTTTGTTTCCGATGTTTTAATATTTCTAGAAATGACCACGAAAATCCGTTTGGTATTTTTATTCAATAAAATATCTAAAAATGAACGATATATTTTATTCTCATTTCCCGAATGGCAATTAAAAAAGTTTTACATGCAAATATGTCGTCATATAAAACTTCTGAAAATATCTTCTTTAAATAATCAATTAGATTGTTGTGATTTAAATATTTTTAAAGAATTTCCCAAGTCGTTTGAACTTACAATGAACTTGTTCGAGCTCACGTCAGTCATGAAATCACACCTTTTCCATGTTCAATGTGTTCATTATTTTGAAAGTGAGTAGTTGAATGTTCATGTTACTGTTTTTCAAAGAAGATGAATTTAAATTTTCCAGCTTTTATTTTATTTTCTTTCATGATATTGGAGTACTCAAAATCATGGAGCTGAAGAATTCGAGTAAAGTTTTTTGTTTGGTTTTTTATTTTTTTATTTTTGTATTTGCCAAGGACTGTAAAACTTTTTCTCGTTCATTTTGCTTCAACAACAAGAAGAATAGAATGAGTGGTAGCGTTAATCTTTAAGTAATTCCGAAATTTATATTTATTCGCTATGCCCGGGAGGAATAAAATGAAACCATGAATTGCGTCTGGAAGTAAAATAAAATAAAATAAAATAAATAACGAGATAGTAAACTATTTTATTTTAAAATATTACATCCAGAAATTAACATTCTTAAATAAATAATTCTGCAGGATTTAGTAAACTGTAAATATTTAATTTCAACTATTAAATTAACAAAAGAAAAACTTTAATATCAGAATCAAAATTTTTAAATTCTTCTCAGGTATTCAAGTATGGATGTAAACTAAGAAAATCATGAGCTTTGTTAACAAAAGGAAAACTATTTTGAACACAACATATTGATGGTTTGTTAATCATAAACCTTCACAACCACCACATGTTAACAAGTTCATGAATATTAATTTCGTCCTAGATATCTATAAAGTTGTAAAACTTTTGCTGACATCTTGACAGTTGTTATGTCCATTACTTTAAATATACTTTACAATATTCAAGAGCCGTTGGTATGTATTTAAATATAAATCATTCATGAATGTAAAAATTAATCACAATAAAATTTCTTTATGTCATGATTATGTAAGGCAGCAGATAACATTCTATCATTGTTGCTAAATAATTTAATATTACATAAATATCAAAGCGATTGTAAAATCTAAGCATAAAATATTATGTATTGTGAAGAATAAGAAAATATTTTAAATTCACTGGCAAATGATTCTTATTTGTTATGGAAAATATTAATGATCAGAGCACATATTGGAGTTTGATTATCAAATATCGTATTCCACATACCTACTTACTATAATCTACATTGTTTAGTATTATTGCATATGAGAGACATGATGTGTTGGTCGAATGTATGCTTCAGAGACTTGCTGTTAAACCTAGTTTAATTTATTTCGTGCATATTTGAGTAATGTGGAGAAGGAATGCTTTACATAAAATTGTTTTAATATTAAAACAATTGAGGGACGCTTTCATGTTATTTACAGTGGAGAAGGAATCTACCAAGATTTTCAATGTTCAATATTCAGAAAGCGTCTAACATTTAGTTGAACATTTTGGTTAAACCTAAGAATTTGTAGAATGTTTTGTAAAAAGTGGTCAAATTTATCTATTGTTAGCATCTAGAACATTATTTCTCAATGTCCATCATGAATAGATTAAAAATATTTATCACATTTGTAAGTCTCGCAAATTATACTCATAATGTATCAAAAAATTGAATAAAATACTTTCGAGGGAAGTAAAAATTGTTTCATGTTATTTAGTCAGTTATGTTGTGAAACGTTGTTTGAAGATTCTCAAAAAATTATTTTTGAATTTGAATAATTGAAGTGGGTGATTGAAAATTCATTTTAATGATTAGTAGCGTGGTATAATAAATTATATAATAAACCTACCTACGTGAGCACGCAGATGTATCTAACCAATACTGAGTAACATTCTTTGCATGTTCTTTCGATCAAATAACTGAACATACATAGCAAATAAATATTTCATAACAAATGTCTGATGTCGCTCATTAAACTTTATCGATTTGAAAATTTTGATGAGTGCCTAAATGTATAATTAAAATAATTCTCAAAACTCGCTACCAATAATTACTTCATCAACAATTCAAAGAAAAAGTTAGTTGAACGAATGTTAATCACCTGAAAATTAAAAATTTATGAAGAATTAATTTGATAGCTTTGTTTCCGCAATTCTTATGTTCAAACGAAAAATTCAAATGAACCATCGCTTGAGTAAACTATGCCTTTTTCGAGTCCGGAAAAGTTTTGTGATTCTCGGAAGTTCACAACATCATCCTTTCAAGAGGAGGGGATTGAAACGCTACAGAAATTGTTTAACATGAATTGCTTTGTCTCAACCAAAAATCAAACAAACTCGAGAGAGAGTGTGAAAGAGAAACTCTTAACCGAGATGGTTTTAAGAATTTATTTTAATTTTTTTTGGCTTTTAACCATTTTTATTCTATCTATTTTGCTTTGCCTAAGATACCAAGAGCGTAAGAGTAATGCTTCTCATTTCAAAAGCAATTATGTATTAATCTTTTTGGATAAACGCCAGATCCTTATATGGGCGACAATCTCGATAACAGGCGAGTTGGGAAATATGAAATTTTTCTGGTAATTTGAGATAATTGCTATTAATTTCCCGGATTTAATGGTTAATTAAGTCGAACTGAGTCACTAAGTATAGAGCGTATTGCTAACGTCATCACGATGTCGCCGTCCATATCTCTAAGTCAAGATCAGCAACGTGTTGATCGCTTATGCGAATTCATTTTTCTTCATAAAAGGAAATAAAGTTTTGAAAGCGTGCTATTCAATATGAGAATAGTAGACAAGCACTTCGAAAAGTAATGATTTATGAGTAAGATTTTTTGGCATACAATGTATGCAGAAGTTGAAGGAATAAAAATGAATAAAACTTATTAGCATATTTGCAAGAGATCCAGACGAAAACTTCCAATTTTCGCCCTAACCATGTTGTCACATTTTTTAAAGCTGAAGTGCTATAGTGATGGAAGTTTATGTGGCTGCGTATTATATCAAAATAATATTATAATAAGTCTTGGTTTGTATATATCCGAACATGTTTCTGGAAGTTAGTTTCAATGCGCAAGCGTCACGTTTTAGTACAAAATCATATGGCACAGCGTCATTGGAAAGGACTAGAATGTTTCAGGATTATCAGTCGCTCAAACAAGTGAGAAGAAGACTGAGAGAAGTTCCCTTCATTTGTATGTATTCAAGGTTTTTTATTTATAAGAGAACAGGTACGAATTAAAATTTCCACGAATAACTCTCGCTCCAAATCTTCCTACTATAATCTGTTACCAATTCGTTGATATTTTTTTAGATCAGAAACGAAAGGTTTTAATTAATTGTGTCTGAAACAGTTGGCACATAGACGATTGATTTATTTTCATTCAACACAAACAGCAAATTTTTTCTCTTCTTTTTTCACGAATTTTCATTTTTGGTTTTTGGTCAGCGAATGGTTTTGTAGGAACAGACGGATATACAAATGGTATTGATCTACTATTTTCCCATGGGCAAAACGCCATTGAACCGTGATTAATTTTATCTCACGACGACGACTCACTCGTATGCGGAATAAATTTTCGTATTTATAGTCACATTTTCGAGAAATCAATGCACGAAGGCTAGAGCAAGCGATTATGTCGATGAAAATGTTACATTTCAAAATATCAATTATCCACTGAAGCTTTCATGCACTCACGGAATTCAACGTAGAAATTGGAGTAGCACTTAAAATGTTGAAAACACGCATAAATGTTTGTAAAACTCTTTCGATCGACTATTTTTCCAAATAGTTTCACCACTTAAAACAGAAAAAAGTTCCTTGAACATAACATGGAAGATTTCTGTGCATAAAAACATATCAATAAAAATTTTTGTCTAGAATTATTCAGTCACAGATTGCAACAGAATTGGTAACAGGTGAAAGTTATAGTAAGAACAGAGGTTTAAAAACCTTTCACTTTGAATTGAGTTTATGTGAATTTTAACCACACATTGTAAAGTTTCAATGAAGTCACTAAACGCATATTGTTTTGTTTGGCTTTTCTTTGTCATAATATTTCTTCGTGGGGTTGAAAATAAGAAAACAGAATTACTTAGACGTATCAATTTAAAATTCACCCCTCTTTGTGTTTTCATTAAAAGTCCTTTCGTTTATTTTAAAATGTCACATTCATAAAATTCCAGTTGATGTCGTCATGTTTTTGTAATGGGCATTGCTTATAATGAAATGTCTTTTGCGATGCAAGCATATTGTAAATAAAAAGAAATAAAAGTTTCTTCACGGGGTTGATGATAGTCGAAACAAATTTTTATCATTTGAGATTAAATGAAATTTCAATTCTTGGAAGCACTTCACGAAACAATTTCTCTTTAAAGATATTCGAGAGAATTACATTTAGACACGTCTAGAAATGAATTCTTTTTAATCAACTTTGTTGAATTCCACTACAATCTTTTCACAATATCCTTTAACACGATTTAATCCGATGAAAGTAAATTCAGTTGTAATGAAAAATTTCTCAACACTTCTGCATCGGGATTTGGAGTTCTATAAACTCTAAAAAAAAATTTAAATCAAAGTGTCAACAGACAAAAGTTTTTAAAAAAGCTTTCGAGTTAAAAAAAATATGAAGACAAATGCACTAAATTGGAAGGAAAAGAAAACAACTGTGGATGAGATTGTTAGGTTTGTATTTAAATTCAGATCTCGAGTTGAAATAGAATGTTTTGCTTGGGAGTTAAGAAAGCGAAAGCATTACAATATACATGCACTAGAAGCTTGTTCTTTTAACAGAATGCAAATGTCTAAAGCTTGCTTTAGAAACTCGTATTTACGAGCAGGATATCTTCATCTTTCCTTTCTTCTATTGATTTTGCTAGTATTTTCTAAAAGAAATAAAATATACTTCTGCCTGAAATTTCCCTTTAGACTTTCTATTGGAAAAACTTGTTTTGTTTATCTTCATCAGATTTTTCTGTTGTTAACTTCATAAAGACATTTGTGATAATAAAATAGCAATTTCAATTAATTTGTATGCCTCAAATGATAAAGCATATTTTAATCATGTTGAAATGTCTTCATGAAACATCTTTCTTTACCATATTTTGTCTGCTGTTCCTTACCGCATCTACATTTTGTGGCAAAATTCTACTTTCTTTATCACATGAATTGCATTTATAAGCGAAATGAATGAAAGTCATAGCGACGAAGCAAATAAAAAAAGAAAGAAATGCAATAATTTTTCAATATTTCATGAGTTATCATTTGCATATCCCGACATGTTTCAAAATGCATTAGTGATTTTTGCATATTTCGCTGCTCTATGTGCATGTGAAAACGTCTCCCGCAGGAAAATAAAAATTTTCCACTCAATAAATCACATTAAAATTTCGCAAGGAGAAATCTTTTTTGCTACTACAGTGGAATCGCGATTAGCGAAATTCCCTTGAGCGTAAAAGCTCGATAAATTGCGACACACTCACATTCTCTAACAATTTTCTTTCGTTGAACGAATAAGTTCGTTGAAAGCATGGCTCCGTAATGAGCACGAGAGTTTATATTAAAAGTACTCTCAGTGAAAGTAAATAAGAGAAATTGTTTCACAAAAGCTGGCTGGAATCAAAGTTTATTAGTAGAAGAGCAAGATTGGAGCAACGACTTAGACAGCTTTATAGAATTTGATAACAATATAACGACATACGGTATACTAACTGATGAAGATATTCTCCAAACTCTGGCCGTAGAAGAAAATGTACATTTAGACGATGAAGTTGTGGAAAATTACATGAAAGGCCTTGAACATGCATTAGAAGAAAGAAAGGAAAACTTAAAACCAAATATTCTTCTAATTTTCCATCAATTAAAAGACGCATTAGAGCTTTGAAAATATTTTTTCAACATTATCATGCATGATATTAAAAATTTTTAGCAATAAAACTATTATATTGTCTCTAATTTAATACTTGAACTTGTTTATTACTTTGAAATTATTTAGTTGTTTTGCTAAGTTGATAACAAGCTTTTTCATTCAAACTTTTCGAAAAAGTTCGTTTACAGAAAAAGCTCGTTAATTGTGACTCCCTTCGGTTTTCGCTAATCGCGATTCCACTGTACTACATTTTTGAAATAAGATTTTCCTTCTTTCTTTCTTTCTTTCTTCATCGAAAAGCGTTGAACATTAGTGAATAAGATATCAATAACGAGCATTTTCTGCTAACTTTATCCTATCCCTAAGAATATGTAACTTTAAGACTATGCTAAGAACTTTTGCTTTAATACTAAACTTGTTTGAACTCCATCAATTATGAGCACGCTTCAAGACTGACAAGAGATATTTTTCAGAAACTTTTTATTTTATTTAGATATAAAGATGAATCTGGGAAGAAAAGAAAGCGAAGGAAACCACTGAACAGAAAATAATTGAATGAAATTAAAAAAAAATCTCATAAATGCTAGGCTGATTGCTCTCAAGAGTATGTCGCATGGTAACAAAACACAATACCTTTTCCATCCAACCCATAATGAAAAACTCAAGGCAATCGACTGAGTCGACAGTGAGGTATTCCTATAGAGGACGAAGTGAAGGAATTCCAGTCGAATGATTTCAATTTAGAATTTATGAAAAAGTCTCTCAGATAAAATTATTTAATTTTTTCTGGAGTGTACGCAAAGAGAAGCAAACATAAGAAGGTTGGCTAGATGTTGAAAAGGTAAAGTTAAAGAATGTTAAATGCTTTAAAAGTTATAAGTTATAGTCAACCTTTGAACAACATGCATAAATATGAAGATGATGATAATTTTTTGATATTTCTTTCAAACTGTCATGCCATAGAATTTTCAATTTCCTCGCATTTCAATCACATGAAGTGCGAATGAAAAATAAGTTATGATGGGAAGTGAGCTAGAGAATATGACTTAATTCATCAAACTTGTTGTGGGGAAAAATAAAAAAGTAATCAGAATCGATGACGCTTGAAATGAGCTTACACCCGAAGCAAATGTACGACTTTGTTCGTTTATGCTTTGGAAAATTTCAAAATATTTTTATAAATTTTCATCTGATTTCTTACAGACATTCTGTTCATGTCTACCGCATGAAAATATAACAAACGAGTGATGAAAAATTGAATGAAATTTCCAAGCATATTCTCAAGCGTTTTTTTTTCTTTAAATCTGATTAAGAATCTTGCAATACATCATATAAATTAACAATTTTTCATATCTATGAAGCATAACAAAACACGATCAGCTTCAGAGAAGTTTAGATATTCTTTTGTTGTGCGCTGTTAAATTTGGAAACAACGCTCGTTTTATAACGAGTAACATGAAATAAGTAAATTCCACAAAACTTCCCCAAAAAAATCTTAAATTGCGCTTTGGTCGTTGTTTTAAAAGTTTAATTTGCTGGATGGGTGAATTTTGTAAGTAAAAGCAACAATTTGCATAAATTTATCCTACTTTTCCTTTTTTTACTCGACAAAATCATTGTCTTAAGTCATATTATTTAAATTAATTGTATTAAGCGACGACTTTTTTTATTTAAATTAACTTCCAACCTCTACGACCTGTGTATTTATTTACAACAATGAAAGTAATTTAAGGAACCGACTTTAGCTATAAAAGATAAATTAAAATTATAATTCCTAGACTGAAAATTCCCTCGATGTCAAAGAATGACTGTACGGTTTGAAACCTTTTTGGAGAGAAAGGAAAAGAATTTGTAAACCGATGCGCACCAAACGCTATCATGAGAATTTTCCTTTTTTTTCATTTGGGGGATGAACGGATATTGAAGATGAAGAAAGGTAGAAGAGAACATAAAATATTATTAGAAAACCTTTTAAGCTTAATTGTCTAGAAATAATTTTTATATTATTGCCCGTTTTCCATACATTTGCACATTTCATGAAACTTGCTTCACCTGAGACTTAAATTCCGTAACAGAACAGAAAAAAAGATTTTTTTTCCACTTTCAGTTGTCTTTCTGCTCGAATTCTCGATTTAAATTATTGCTCAGTAGAAATAAATTTGTTACGTGACAAAAAATTTTAATTTCTTCTTGTCGTCGCTTGAGTTAAATAAAAATAAAGTTTGGTACAATTTTAAATCAATCTACGAGAAGTCGTAAAGAAAACTTTTTCACGAAGAAATTCTTCTTCTTCGAATTTATTTTTTAGGAGTCACATCTCAGCTTGCATCTTACATACGTGATATTCTTTTTCTCAACTTCTTTCTAAAGTTTCGTGTTTTTATACCAAAAAAAGAGCGAAAATGTCTTTTGAAAGCAGGTAATAAAAGTTTCTTCTATTCATTAAAAAGTTTTCCCGAGAAAGAGATTTTTTTTATCCATTACAAATCTCTTTTATTATCTTTTTGTTAAGATTGCTGAAAGCTGATAAGAGTTTGAGTATTGTTGAGATGAACAAATTTCAAGTTATCTGAGATTGCTTATGATTTTTAATAACCTTTTGACTTGAAGTGGAATTCCACGACGTTTAAGGTAATCAAAATGCAATGAAAGTTAACTTTTTTATTGCTGCTATGATAGCAACTTGCTACCTTGTGATAAATTATGTAAAAGTTTATTGAGTTGACATTTCAAATAAAGTTTGTTTAGTTTCATATTTATTTAGACTCTAAACAGTTTCAAAAGGAAAGAATTTTGAAGTTTAAAGATTCAAGAAAAGCTAAAGAAAAATTAACAAATATTTGCTTTTTCACTTATTTTATTTGAACATTTTAGTTGAAAAAATGTTGTAGTTTTATGAAGTTTTTGATTGATTGATTGATATTTGTACAATGAACTTTTCTCTCTGCTTCCCTCAATTTGTTTCAACATCACAAACATTTCTTTTTTTTCCAAGTAATTGAACAAGAAAATTTTTATGGCAAAGAAATCAACATGAAAAGAAAAGGAAATTCTTTGAAAAACTTTAATTTTTCATTTGAAGATTAAATGCAAAGACATATGATTCAGGAAAATTTTATAATATTCGAGTTGAATATATTTTGGTTCTGTTTGAAACGACGAAACATTTGAATGTATGTACATGCATTTAATTAGATTCTTCAAAAAGATCTTTGATATCTTTTAGCTTCAAGAAAACTTAATGTGAAGTGAAAAAGTAATGTGAAGCTCGTTTATGATTTATTAAAAGAAGTCTGAGAAGAAAGTTTTTGAAATGTGAAAGATGGAAGTCTCGTCAACCCTTCAGCAGAATATCTTTCAGAAACATTTTAATTACACATCTGTAGTCTATGTTGATATGATATCATAATTTCAATTCAACATAAACTAAAGATGATATTACCATAAATAGCTTTCAAGAGAAGAATTACAATTAATAATTCAATGCTTTTATATTTATTTATACTGAAATTCTAGACTGCGTGCTTCAGTGAACTCTCGACAAAATACTCAATCTTTTGTTTTTGCAGGAAATTTATAAACGGGAATTAATGTAAATGTTTACAAAAGTAATTGAACGACGCTCACCATATCATGACACGAAGATGGATCTACTTTTACTTATTCACACAAACTCTTCATAAAATATCCAACAGAAAGAATTTCATGCGACGGTAAATAAACGTAATGAAGCACATTAAAGAATTTACTTTTTACTTCAGTTTCATTCGTTTATCAGCGTTATGCTACTGTCATGTCATTTTATGACTTTCTCTGAGTTATTAAACACTGAATCTTTTTTTGTCGACGATTTTCGAGGCTATGAACAAATTACAAAATTAGCTGTTGATGCTGTTTGAGCCATCAAACAATTTTGTGTCGCTATGAAAAAGAAATAAAGAACTTATCAATGACATTATCCATTAACTGTCAAAATGAATCATAAAGCAATTGCCCGAACAAGCAGAAAAGCGATGATCTGAGAATGTCATTAACGAGATTTTTTTTGTAAGATAAGCAGCAGCCAATATTAATAATCAATAACAAATCTTATCTCAATAATTCTCCAATGTGTTCCTTTTATTGTCGTTTAATGCGATAGGAGAACGACTTCTTTTTGATATCTTTCACTTACTCTTTCGTCTCCAAATAGCTTCATAAAATACATTGAACAGCATATTTGTGTCATTGGCAATAATTCAAGCGTTTTTTTATTAGCTGAGAAGTTGCCAGATATTATTTATGATTGAATTAGCAATATTTATTGCTCCTCTGTGCTCTTGAAAAAAAACATTTTTTTTCGTCTTTCTTTTTCACATTAAAAGTCAATTGATGCTGCAATTGCTCATGAAATTCGAAAGAATTTCTCCCTTGGAAGCCATGAAGAATTTTTCTTACAGTAGCGCTTAATTTTCTCAAGATTTTTTTTTTTGATATTTTTATACAACCCGAGATTCTCAACCTCAAGATTTTTTTTATAAAATGGTCTTGTGAACAGAGAAAAAAAAAGTTGTGCAATAAAAGGCAAAGTGCTCTTAATACGACAATAAGCTACGAGCTTCCTTTCAATATTGAGACGCCTCGTTCGCATATGGAGGAGAGTCTATGAATCACCAGTTTTATGTGACAAAAGTTCAAATGGATTTTTCAGGATCATTACTCACGATAGTTTTTATTTGCCTCGATCCAATGAAATTCCCAAAAACTAATAGAAAATTGACCCCTTGACTAGAATTGGAAAAGAAGAAAAATTTCAATATTGCCTGCTGTAAGAAGGAAAAGCATATAAAAATGAAATTATCATTTTATTTTATTTTCTGTCTCCATTTCAATCTCCTCCAACTCCCGAATAATGAAGGGGGCAGAACGAAGGGTCGAGGCCAACAAAAGGGAAAGGGACACAAGCTAAATGTCTTCCAAATATTGATTCTTAATATTACCAATTTTTCGTTCCCTTCCATCTTCTGAGTCTCGAGACTTGTTTTGTGAGGGGTTAAGATTAGTTTTCTATGGATATCATTCTGACATTATTTTTCCGTTTTTGTTTTTTCTGATGTACATTTAATCATTGTTAGTATTGACTTTGTTTCCATTGCATGCTTATTAATAATTAACATTAATCGTTCTGCTGCGTGCGTTTCCCTCTTTCTTCTCTCTCTCTCTCATGTTATTACTGTTTTTGTTAATAAACACATAGATGAAAAATGACTTCAAAAAGCTCATTTGCAAGTATTAACAAATCTAAATTTAATGATTTCTCTAAGCATGAAGTTTAATTGGAAATTGTAAATATAAAATGTAAAAGTTTTATCACTGTTGTTACAGTCATTCGTACTAAATGCTGATCCGTTCAATTTGCGATGCTATAAACATACAAATACTTATAGGAGAATGAAAAAGCACATAAAAGGCTCAATTTACAATCTGCTTCATTACCGAGAACATTTCCGTCGTCTTCGTAGAAATGATAAAAAATTTTATAATTAAATTTATTCGTAATGACAATCTCGAGAAAGAATATCTAGTAGCGTTGTGAATGTTTTAAACTCTTGAATGTATTAAAAAATCATAAAAGAAAATTAAAACGAATTTTGTTCCTTCAACAACAATTCTGCTACATAGCCAAAAAAAACTTTTCTTATCACATAAATTTTGACGCCAGACGAGTTTTATTGCTACATAAAAATATTCATTCATTATTAGAAATAAAAAATAAACATTAAAAAATTCCTTTTGTGCTTCCGACCACTTCACTGAGCAAATAATAAAATGACAAGAAATTGATATATCAACACAAAATGAGTTTTTTAATAAATTTCTGGAAAGAAAAATAATCACCGACATTAAAAATTTAGTTTATTGTGACGTTGTAAATGAACTCCCGTTTTGATATTCCCTGCAATTCCAAAATTTGTTACTCAAATACAAAACTTATTAGATAGTTTATGTTTTCATATGTTTTTAGCTTATGTTCATTTTAAATACAATTTTTAAAGTGAAAAGTTTATTTTCCCGACTTCCATGAAGCGTCTGAGAATGACAACTGCAAATTGGTATTCTTGCACAACAGAAACAAAAAAATCGCAATTTAGTTTATGATTTAACGAAATGTAGATCTATTGTTTTGTTTTTTGCACCCTATGCTGAATGAATGATGAAGAAAGAAATATAAAATGCTTGCTGAACTTCGAGCTGTTGCTGACGATGATTTCATCATTCGAGAAAAACAAATTAAACTTTAATGGATTAATTTGGATCTAACGTTGCAACGCGTTGATGGAGGAGACAGTTTGAAGTTAAAACTTTGTGTTTCAGCAGGCAAAACACTTATACGACAAACATTTGTTCTTTTCATGTGCAAATTGTTTAAAGAATTGTGTTATTAATGGCATTCGTGCTGCATGCCACAAGAAGAAAGAGAAGAAGAAATTAATAAAATTATTATTACTCATTTTTCTTTCACTTAATCAGATTATGATTTTGTGATAATTTCTTTTGATTAATTGCTTCACTTTTCCCTTGTTTTATGCCCAACGAAATATGAAATTTGTCGATTGCTTTATAGTTTAACTTCTTAATGATTACTCAACTGAAGTAGTTTCCCTGTATGTAAAAGCAATTCACTTTTCACTTTCAACGTGAAAAATGTTTCTTTACAAAATAGGGAAAGAAAAGCGTACATTTCACCTTAATCGTCGATGTGAAGTCATGCAGTTATAAAGAGATGTTTGTCGACTTTTCACATCATTTCACTTTCGATTCTTTTTCACAAAACGTGCCTTTCGTGTAATTGAAATTTTTCGTTGTCAATTGCATAACATTTATTGCAACAATTTTAATGTACATTTTTTCACAATCAACATTTGTTTTATCCCTAATCGGAAAGTGATTTATTATTGCTAATTTATGCGCTGAAAATGTTGCATTTATACAAACGGATATATGCGCATTAACATTATGCTTCAGGCTTTCACACATTGTTGATAGTAAAATATTTTATGTTTAATAAAAATATCAAAATTCTTCAAAATGTCTTCCATTTGAAGCAAAAAGAAAAGGTTTAAAGTATCTTTGATTTCCTATCAAAGGCAGATGAAAATTCAGATAAATTTCCATTAAATCAAAAATTTAAAAGGAAATTTTGTTTTTGAGGGAAAAAAATTTACTTATCGTGGTTTTCATCATTCAAAGTAAAAAGAATAAAAGGAATTCATAAGATTTATTTTAATATTTTATGTAAACACATGTTAGGATAACATTAGAAATTCTCTTTGAGGTGGAATAAACAGACGGAATATCATTGGATGACGGGGGTGGAGATTTTTTATTTCTTCGTTTTTCTTTTAGATGTTCAAGAATAAAATTCATGTTGATCTGATGTTGGATTGATGGTGCGTGGAAATGCCTTGAGCCATTAGATTTGCCTTGCATTAAAACATGAAATAAAACTGAAAGCGAGAGAAGGGAGGAAAAAGGGGCATAAAAAGCAATATCGTGAAAAATGATATCATATTTTCATTTTACGAAATAAAAATTTTCCACCTCGCAAATTTCAAACGAACACACATGATGTGCGACATAAAACTTCCTGGAAAACAAAAAAGATTTCGGCACTCTCAACGCATGAAAATATGATTTGAAAAAGTTCTTATCAGCGCCTAAAAGCAAGCGACAAGAAGAAATGGAAACGTAATTTGTGTCATGTAGAGACATAAACATTCGAAATTGTGTTAAACGAAAAAATGATATACACGAATAAAACAGAATGAAGCGAATGTGCAAAATGCTGGGATTAGAGGCCAGGTTGCAAATATGTACTATTAACTGATGTCTTCCCTTCCCTCTTTTCTCATCCTATTACTTTATAGGATTGTAAGAATTATGCGATATAAAGACGATTTAACGAAAACGACTCTTTCATCTGACTTCATAAGCTGTGAAGATTCTATAAGGAATCGTTATTTACTTAAATATTTAATAACTTTTATGTATCATAATCAACGTTTAAAGAATCATCATTGATGAAAAATTATTCACCATTTTAACATATTCATATCTCCCTCCAGCGAAATTGAGGTTTTTGTTCTGAAAATTAAATCAAATTGTCTCGGAAAATTGAAAATGCTAATCTCTCAAAAAAAGAGAAATATCGACCCCAAAATTATTTAACATTTTAATAATAATTTCTCATCAATGTGGATTTCGTTGAATTGAATTCTCATCTGATGTCAGATGGATATGATAATTGAATGTCCACTTTTGTTCCCTTGGCGGTGCTTAACACACGGCACAGGAAAAATGATTAAAACATAAATATGTTAATCTCCGTAAACAAAAATTTAATTAAATTTTCCACATGCTTAGAATAATTTTTCAAATGCGTTTCCTTTACCCTCGCTATCTAGCATGGCAAACAAAAATTTTCACTGAACTTTATATGTCTCCAATTTCCATTATTTCAGGTTTTATTTCCGCCGTGTTTATTCAGGTTCGCTGTTTTCCAACGACGTAAATTGCAATTCTCAATTCCCATGTTATTCACTGACTGCACAAAAATCTAAAGCATAAGCATAAAAAAAATACGAAATGATTCATCACACATTGGAAAATCCACGTTTTCAGTTGGAAACAAAAATAAGCAAGAAAGAAAATCTTCTCGTGTGAAGAAACGTGGCGAACGAAAATTCATGGAAGCGGAAAATATATCAAAATTGTATTTTGTTTCAGGTTTTATGTATGCTGATGATGCTTTTTAACCCCATACACTTAAAATATTTTTTATAGGTTTTAAAAAAGGTAAGTTTATGATGTTGTTTAGTGACAGTGCTTTTATGCTGAGGCTGTAAAAATATTTTAAAGTAGCAAGAGTATGGAGATTCTTTCTTCCATTTCCACTTTTCAAAGAAGTTTATGACTTTTGACATTCTGTTTTTTTTTGGGTATCAAAGATACTTTCACCATCACTTTTCATTCTACTTATGCAAAAATCTCTTTCAATTTGCCTCTGCTTTATATTTTATCCGATATAACAGATTGAAGCTTTATTTCTAAATAGAACTAAACATATATTCAAAGGGAGAAAAGTTATTCTGATAAGCATCTGCTTTTATATTATAAAATAAAAATGTAAAGCAAAAAGTAGGATTCATGAATTATTCTGATAGATTTTTTAATTATTTTTTTGTTTAATAGATTTCTTAATTTCATGCAACCTTCTGAACACTTCTCTACACTTAAACAAAAACAACTTTTAATTTATTTTTATTTTTCTCATTAGAAAGCAACAACAACATTTCATTCTTTTTGCAATGAATTTTAATGTGAAAAACATTTTCTTTTCTTTTGAGTTAATCCTGTGTCATTGAAGTTGAGAAGTAGAAAAAGATAAAAAAAGAAAACTTCAAGTGCTAGTGACAATTTTCTTACTTATCCGATAAAACTCTTTCCAAATTTCCTGCTCGTGAAGCTTATCTTAGTTGAAAGTTTCACCATATTTTAACTCCTCATTCATTATGTTCAACCCAAATCAACCCATTCCTATTTCGGAAGAAAATCTATTAAACAAAATTTTCCATTAAGCTTAATGAACTGCAAAATGCAAGTCCTTTTGTTTAAAAGTTTTTATAATCCTCTTGCTATTCTCTACAATCTAAAGAGAAATGGTTGAACGCGCGAAAAAATGGAAATTAAAAGCGAAAATTTGCGGGACATTAATTCCAGAGGAATCTGAATCTATTCCGTTTCATTGACTTCTGTTAAAGCCTTCTGACCTTGTATGGTTGAACATTCCGGAAAGCGACAAAACCTAAAAAGGCATTTTTCCAAGTAATTAAATATCTAAGAACAAAGAAAAATATTAAAAGCAGTAGGAAACAGGAAGAGTGGACATTGATAACGTAGACATTGTTTTAAGAGTCATTATTTAGCACGCATGCTGGATTTAAATTTACAACACCACAATTGCTGTTTGTGGGTTTGCTGTGAACAAATATTTATGAACATTAACGCATGGAGAAGCTTCACAGTTAGAAAAGGGACCGTCAAAGATTTAATGGGGTCTGATAACATTCTGAAGAATTTTCTTCCATCTCGATTAGTTTAAAAAGTTTTGGTGGAAAATTTTTCATTGAAATTTTCTGTAAGAAGTAAGAAGGGACTCTTTCTAGGGAGGAAAAATTTCTTTTTTGACAAGGGTGTACAAAAGTGAGATAAGGATCATAAGCGAATCAATGAAACAATTCCCAATTTCTTATCTTTCAATTTACAGAATCAACAGTGACTGAGCTGTGCGAATCTAAATTTCCTCGTAATAAACGGTCAAAAGGTTTGAACATTTAACAACTTCTCTCTTCGTTACAAAACATGAAATTTCTATTGAAGCGTGTACGTATCAATAAAATCCCTTTTCTATAAAAATAATAATGAAATGATTTCTCAAAAAAAAAAAAGTAAAAACCGGTAGCATTCGAGAATAGCCTTATCAATTTTAATTTATCAATTCAACAGCACGTCATCAACATCGATTTCTGAAATCAGATTAAAGGGATTAATGTTTCAATTGACAGAGAAATTATTTTACATTCACTCTCCATTCGATAAACATTTATTTATTCTGTGAGCGAATTTATTCGTCATGATGACGAAATGGAAGAACGATAGGCATGTAACAAGAGAACATTGGATCCATCATAACTTTTTTATGTTATTTTTGCAAACACTTATTTTCCGTAGATATTCCTTCCAACATTCACAAATAAAAGTTTGAGCTATAAATTTGTTCATTAAATAATGAAAAAAACTTTATCTGTCATTATTTCACCGGAAGAATTTTATTGAAAAAAAATCGATTTTAATTGTCATCGTTAAGCTTGACAATCATCACAGATTGATGTGAAAAATAAATGAATTTTAAACTTGCGAATGTAATATACAAGACAAAAGAAAAATAGGAATAATTTGAATTGGAAATTGTCATAACATTGTGAAAAAAACAAAAACAATTATGTATGCAGTATTACATTTTATTTTCGTCGTTGATTTTTAATCCTCAATAATTCATCATGCAAGCACTTGAGAAGACATGATAGATTTGCTTGAAATATCCGACAAGCGAGACAAAATTTCACAAGGAAGGCGCCATAACTTCTCAAGTGTTTCTCGCTTTCAATAATTGATGTTTTGCCAATGACATGATAAAGCGCAGTCTTGTATGCATTTACAGCAATTAAAAAGCTTAGCAAGCAATGAATGAGAAAAATATCATAAAGAACCGTAAAAGCTGTCATGTTGACATAGGAGAATAAATTGTTCAATTCATAGACAATAATATTGGTGCTCAAATGATGATCACATTAATTGATTTTACATTTTTTTGTTCTGTTTGATTATATTTTTCACAATGTTTTATGAAAACGAGAATAAAAGAACCAATTGCCGAAACAACAGATTCATCGGAAATGGCAAACAATTTAGGTATATTGAGTGTTAAACTATTTTCAGTGAATGTTCCATATTAAGTTTTTTGTTTTGAATTGTTTTAAATAATTTTCATCGATGATTTTATTCATAATAGGATGATGTGAAATATCTAACAAGTTGATGTTTTCAACATTGTTTTCAATTGTTTTATACATAATAAAAGTTTTAACTGCTACTTAATTTAAATTATCTAATCAAATACTAAATAAATAAAGCAGAAGACAATTTCTAAAGATAAACAAACTTCAATGAATTAATTCAATAGAACAGTTACGGATGTTTAACAGTTTTTAATATTTGAAATTCCCGATTACTTTGGTTCAAAATCTAGTTCAAAATGAGGTTCGTGTCTTTGGTAAAAACATTGTAAATAAACGTTCATAAAGGTTTTACTTCATGTTGTTTCAGTTTGTTTTTAATATTCAGTCGCTGCTAACTAGATGGAATTATTGATAATAAATCAATTTAATTAGCGAGGTATGCATCGAATTATTATCAGTAGTTTGAATGAGCAGAAAAAAATGTTTATAATTGCCCGTACATAAGTTTTTTCGAGTACATTTTCAAAATTTTATCTGTGACAAAACTTCTAAAAGTGCCAATTTTCAATTGTTTAGGGTACGACACTGATAGAAATATCCCATAAAAACGAAATATTTTCAGAAAACCTAAGGAAAATTTGATTGAATAAACTCTTTTTGGTTAATAAAATTAAAAGAAATACTTATTGAAATATCTGGAAGTTCTAAATAAACTTATAATTGCTGATGCAAAGTTTAAAAGTGGAAATAGTTATCAAAATATAAAAAGTTATTCTGAACAGATTTTAAAGACAAAGAAAGTTTTGTCTGGCTCTGAAACTATTGTCACAAAGATATTTCTAAACAAAGTGAATATTTCTTTGATTTAAAAAATATATTAAACTATTTCTTATAAATCTTGTAATTGATAATTTTAGTGATTTCCTTGGCATGAAAATTCTATACGCCATCAAAAAAATTTATCAGATGAGACAGTAAATAAAAGACAGAAAGGAGTGAAGAGAAAAACAAAGAAAATTACCTTCCGATGAAAACTGCATCGTGAAAAAAGTGAGTAAAACTTGAGTTATTTTTTCACGAGCAATAAACGAAAGTCATTGCACAATCACTCAATTGAATTTCTCGTAAAATCCATCGAAACGTCACCAATTTATGGTTAATGTTTATATTTCGACTTGTGTGTGATCTAAATATCATTGATGTGCCCCAAAAATAAAATTCATTATCATTGAAGAAAAAGAAACAAAAAAATTGAAGCTTTCAAGGTATTTAATTTTTGAACGGATGTGGTAAAGTTAGTTTATCTTTATGAAATTTTATATGATAAGTTGTGTGACTTTAAGTACATTAACTCGAGACGTAACTTATGGTGCAACGCAATAAAAATGAACATAGGATTTGCCCTATTTTGACATCAGCTGTAATACTTCTCTCTCTTTTTAACACACACACGACCATTTTTGTTGTTGCCTTACTCTGATGATTTCACTTCGATGAAATCGATAATTTTTGTCTCTAAGAAATTTTCCCTTTTTATTTCTTGTGGTGAAAAGGCAAACAATTAAAAATGTTGTTTTGAATTTCCAGATAATTACGCTTTGAAAAGTTTGAAGGAAGAAGTAAGGAAAGAATTGAAGAAAATCGCCATTAAATAATTTCGTGAAAAAAAATAAGAAAGAAAAGAAAAAAACATCAAGAGTAAAATTTTTCATCATCATCGTGTCGGACATCGAATTCGATAATCATTATTCAGGCTGCTTGAAATTGCTCAAAATTGATTTCGTTCAGGGTGTTTCTACCTCACGGTCCTCACCTCCAGAGGACCAGCCACCGCGAAAACGCTCGAAAAGAACGTCGGTGTTAGAGGATCATCATCAGCTGCAACAACAGCAAATTAACCAACTTTCAAGTCCCGCATCGTCGTCCTCACGCTTCACTTCATCATCATCTTCATCTTACAGTAATCAGTCACAATATCCAGGAGCAGAAAGACGATTTAATTTCCTGGAAATGCTCGAAGAAAACATGAACGGAACATCACAATCCACACCAGCATATGACATAAATGGTCATCGTCTGGCTCAAACCGAACACAATCAGCAATCATCAGGTGGATCGACGGCGACAAACGGGACAACAACCAACAATGATTATCCAACAAATGGAGTCATGCATCACACAAATAACAATCATGACCTTCCACCAATTGAACGTGTTCAATTGGATAAAACAAATCGCGATATTGTCCGATTGATTGGACAACATTTGAAGCTCATTGGTTTAGATCGAACAGCACAAATGCTCATGCAAGAGTCTGGATGTAGTCTTGAACATCCAGCAGCTTCTAAATTTCGTGAGCATGTTCTCTGTGGTGATTGGCATAAAGCCGATTACGATCTTCAAGAATTACAATCGATTGTCGATAATGATGAAATGAAATTAACGACAAAACCGACAAATCTTATTGAAATGAAGTTTCTATTGTTAGAACAAAAGTATTTGGAGTATCTTGATGATTCTCGTCCAATAGATGCTCTTCATGTTTTAAGAAACGAATTGACACCGTTACAACATAACACACCACGCGTTCATCAACTATCCAGTTATATGATGTGCACCAATAATGAGGAATTATATGAACGTGCTGGATGGGAGGGAAAAAATATTCGATCTCGTACACGTTTAATGGATCGTTTACAGTCATTCTTACCAGCAAGTGTCATGCTCCCGCCACGTCGTCTTCATACATTACTTCGTCAAGGTGTTGAACTCCAAATGGAACGTTGTTCACATCACGATATGGCTTGGAACACATCCATAGAGAATGTTTCGTTGTTGAGCGATCACAATTGTTCTGAAATTGCCCACATGTTTCCCGTTCATCCCGTTCAGGTGAGTACATTATCAATCTCAACAATCAGGGATCGGAATCGGTTAAAATTTTCAGTGCAAGAATTGGAACCTTGCATGGAAAATCTGAAGCGGTTCCTTTCCATGATCCCAATGAAATTAAATTTTTCAATATTCTTATTCATTTAGGTGCTTAATGAGCATTCTGATGAAGTTTGGTACTGTAAATTCTCACCGAATGGTCTCAAATTAGCAACAGGATCAAAAGATACATTTTGCATTATTTGGGAAGTTGATCCAGAACGTCATCAACTTAAACAAATAAAATCATTTGAATGTCATGCAAATGGTGTATCGTTTGTCACATGGTCTCCCGATTCCAAATATCTCATTGTCGGTGGAACAGAAGAATCATCCGAGCTGCTTATTTTCAATATTGAAGAGCTTAAACTTCATTCAAAAGTTTCACATTCAAATGATGAATCGCTTACATGTGCTGCTTTTTCACCAGATGGACAACGTTTTGTCACTGGCGGTATACGAGGACAATTCTATTTGTGTGATTTGGAAGGTGCGATATTAAATAATTGGGATGGTGTAAGAGTAAATTCAGTCGCATTTCGTTCTGATAATGTCACCGTCCTTGGGTCTGATACACATCATCGTATTCGATCATATTGCTTTGAATCTCGTAATGATTTTCACATGATACAAGAACACAATCCAATCATGACTTTTAGTGTTAACTCATCTGATCGATTGGCTTTGTTGAATGTGTCATCGCAAGGCCTTCATTTATGGGATTTGCGTGATAAATGTATGGTGAGAGTCTTCCAAGGTGTCGTTCAAGGTAACTACACGGTTTATTCTTGCTTCGGAGGCGTCAATGAGAACTTCATAGCAAGTGGGAGCGAGGATAACACTGTTTATATTTGGCACATAAGAAACGAACAGCCATTGTTAACACTCACTGGACATACAAGAACAGTTAACTGTGTTAGCTGGAATCCAATTTATCCATCAATGTTGGCCTCGTGCTCTGATGATGGAACTGTTCGCATTTGGGGTCCTAAACAACCAATCAGTACAACAAATGCATCTGTTGCTGGAAGTAGATCATCATCGTCTGGAACAACACCGGCAACTTCATCATCATCATCACTTAATCATCATAATCTTAATGATGATCACATGGGAAATAATGAAATGGCGACTTGGAATATTTCATAGAATTAAATTTTTCGGCTTTTCGTTTTATTTGGATCAACAAATTTTAAATGAAATTTATCAAAACTTTTGAATTATCTGCCGACACTTTATTTTCTTTTATTAAATATTTTTGATGTTTTAAAATATCTCTTAAAATTTTGTCATTTTTTTCTTTCAAGTTTAAAAATAAGTTTTGCTTTGTAAATTATTTTCCCTTGAAAAAAGCAAATGCAATGCTACCACAGAACCAACAGTAAAAGCAAGCAGACAAGCAAATAAACGTTTCAAACAAAAAATTGCGAAACGAAACATTCGCATAAATATCAAAGACTGAAAGTCTGAAAATGTGATCCACAGAAGCCATCGTCTTTGTGTACCATGATGAACGATGACGAAAGTCCTCATGCCAATCAATCCATTGAGATGAAAGCGAAATGACCCGTTGAGTGACGATGAAAGAGCCAAAGTTACGAAGGCAGAGAGAAAGAAGCGAATTAAAAAAAGAAATGAAAATTTATTAACAGAAAGAAGGAAATTTTCCTTAAAGACGCAAAAGCGATTGTGAAGATTCAAAACAATGGAAAAATAATTAAAAAAATAATGAAGAAAAGAATAGCAAATAAATTTCTTTTTTGAGAATAATTAATCGAATTAAGAGAGTTAAGAATTAATAATTTTCATCGTAGATGTTAAGAAAATTTTCCTTCCTGATTTCAATTTTCCTTTTCCAAAATTTTCCTACTTCGAGTCCACTTTTCTCAATGATTTCATTATTATAAAGAAGAATCAAATGAATTATGCAATAATTAATTGTCTTATTTCGTTTCTTTGTATTTGTTGATAAGTAAATAATTGAAAGAAGAAAACACATACACACACACACATGGAGAATATTTAGCTAACAAGAAATAAAACTAAAATAACTAACGTAGAATTTAAGATCATACAATTTCTGCATATTTTATGTGTTTTTATATTTAAAAAAATAAAGAATTGAAGGAAAGTTTTTGAGTAAATTTTAAACAACATAAGCCAACAACCATCACTCGTCTGTAGAGAATTGATAAGAATATATCTAATTAACATAGATAATAATTTAAAGATTTTCATTGAAGGAAAATAAAATGAAATAAAGGGAAAAACTTTTTATTTTCTTTCCATGGAAATTTGAACAAAAATGAAAACAGAAGAAAAATCATATGACCGAGAAAATATATTTATTAATGATTAAAAATAGCAAAATACGAGTTTTATTTTATCTTTCTTTTATTTACTTTCAGATTGTATTGAAAAATGAGTCTTTTGATATTTACTGAATTTTAACTAAGAAATTCTTTCATGTTATAAAATTTAATTTAAATGTTGTGAAAGTTTGGTTCATCTGATGTTTTATAAATGTAAATAAAGTTTAATGAAAAAGCTAAAAACAAACTTTATTTACATTAATTTAAATGATAAGCTTCGTAGGTTGATCAAAGATTGTAGCACAATTTAAAGTCTGAAACAAAATTCTACTTAAATCGATCCTACAACTCATCACAATAAATAATGCAAAACCACTTTAATCATTTTCTTCTTTATTACCGACATCATCATCCAAATTATAAATAACAATTATATAATATTTAATTTTTTTGCAATTTCCACCACAATATATAACAATCTTCAGATACTTGAGAATATCAGAGAAACTATGAAAAGAAAGAAATAAAGTAATTAATTAAACTGGCATCTGCAAACATGATCTTGATGAAAGAAATTAAAACAATTTAAATTTCAAACAAACAAAATCATGATAAATTGTTGGAATGTTTTTAATTGATTAAATTATGATTATTGTTTGCGCTGCTTATAACTAACTAAGCTTCAGCTAAAATCAACCATGAAAAGAAAAACAAAGCCACCCATAAGAAAACTTTCGAAAGAAATTGATCTTCTTCAAACTGTGGTGTTCCTTGTTGGTGTTGTGGAGCTCTCGCTGACGGTCTCATATCATTGAAATTGAAACTGGAAGCAAAAAAGCCAAAAGGAAATGCACCGATGCCAAATGAAAGATGAAAACCACCATCAGCACCGTTAAATGATTGAAAGCCTTGAAAGCCCGTGTTTGGATCTGGTTCAGTTCTTTGACCTTGAGGACGTGGTGGAACTTTAGAACGGGGATCTTGCTGTTTGTCGCTATTCCTCCCATATAATGGAATCACTTTTTCTTTGGAAATTGCTGCTTTACATACGGGACAAAGTTGCCTAGTAGGACGAGTCTCGAGCCAAGTGTCTAAAATATAAAATTGTCATTAAATTAACCGCTTAAGACATGCTTGAAAATTAAACTTACTTAAACATGGCCAACAATATAAATGACCGCACATAGAAACCACGGCATCTTTGGCTATATCCAAACAGATGTTACAAACATACATCGAATCATCTTTCTTTTCTTCGTCATCTGTAAAATCTGCTTTCGTTGACGTTTTACTATTTTCAGGTGAAGGTTTAAAAGAATATTGTGTTGATTGTTGTGGTTTATACTCTGAAGATTCACTTGTTGAAGCCTGCGGTTCTACATCAGGTAAAGGATTTGACGTTGATGATGACATCTGCAAATATTTTTAGATTACGATTTTATTTTATGACATTTTTTCTTTGATTTTAAGATGACAAAAAGTTTTTCTTTCAAATCAGTTATAATTTCTTTTATACATTAGGAAACAAGTCCTTCAATAGTAGCAAATATTATGATTGAACATCATTTTTGAAAGAAAAATATTCTTTTATGATTTTAATTATGTCACAGCGGGGAATCGAACCTGCAACTGATGAAGGTTTAAAGATTTAAGAAATGAAATTGTCGTTTGAGCTATCAAGGAGTTCAAAGTCAACGAAATTTTTATGGCAAATTCATAACATTGTTAATATTGTTTTGAAATTGATCCAAGCTTAAATCCATTTGATGTAATTAATGAATAATTATCATAATATTATTTTTTTTCTTTGTTTCTTGTTGATGAAGTCATGAGAATTGAATAGAATAAAAGTTTATTCCAAATACTTGTCGAGTTCTTTTTCTAATCAATAACTAAAGGAACAATTTACATATCAATCATTGACGCAAAAGAAACATATATTGACATCTTTCAAATGGAATCAAATCTAGCTTTTTTACTTTATATGTAAATAGATACAAAACTATGACGTCAAGTAAGAATTTACTTTTTCTCCTTTTCTTTACATTTATGTGACCAATGCCCAGATAAATTTAACGGGTGAAATGATTTTAATGAAGCCATACAACCGCTCTGATGCATAAAATTTCTTTTAATAACTTGAATGTTATTGAAGAAGATTAAAATTGTGGTTGAAGATAAGCAAAAAAAAAACTTTTTATCACAAATTCAATATTACAAAAAATGATTTTCCACATTTTTACTAAGATTCTGGACATATTGTTAGACTATATTCATATTTCTCTTAAATTTATTTAGTATTGTTGATGTTTTGTGTTTTCATACTAACAAATAAAGCCAATAACAACTAATCCACGTCAGTTTTTACCTTGAAAAAAGATTTTTGACCATACAGAACTAAAAAATTAAAAAAAAAGAAGCTCAATGAAATTGACAAATTTTCCTATACACTTTTGAAGTTTTCAGGAAACTTTATAGAAACTTAGTTATGAATATTTCAGAATGATTCTTCTCACAATTGCATTAGAATTCCCTCGACTTGATTTTCTCTCTTGTCTTATTAGAAAATCTAAATCTTGTTCAAATTTCACTTACTCTTATTTTGATTATTTGCTGTGACTTTTTCGTTGATTTTTAACTTTTAATGAAACACTTTATATTTTCTGTTCACCATAAAAGGTATAGGGATTCAGTTAGATCATTTATTTACTTCCAGGACTGATAAAAGAAAAATATTTTTGAATGAAATTCGACTGCAAACTAATAATGTGTTTGTAGAAAAACTACTAAAGCCCTCATTTCTTAATCTAAAATGAAGCTCAGAATTAAAAGAAAAAAACAAATTCAATAGAACATTCCATGCTTCTCAATCACGATATATTTTTTAAATCAGATAAATTTTTTAAAGAAACTCAAGCATAAGAAAATTCTCCAAAACGAATTTCATATTTCAAAAACATCACTGACTTGAGCTGTGCTTAGAAGAAACTGACATCTGGTGGTCAAATTAACATTAAAAAAATTATTATGATTTTATTTTATGTGTTGTATCCAAGATTATAACTGTGTTATAATGTCACGAGCCAAACTTCGAGGCTCAGTGGATACTTGCGGTGATTGTGGACTACAAGGGGAGATAAAATGTTTGAAGGATAAAAGATTTATGGATTTTAATGAAAATTTTCTTTCACTTAGATGCACCATTTGCTTCTCTAAACAGAGGTGAGTAATAAAAAATATTAAATCATGACTTCGTGACATTTCAATCGTCATTCATTTCTTATCTTTAAGGTATATTACTTTGTTCTGATTGTGCATCAATTCATCGTTCACTTGGGACTCATGTGTCAATTGTCAAGGCTTTGAGGCAAGGATGTTGGAACCCTTCAGTTCTTAATTATATCAATCAAATCAACGGTCATGGGGCAAATTCTGTATGGGAACATGTTTTACTTGATCCAAGCTCAAAACAACAAAAGCGAAAGCCGAGTTCAAAGGATTCTATTCCAGTCAAGTCACAATTCATTCGTGCGAAGCATGTCAATTTGGAATTCGTTTTGAAACCAACATTACAAGCTGATAACTCGACGAGTCTTGAGAAGGAGTTAAGTACACAGCTTCACGCAAGTGTAAGGTCATCAAATCTTGAAACATCTTTGAGATTGCTGGTTCAGGGAGCAGATCCAAACTTCATTCATGAAGAGAAAGGCTCGACAATGCCTTTGCATGTTGCAGCTAAATTTGGTCAAGCAGCACAGATTGAACTTCTTCTTGTTTATGGTGCTGACATCAATGCAACTGATGGAAGTGGAAACACAGCCATTGATCATGCAAAACAGAATCAATTTACACAAATTGCTGAACGTTTAACTGAAGCAAGTTTCGAAGTCACTGATCGAATTATTTATTTCTTGTGTGGGCGGAAACCAGATCATTCAGTAAGTTTAATTATACTTTATTTAATGAGATGAAGAAGAAAATTATCAAATACTATTCTCAGAGTGGACAGCATTTAATAATCCCAGAGCAAAGTCGAGTGGAAATCAATGAACATCTTAAGATTGCTCGAGGTAAACTTCAGTTGATTCCTAACAAAATGTTTGAAGAGCTTGTTATGGATCTTTACGAAGAAGTTGATCGTCGTGAAATGGAGACAAGTAATGATTTTATTCTTTACAAAAAATGTGATATAGTTAACTGTATTTTATATTATTAGTCTGGTCAACATGTTCGCCAAATCCTGAAGTCGGTGGAGTTCCTTTTCTTCCAACAAATCCACATTTGTCAGCTACACGTAATCAAGGACGTCAAAAGCTTGCAAGATTTTCTCATGTGGAGTTTTGTGGTTTACTTAGTGACATTTTAGTAGACGCACGAAGACGACAAAATATTGCAAACTTGCGTCCATTGGATCAAGTTTCAACTCCATTACCACCAAACATTGTTCAATTGAGAAAAAATCGTGAATCAAATTTATCTGATGACGAACCATTGTACGATGCCGTGGCTGATGATGATTATGGTCAAGTGTTTGCACCAGTTGCACAGCAGGTAAAATTCACTCGTGGGCTAAGGAATACTAACAGCATTGACTAACATTTCAATCCTTAAATCTAGTCTAATTATTTATGTGATGCTAGCTGAATTCTCATTTTTTCATTCATAATCATTACAAATTAATAATCGACGATTAAAATGATTTAATTTTAACATGTAAATAATCATTAAAATGATGAAATGCTTCAACCAAAATGCTTGCCAATTGTATTTGAAACAGATTAACGTACTTAGCATTCATATTGTGATTTGTAAATGTGCAATGTTTAAAAATTGTCGTAGTCAACTATTTGTACTAATAATCATTGTAGGGGTGTTTAGAGAGATGATAACATATTTTTTCTGTGCCTGAAACATCATCTAAAGCTTGTTCGAAAGTATCAAAACAATTCTTATTAATAAATAAAATTGAGAACCCAAAAGGTCAATAATTAAACTATTAAATTTGTTCACACACAAAGACGCTTAATTCAAGCTCCGGTAATTTGAATTCTATTGTGTCTGCAAAACCACCCACCCCAACGAATGTGCATCAACAATCGCCTGTACATAATGCAAGCACTTTTAATCCTTTGGAAGTTGAAACGTTGAAGAATCAATTGAAAAATTCTGAATTGACGATATCTGAACTGAAAACGATTGTCGAGAAATTGGCGATGGAAAATTCAATGCTGAAGACTCGAATTGATTCACAAATAATTCCTCAAGATGTGCAATTGTAAGTTAAAAGTTTGATTAATCAAAATAAATTTGTTTAATGTTTTAAAATTTAAGGAAAATTCATGATGCATCTGACACAACTGCTACTGAAGTTGAGCCTGTTTTAGATGTAAGATCGTCTACTGCAAATGGTTCTGGTATGAATTCAAAGCGACCTGTATCAATGTATGAAGCACGTCAGACACCTCGCGAAGAAAATCGACCAACAATTACTCAAAGTTTGTATTCTGTTGGTTCATCTTCATCAAATTCTTCGAATTCTAATCAACCAATGCCATTAGTTGAAGAAGTTACAAAACGAACGGAAGTTGTGACTCGTCGAATTCAAGAACTTTGGCTTGCCATGCAAGATCTCACAAAAAAAGATGCTTTTGTGCCATGTTCAGAACGCATTCGTGTGGGGGTTGAAGAACTGATTGCCATTTTTCCACCCACTATGAATGACGAAGTTCTGAAATCTGCCTTACGTCAACTTAATTTGAATACTGCGAGTGTTCAAACTGAATGTACGAATCTTCAACGAGCTCTGATCAAAGACAATCCAACAATTGTTGAAATTTATCTACAGCAAGTTCGAAATTGTGCATACAATTTAGCAAAAGCTACAAAAACACTCGTCACGCAGTTTCAACAATAACTTGAGATTAGATTTTTAAATTAGTCTCGAAAAGTGAAACTCTTTTCTTTTTCTTGTGCCTTTGAGATCAACACGAAAGTTTTACGAAGGTCTTTTAAGTTACTAACAAATATTTGAATGACATTTTTACATAAATCGATGACCTTTCTATTTTTATCTTCAATGATTTAATTGATTCCATGATTTCTATCTGCCTAAGATTTAGGCTCCCAAACACACACACAATAAACGAAATTTACTTCATTATTTCCTTTAAATAAATTAAATTCCAATTAAGGATTCCGAAGATTAAAATTCTTCTTAATCCGGATTAAGGATAATCAGACTAAGATTAAATTTAATCCTTGATTCTTCTTAATTGGAATAATTTTACTTATTTAAATATTTACAACTTAAAGTTTCAAATAAATACCGAAAATACAATATTTATCATTATGCAGAGATGATGTTTGTCAGTTTTACAAAAGTAAACTGTAACAAAAGGAAACAAATCACATCCCTGGCAATTTCGTTTTTAATTTTGCACATTTTATTATACAAAAGCAGACAGAGGAAATTAAGTATTATTTACAAATGAAAAACATGTTCAAGACAGTCAGTTATTCTAATTCTTTTTTGTGCCTTAATTTAATAATCAAAATCACTTATTTTTTCCCTTAATTACATATCCTTTGGCTTTGTTCGTTTTATTTACTAATTTTTGTTTTTTAATAAAAAAAATTTTTTTGAAGATGAAACGAAAATAAATTTCATGATTTTAATACTTTACAAGCTTCTACCACTAATTGATTAAATACTGTCTCGTTATCCGAGAATACTTTGTGGCCAGCATTGTCGATCATTTCAATGCGCGTATAGCTGCTTGGACGTGATTCTTTAATAATATTTCCATAAGTTTTGTCAAGCCACGAGTTCACGCCGTAGATGAAAGTTAAAGGAATCTTATGGCAAATATTATTTCTAACATTCTCACCGATCGGATATTGTGGCCATGGTCCATTGTTAAGCATTCGATGAAAGGCCAATTCACCACTTCGATTCGTATTATTGCAATGATAAATGTACTCCGAAACACTTTTCTTCTGTCGATCGTCAAGATTTTGCTCAAACTTTTCAACAATGTCTCGCCTTGCGGATCGAAGGAATCGTGGTCCTAAAGGGCCGGCTGCTCTGACAATCCCAAATGGTGGAAATCTTGTAAAAACCTTCATTAATGATCGACGAATGAAGGAAATTTGTTTGAGATCTGGGGCGGGAGTGTAACCCCAAGGATCAGCAAGAATTAAATGTTCAACTCTTTCAGGATACTTCAAAGTGTAACAACTTGATATAAAGCCACCTAAGCTATGACCTAATAGAATCATTTTTTCAATGTTCATCGCTTCTCGCCACTTTTCTAAAAACATCACATATTGTTCTTGAATCTCTTGAGGGTCATCAGAAAACTTTGGTCGAGTACTTCTTCCAAATCCCAACAAATCGATCGCATAAACTGGACGATGTGCTGAAAAGTCATCTAAATTTAACATCCACAAAGCGAGTGCACTGACATAGCCATGAAGAAGAACAATCGGAACGTTTTCATTATCTGTGTTCATTGAAAGTGTCCAAATCTTATCATTATCACCGACACATGTTCCGATTTCCACATGACATCTTTGAAACGACGATTTAACACCTGGGAGGTTGATTCAAGATTTGTTTTTGCTTTGAGAATATTCTATTAAATCAATCATCTACCCACTTGACAACATTATATCCTCTGTTGATTCTAAGGCTTGTTTCGAATGAAAGTTCCATCGGAAGAGTGACGAAAAGAATGATCTGTCAAATGAAGAAGTTTGAGAGAATCAAATGATTTATAGATAAATTCAGAATTTGTAAGACGCATCATCAAAATATTTATTACAAGAAATTTCTTGAAGAACAAAATGTACAAATGACGTCAACTTTACATTTCGTCATTTCTGCACATGTATTAAAAATTCTTGACGATATTTTAATCAAGCATACATGTTGAAATAAAATAAATTCTCAGCGACCTTGACTCACATTTCATTTACTTTCATATTTGCATTGGGGTTGATTCACTAAATCAAGTGATAAAAAAATTAAACTTTTATTTGATTTTGTTACTTTGTTTTCATTTTTGCGCAATGTTGATCTAGTTGATAACATTTTGTCTACACAAAATTTAGAACATTTCAATTAGGAACAAAACTCACTTATCGTGAAGCTTTTAAGTATCTAAAGTTATTTGTTTGATAAGACTTGCCGGGTGTTACTCTTTTTCACTATCTTCATTTCCCTTCTCTCTCACTCTTTCTTTCCATTTCCCTCTATTCGTTTTCTCGTAATGTGAAGTGTTTACAACAAGAGTAATCAGGTTTTTACATAATATTATTCTGCGAACAGATGTGGGTTTGGGTGTGCGCGAAAAACTTTTTGCGCTTAATAATTTTAAGCCTTATTCAAAAAAAAACTTTTTCTAATACACGACAAGATTGAAATTTAAACAGGTCTATAAAAATAACTTAGTTAGACTACTTTTCTTATCATTTGTATGTGAGTGTATCAAGTTATTCATTTTTATCTTAACAGAATTACGTTATCAGCCTCGGACACTCACCTTAAGTCGTAAAGCACTTTAAACTTTTCCAGAAGTTGAAATTTTCTTCCGTACTCACTGCTTGTATTTTCCATATTAAAGTTGTTGTGCAATACAAATTATAATGATATAAATTCACAGAATTGCTTCAATTTGCTGCAATTTCAAATAAATTATGTGAATGTGACCGGCTTGTTGATAAATAAAACAATTTTCAATATGTGCAAGTTTCAGTGATCATTAATTTTATTAAACTTTTTATTTTCGAAGATCAAGGTTGTCACAATTGAACTCATCACATTTATTTTATTCCCATATCTTTCTTCACAGCTTACGGTTCGATTTTTTCTTCGTGACTAACAACTTTTCGATTTTAATTCACTGTTTTTTTTTCTTGTTCATTCTCTCCTACTCATTTAATGAGAGTGAGTTTTTATTTTTTTTTTTGTAAGATATTTTTATTCAATAAAATCGTGTCTCAGAAAAATATATCATGTGCTTCTAGATAAAAAGTTTTACTCTCTATAGGTCTCATGTTAAACAATTTTTGTATTTGTTAAAGCGTATTTTATAGCAAAACAAAAATAAGAAAATAAATTAAAAAAACAAAAAGTTTTGATCTTATGGATTGGTAGTTGCAATAAATGTAGTTAAAGCTTTTAACATTCGATAGCCTTTGATGGACAAAGTTGTCAATTTTTAAAAATTTAATTCAATATTTATGCAAAAATGTGAAAAAATTATGGCATAAACGAAATGAAATGATGAAACTTCCGCCCAACAACTCCCAATCGCCTTATGAGTATCAATTTAATCAAAGTACTAAAGTTATGCTTTGTTTGATTTGAGGACTTTACATGCTTCAAGCACGATTCGATTAAACTCTTCTGCATTGTCTGAGAAGAGTTGATGACCAGCAGATTTAATATTTTCAATTTGCGTGTAACTTTCTACACTTCGTCCATTCTTTAACTCAGGGCCGAATGAATTATCGATCCACGACTCTTCACCAAATATAATTGTCATAGGAATATTTTCTTTAAGACCATTCAACAGTCTTTCAAGCATTGGACGTTTTGGATAGGCACCGACATCAAGTAAATTCCTAAATGCAAGCTCTCCTGTCGTCTTTTTTGTATTGCAATGATAAACATATTTGGCAATAGTACGATCATGTTTATCAACAACATTTTCATATTTCTCAACTATATCTGGGCGGCCTTTTCTCAAAATCACCGGACCGAGAGGGCCTGCCGCCCTCACAATCCACAAAGGCGAGATAACACCAGAAGCACGAATTAAGGAACGTTTGTACAAAGAATATTGCTTTAAATCTGGGGCTGGTGTGAATCCCCAAGGATCACCTAAAATAAGATGCTCGATTCGTTCAGGATATTTTATAGAATAAGAAGCGGAAATAAATCCACCAAATGAATGTCCTAGAATGATCATCTTGTCTATTCTCATAAATTGTCGCCATTTCTCAATCGTCTCCACATATTGATTCTCAACAATTTCGGCATCTTTCGAGAACTTTGGTCTTGAACTCTTCCCGTAGCCCAAGAGATCGATGGCATAAATTGGACGTTCAGCAGCAAATGCATCAAAATTTAAAATCCAAAATCCTATTCCAGCTCCGAAACCATGAAGCAAGACCATTGGAATATTTGAATTATTTTCTGTATTCATCGAGAGAGTCCAAATTTTGTCATCATCACCAACGCACTGCCCTATGTCAACGTAGAATTTGTTGTATTGAGTCTTCACTCCTAAATAGAAATAAAAGAAATAAAAAGAAAAAAATGAAATATCAGTAAATGAGTTTTTGATATCATGAGCCACATTAATCCCAACTGTGGGTGAAGTCAGCAATCACTAACCAGAGAGCATTTTTTCTTCGGTCTTGTCGAGAGCTTTTGTCGAATGGAAATTCCATCGCATTAGAGACGAAAGGAAGCGTCTAATGAAAGAGTTTTAAATCAGATTTTATTAGGGTTCAAGGTCAACTACGAATATTTATTTTTTTCAATATGTTTGAAAGTGAGGTAAAACTGAAATGTTGGTAAAATTTATTTATTTATCTTTCACCTCTGATTTTGATTCTTTTCGCCACCTTCACATTTTGATACCATTTCAAATGAACGAATGTTCTTTACACAGATGATATCAAATAGCCGTCGAAATCAAACTAAAAAAAGCTTTAAAATAATTTTTTCTTTACTTCTTTGACTGCACTCAGGGAACACAAAAATCAATCAACTTAACCGATTCAAAGAGAAGAGAAAAATAATTTTTGTACAACATGAAACGGTGCGGTTTATAGCACCACGAAAATAACATGAAAATGAAACGTTCTAAGCATTAATCCCAACATAATCAAAAACTTATATTTTGTCTACTATGATTTTATTACAAAATAAGAGCATATGAAGAAATTTTCTTATCAAAGTCTACGAATAATACTGAAAATAAATTAAAAATATTATCAATCAATGAGTTGTCAGACGTTTTGATTTTAAAACTCTACACGCATCGTTCACAAACTGATTGAAGTCAAGAGCATTGTCTGAGTAAACATGATGACCAGCAAATTCAATGCTTTCAATATGTGTGTAGCTTTTCGGTCGTGACTCTTTGATAATGACACCATAAGTATTATTCATCCATGACGTTGCACCATAAAGAAATGTTATAGGAATTTCATCATTTATTTGATCTTTTAATCTTTCCCCCATTGGATATTTAGCCCATGGTCCACCTTCAAGAAGGTTCTTGAAAGCTTGTTCGCCTGAAGGATTTCGATTGCTGTTGCATTGATGAATATATTGAGCTATGATATTTTGATCAGCGACGACATTTTCATATTTTCTAAGAATATCTCCACGAGCTTTCTTAACCAACCATTCGCCATAAGGCCCAGCAGCTCTAATAATTGCGAGCGGAGTCATCTTTTGGAAAACTCTCACAAGTGATCGTTTCCATAACGCAACATTGCTCAAATCAGGTTTTTCAGTGAATCCCCAAGGATCAGCGAGTATTAAATGTTCGATACGATCTGGATAATTAATTGCATAGGAACTTGCGAGATAACCACCGAAGCTGTGACCGAGCAGAATCATCTTTGGTATTTGCATGATTTCACGCCATTTCTCAATCGATTCAACAAATTGTTGTTCAATTTCTTCTGCGTTTGTGGAAAATTTCGACCGAGAACTTTTACCAAATCCAAGCAAATCGATTGCGTATAATGGTCGATCAACGGAAAGTTCTTCCAAATTCATCACCCAAAAAGCAATTCCAGCTGCGAATCCATGTAGCATAACTAATGGAACATTTGTGCTTTCAGTATTCATCGACAGCGTCCATATTTCGTCATTCGTTCCAACACAATTACCCAGAGAGATAGGAAATCTATCAAAAGGCACTTTGACGTCTATAATTAGAATAAAAGAAAATGTAATTCATACAATTCCCTTCAGTCATTAATGATATGTGATTACTTTACGGATATTTCATTAATTTAATCTTACTTGATAAAATTGTCGTTTCTGATTGGTCTAAAAGATCCGCTGAATGTCCGTTCCATCGTAAATATGATGAAAATGCGCAGCTTTTTTGTACAATAAACAATATAATTAAAGCTTTCATGAATAGAAAAAATTTCAGATCATGAATATTTAATTTGCCGACTATTTCTTCGAGTCATGTTTAGATCTGCCGCTAAGAAATATTTTGATGTCCTTTTTGGGAATTAAAATTTCAATTGAGTTTCATATCAATCGCAAGTTGTTATCACAAAATATTTCTTTATTAAAAACATTCTTGAACTTGACGTCATTACTGATACATTGAATGTACTCAAGGTTACCGATAATTTCATGATCTGATCTGACGATTTCCAAATTTATGTAAAATTTGAAAGATTAATTCAACTCACCTACGAACTTCACTAGCATTGACAACTGCTTTGTCATTCACCATGATTTCGTCCCCGAGAAATAATTTTGATCTTATGACTTGAAATTCCTTTTATCACAACAAAAAACTAATTTTGAAATGACTCGGCGGTATTAACAAAATAACATTGATGATTAAAAATATTTACGCGAGTCCAATGAAAAATGTTTTCCCATCACGTATCGATATGTATGAGTGGGTGGGAAAAGCTTGAATAATATTTTATATAAAACTAAACGTGAGAAATGTTGGAATAAAGGGAACTAAACGATTTAAATTCATTTCACATTACTGGCAGTTGAAATTAAAAGCGTTCAACCGTTTCAGTTTCAACGTTCTGTGATTGTTTTACATCTGACAAATTAGCATTACAAAAATTGTTATGATTTTTTTTTTTATTATTTTGGCTACGCAAATGTGTAGATTGACAACATTTAAATTATTATAATATTTATAAGTTTTACTTTCAGTTCTTTGTTTTGTTCATAATTTTACATGCATTAAGTACACATCGATTAAATTCAGGAGCGTTGTCGGTGTAAATATGATGACCAGCATTCTCGACAATTTCAACGTTAGTGTAACTACTTTTTCTATGTTCTTTAATTATTTTTCCGTAAGTACTATTCATCCAGGTGTTTGCACCATAAAGGAATGTAACTGGGATGTCATCACTTATTCCATTTTTCATCCTTTCACCAATTGGATGTACCGGCCACGGACCGACACGTGTCATACGATGAAAAGCAGCTTCACCTGAAGGGTTGCTGTTATTATTGCAGTGGTATATATATCGAGAAACAATTGATGGATCAACAATTGATTGATATTTTTGTAAAAGATCAGGGCGAACATTTTTTATTAACCACTCGCCAAATGGTCCAAAAGCTCTGATCATTGTTAAGGGTCCAACCATAAGTCGAACAGTATAAGCAACGGAAAGCTTCCACAAGGGAAAATCTTGAAGATCAGGTGCTTCATCATATCCCCAAGGATCCACCAAAATTAAATGTGCTAGTCTATTAGGATATTTTAAAGCATATGAACTAGCAAGAAAACCTCCGAACGAATGGCCAAGTAGTACCATCTTCTCAATTCCTACAGCTTCACGCCATTTCTCAATTGAATCCACAAACTGCTGTTCAATTTTAATAGGATCATTAGAGAAAGTAGGCCGAGAACTTCTGGCAAATCCCAAGGTATCAAAAGCATAAACTGGGTGATTCTCTGCTAAACCTTCTAAATTCATTGCGAAGAAAGCGCTCCCTGCACAGAAGCCATGCAGTAAAACGATTGGTATATTAGGGCTTTGAGTGTTCATTGAGAAAGTCCATATCTCATCATTTTGTCCGACACATTGACCCAATTTCACATTATATCGTTTAAATGGAGCTTCAATTTCTAAAAATAAATCGTCGATTTAATTGTAAAAGTAAATTCATAAAATTATAAGCTCACTTGAGAATATCTTCGTTTCTGCTTCATCTAACATCTTTTTGCAATGGCTATTCCATCGTAAATACGCTTCGAAGAAATTATTACTAAAAATATAAACAAATTCTTGTTATGATTCACGAAGCATGCGGCTAATCAGTTTATCAGCTGGAAAAAAGTTTGATAAAAATGAAACCAATATAATTACGTGATTACAAAATTTGTTCATGAAGAGCAGTGTAAGCTTATTCTTGGCCCTCGAAAATTTTGATAATGTAATAATGTATACGAGCTTCATATTAAACTTCCGTAATCACAAAAAAAAATTATTAAATTTTTAACATGAATAATCAAATTTAATTAAAATTTCCATGTAAACGCATAAAAAGGAATTTTGATTATAGGTATCCTTATCCAAATTTTTATCAAACTTGCAATTAATTTCTCATAAGTTATTATTCACAATACCTTTTGTCTTGATTTCTTTCAAGCAATGCTGTTTCATTGACCATTGTAATAATTATTTAATCTCTGTGGCTTCAATTTTGAGACCAAGAAATTACCAGCTGCACTACTTACAATAGAAGAGGTACTGTGGGGCTTTTTTGATAAGTCTTATGAGCGTACAATTTTGATAAGAACTATTTATCGGTTGTTATCTGTGAGGGATTTCGAAACTGCCATAAGTTATTAACAGCCGATAATTTCATGCTAATAAAAAGGCAAAATTATCTGAGAAGAAATATGTGTTATATCATTGTTTGTGACTCATACTCTATATGTGAATATTGCTATTAAAAATGGTACGACAAATTAATTACATTTAATCTCACATGGCCATATGATAGGAAATTTTTAAGAAGGATTTTAAATTTACCGCCAACTTAAGTTAGCGACATCTAGCGGAAAAGTTTGAGACGAATTTTAGTTCAATTTTTGAACTTCTCGATTGATTTTTGTGAAGCTAAAAAAACATAAAAGAAAAAATTAATTTGGGACATAATGGCAACACAAATTGCTAAACGCGGTATAACAACAGCTGTAAAAAATAGCTATGCAAGCGCATCTGCTGAAGGTGCTGGAGGACATGGTAAGAATTATTAATTTTCGATTGCATAATTCCGATGAGGACAAAGATATTTTCAAAATAAAAAATCAAATTTTCACTGCTGATTATACCTAATAGCCTACCATCATTGTATTATTATATTGCAAATGAAAATGCTGTTAAAGATGTTAACTTCAAAAGTGACTGAAAGTTTTTCTTTATGAACATTCTTTTTATGTGCATTAAGTCACGTCCACGATCACGTCCTCAAGAAAATATCTCATTTTTAATAAATATATCTCTAGGTGGCGGCTACAAATTGTGGAAACGGCTTTCATTCTTCGTTGCTATGCCAGCTGTAGGATTGTGCATGCTTAACACATATTTGGAACATCAAAAAATGACAGTACATCGTCCAGAGTTTGTCAAATACGAATATTTAAGAATCAGAAATAAGCGATTCCCATGGGGTGATGGAAATAAGTCCTTGTTCCACGTAAGTTGATGATAATAATATTTAACACAAAGAGCAGGGATCTTATTGCATTTAATTTCAGAACCCTCATGTTAATGCATTGCCCGATGGTTATGAGGATGACGATGGTCACCACTAAATGTTTAAGCTTCAGCTAGACCGTTCCCAATAGTGAAAGGAAAATATTTCGAGTTACATTCAACGATCCAGAATAAAATTTCCTTTTGAAATGATTGTAATGATGATGATGATGGAAATTTATTTGTGGAAATCCTTCAATAAAAAATAAAGCTCCCATTAAATAAGATTTATAAAATGATTTTAATTCATTATGATTAATGATTGTGAAAATCAATCTAACTCGCATCATTAAGCTCTTATTATTACAGATCATAAATCAACAAGTTGAAAATTGAGAGAGCGAGCGAAGGAAATTGCAATGAAGAAACTACTCACACGAAATCATGGAAGCATGCATAATTGAATATAAAAAGAAACACTCTATGCAGCTTTTGTGTGGGTGGCTAGAAAGGAAAGAAAAATTAACATAATATAGATTCGCATAATAACAGATCACGATTTCTTAGACGTCGCTAAACAAAGTGTCGGGGGAAATTATGTAAATTTGTTTTTGCTTACTTGAGTATGCATCAGAGAATTTTGAATTAAGTTTCTTTGAACTCTTAATGAATGGCGTTGATTAATGGAAGCACAAAGAACCAGCAGAAATTTGCTAGAAAGTGATGAATTTTTGTTTGTTACTTACAGCAATGAAGAAGCTTTCAGATGTTTATTTGCAGTAGTCAAATTAGAATCCTTAGGGCAAACAATTTCTGTAGACTTCACTTCAAGAAATGATTTCAATCAGAAGTCTTCTCTAAAAGCATCTAAACACGAAGCTTTTTTCCATCTCTCTATATAAACAATAACAAAAGTTCGACTCTGATGATTATTTTGTAACTGCATTACGTTACTACGCATGTACCATCAAAAAACATTCTTCTCAGTAAAGCTGCAACACGAGACCATTTTTTGTGGAAAAGAAAATTTCTTTTCTCTCTCAATTCGCATTGATAACAAGTTCTTCGTGTAGTTAAGACGTGTTTGCTTTTCGTCTTCTCAGTCCCTATCTGAAGGACAAATATAAAGTTATTTTCCTTCTTCAGCTGTTATTGCAAACATTTCTCCATAGTGGAAGGAATTTGATTAGTGAAAAGAATTTCTCCAACTGTTAGACTAACGCTATCAATTTGACAAAAAAGTCGCTTTCCGGAAACAGAAAATTCCACACTTCCTCTCACTCAATTTAATATCTAATAAAAAAAAGAAAGAAAGGAAAAAGAGTCTTCTGTACCCACTCTAAAGCTATTCATCACTTCTCTCACCCTTGATATCTACATGGTTTATCCCTTACAGTCATTACAAAACGATCTGATGTCCAAGCAGTTGGTAACAAGTGTATAATTTATTATTCTTAGTGATTTTTTTCTTCCTTTTTTAACATTTTGTAAAACAGAAAAATTCAAATTCTCATTAATAATATCAAAAAAGGAACAAAAATTTGAAGGAAAATATTTTCATTTTCATATAAAGTGAAGGAATAAAAGTGAAAGTTTTCTAACGAAATCATAAAAAAAGAAGAAAAGTTCATCAAATTTCATCTGTTTCATTGTGAAGCTTTTACGGAGTTTTCCATCGTGTGTTGTTTTGTGATTCGTGTCGATGAGGATTTTATGATAATTTTCGTCGTGTTGAGCCTGAAGTGAAATTGCCTCAAAAATGAAAGCGCTCTGATTTCTTTGAGGATTTACTTCAAATGGTTTCATCTTAAATCTGCTTTAGATATCTTAAATGAACATTTCATGCAAATTCTTAAAGCAAATAATATCATCAACGTGAACTTCCTCTTTCTTCTTTTCGCGAACTTCCCCTACGTTTAAAGACGTAAATGGAAATAAACTTTAAAGAGAATCGTAAACATGTCAACTGGCAGCTTATTTGTTGTGCACAACCCTCATATATTAAATTAGTTTTCTTTGTTTCTTTGCGTGTTGTCTTAACTATAATGCTATCTAATATATTATTGAAGGGAGTCCTATCGAATAATAATAATAATAATAAAAGAAAATAGATGAAAATGACGAACATCATTATTAATGAAAAAAATGTTTCTTCTGTCTTCATCTTCTCAAATTTTTTATTAGCATATCAGTCCTCCTTCGTATTTTTATAGCGTGGCTATTTTGCATGATGTCCCTTAATCTGAGGGGCAATTTTTCATTTTGACGATTCTCTTGTTTCTTGCGTCTTTTCGCCGATCAACGCTTAAAATAAATTCTCGGTTAAATCCCTTAAAATTTCTTTCGCTATGCTTCACACAACTCCCTAAACAGTTCTAAAAAAAGGACAGAATTTCGTTATTTTTAGCGACGAGAAGTTGAGTCTCATAAAGCTCCGTAAAGTGAAGTGTGATGATGTCAGATGCGGTTGGATGGCATTAGAAATTTAATTTCCCTTAGTCATGTTACCTTGTGGTTGTTTTCATGTGGTTGTGTGTTGTTTAAAATAATATAGGCAACGATGGAATTTTATTCTCTCAAACAGGCTTTCACATGAAATGATGAAACATAATCTCCATGACATCGAATAATGGGTGAAGTGAAATACGAAACCATCACAGTGATACTCAATTAGAAAGGATTTTCTATCAAATTCAAGGACCATAAAACACGACACACCCGAGAAGATAGTGAGAAGAAGAAAAATAAGATAGATCGAAGAGATACAACAACAAGTCGAAATAGCGACAATAATAAAGCTGTTGACAAAGTTTGTTGATACATAATCCTGAAGAGAAAGTGAAAAAGAAAGAAGAAAAAAAATTGTGTTTGATAATTTTCAACAAGACAAGAAAAAAGAAAAAAAGAAATCAAGTAATAGAAAGTTTTAGGATAAAGTTTTCTCCTGGGTCATCATCATGAATAGTGTTCAAAGTTCAGGTCATACAACATCACTTAACAAGAAGAAGGATTCACAATTTGAGGTAAGATGACGAAGAAATTCTTAAAATGAAACGTTATTATCTGTGAAGTTTCCAGAGATTAACTTTTCTGAGTTATTTAAAGCTCTAGAGAAGAGTTAAAAGCTCTTAAATGAAAATTAATCGTGAGCGTAGATTGTTTCATTAATGTTGAAAATAATTTACTTTAGAGATTTTGAAATTGTTTTGAAGTTTTAAATGGAAGCTTATGGGCGTTTGAGCGTATGATGAACAATAAAGTTATCTTCCAATTTACTCAAGTCAGTGACCGCTAAGTGAGAAACATAAATAAATATTTTTTTCTCGACTGCCTTCTTGAGGATATTGATGTATCAAAGTGTTTATTTTATTGCTTTCAAAGGCTTTCACTTTCTCTTTTTCCTTTTTTTTTGCGCAATCATCAAAAAATTCAATTCTCAACATCCACCCAAAGAGCCGCAAAACTTTTCTGTTTTCCCAGAGGGTCTGATTGCGAAATAAGAAGCTTGAAAGCCGTTCGTTTTTTATTTCATTCTTCTTAGGCGTGACACGAAATGTTATTTGTAACGGCAAACTTTAACTTTGCATAACAAAATTATTTTGATTTGGAATCATTTTATTCAATTTTTTTCATCCAATTAAACCGTTTTCGAAAAAATTGAAGCAGATAAGTTCATGTTTCGTGATCAATCCAAAAGGAGTGTCGTTAAGAGAGAAAAAATTTAATTCTATTGTTCTCAAGACGATAACTCTATCGTGCACATAATGAAGTGCTTCGACAGCAATTACCATCATTTTATTTACTTTATAGAGATGATTGAGCAATTTTCCTTATTACTTTGTAAATTTAATGACGTTCTGTGGAAAATTTCCCTTCTCATCCTGTTTGTAAGAGCTTTTCCCATTTACACAACATGAATACAGAAAAAGCTATTTAAAAACTTATTTAGTAGTAGTTTAAGGATATTTCTCTTAATAAGCTTTCAAACCCTTTGGAAAGAGATTTTCTTGAAAATGTAAAGAAAAATTTTAATCTTAAATCTAAATGCGCTTTGAACCTTCCTTAAGCATTTCATTCATCACTTTGAAGTTTTCTTTACTTTTCTACTTCATGGAACAATGAAAGGAAAATCTGTTGGATAGACTCAAAAGACATGAAATGATTTCTTTTAATACTGACTATAAAGTCAAAACAAAATTAAATCAATTTAGTAAGCATGAGGGATAGAAAAAAGGCTGTGTCTGATGTCGTTTTTATTGAACTGAAATGTTAGTGACGTCCCAAGTACTCAAGAAAGGGAAACTTTAATAAGAAAAAGAAACTCAAGTAATAAAAGTAAGAAAGGCAAATGCTGACTCGGAAAGTCTCTTACAATGTGAATTACTCGCTCGCTGATAAATGAAATTTCTTTTCAGACTTTCATGTTGTCGCATTCCTTCATTTTCTTTCCCTTCATTTCAATTTGGAATATTTCCCGGAGTCATTTATAGACCATGCTTCTTCTCACGAAAACAGCGGTGGCAATGAAATGATTGCAAATTTATGCTGATTTTATGCAAATAATTGTTTGACTGAGACATTTAATTTGATTTTTTATGTTGAGAAAGAAGAATTTTTTATTTACAGGAATGCAGGGGACTTCATTACTATTCGTTATCTTTAATAAAAATAAATTTTATATGAGACCCTCAGAGGTTTAAAACAATTTCGTATTTTGTTCTATCTTTGTGAATGAAATAATGCCAAGCATCGCAATAAAATGTGTCCCAAACGTGTTACAAAAATAATACAATGATCGAGGCTTTTTTCCTTCCGATTTCCTTTTTAATGTGTCGCTTTCTTCATTTGGATTGTGACGTTCATGAATGTATGGAAAAATAGGGAAAATTTATTTCAATTTTATTCGCACCATGCACGCACGTACCTCCACACATCCGAAAGCAATTAAGATTTCTTAACGAACTCGTTTCGCTTTCTTTCTCATCACTTCCAAACGCTTGCGGCATATACACAAGAGAGGCTGTTGTGATATATTACTAGATAGATAAATTATTCCTAAATGTGCTTTGAATATTCACATCAACCCATCACATAACACTCCATCTCATTGTGCGGTGGTTCAAAATCGTTAACAATTTGATATTTCATTGTATAAAATGATTGCAGAGGGAAATTGAGCTAAAAATTTTTGATTCATTTCCACAAATGCTTTCAATTGAGTTTGAAATTTCCCATAAAAAAGATTTTCAAATATTTCAATCCACTCGATGATAAAATTTTATTATTTTTGTGATTTATTAATTTCCGATGTGGAAAAACCAAAAACGCATCAGACTTTCATTTCATTAAACGTTCTTTAGAGTCGTTTGGGAAAATAAAGTTTGGGTAGTTAATTAATAATCTTTCAGATTCATGAATTGTTTGTGGTCTCTTGCTTGGCTTTATGGCAACATATTTTTAGATATTAATGTAGATGAACGTTAAATTCATACGCAAAGAGCAGACCGCCACTTTATTCGCATTTTCCAAGCCTTCGCATGACAAATAAAAGTAATTTACACTAAAAAATAAAATGGTGAAGAGAAAAAAGCAATAAAAATTATGGCCAGGGATGTCAAGTTAATGAGTTTTTTTGCTTGTTTTAATTTTGACATTTCAGTGCGGATTTAGAATTGATTTAAAGCAACATTTCGGCTTTAATCTTTTAAATAATGTGGTGAAGATTATTTCGGTTCTTTTAAAACTTTAATTTATTTTAACATTCAACACTTCTGTTCAACTCATGTTGGTTATTCATTGTTTTTCTAGCAATAAAATAAATAATGCTGCAAAAATTATTAAAACTCGTAGATAAAGTTTTCACTTCGAGGAATTCAAAATGATTTTCCTAAAATAAATAACTTTAAGTTACATAAAGCTTTAAATGACAAATGAAACATGAAACATGACCCAAAGCTCAATTTAGTGATTTAAAGCAATGAACAACCTCCGTCGTCATGTTCATTATTAATTTATTACTTTCACTGTTGATGTTACAAAATTTTATGGAAATTAATTTGGTGAAAACAAGCAATTCTGTTCTGGTATGCTGTCGCCTTATATGCTTCCTTTCATCAGATTATTGTTACCAGAAAGCAAAATCTAATACTTTATTTTTTATCGGTTTGCCTTGGCACCATTGGTCTACGTGTACGAGGCTTTGCGTTACCATAAATCCTCGTTTATGACCATTTCAATGTGATATTTATTTTTAGATATATTCATGTGCTTGTCCTTTTCTTGTGACACCATCTTTTCAAGACAGAGTTCTCCATAAAGATCTGCCTTTGGCTTTCTTATAAATGTTTTGAGGTTTTAACATTTGGTTCTTGTTTCATTTATTTGTGGATGTTCGAAGCTTTTTTCCATGCGATGGTCTTATAAGTTGAATATATCTGACTACATGCACATTTCCTTACCGTGAAATAGAAGAATTAATCCTTGAAAAGAACTTTTTTCTCCTTGTTTCGCAATACAACAACTTGACAAAGATTTAGGATTTATGTTTACATGAAAATTCTTCTTAAATCATGGCAAATAAAGATTTGTTCGCTAAGCAATATTTCTTATTCCCATGACAACTACTGAAATTCTCAATTCTCGAAACAAATCAATAAAAGTCGGACAAATTTACATAAAGAACGAAAACTTTCATTTGAACTCAATTTTTTCTTTTCATGCTTCTGAAAAACTCTGACAAAGGTTGATTAGTTAGAGAAACGAGAAAATCAAACAATGTCAGGTGTTCAAGCAACAGTTTTGATTTCTTTTCCTTCATTCTTTGTTCTAAAAAGTATTGAATTTATTTGGTAGAAATTATGTAAATGATGGAAATATTTCTTGTCGATAACAATCGTTCACTATTTAGATAAAATTTAAAGACTATAAATTAGAAACACGGAATGTTTTATGTACAAAATTTAACCATAAAATGAATAGAAATCAAACCTACACAAATATTTTATTAAATTATTTATTTATTTGCTCTTGTACTCTGAATTTACGTACAACAAATTCATGAATAGAGCACATCATAAAAAGCAAATGCCTTCCTTTTTTTTGCTTTCCCTCTGTTGGTTGTTTACGTACGGTTAGAAATGTAAATGTTGTCTTCAAGCCTGTTCATTTTCAAACATTTTATGCACGCTCTGAGCTTTTTTTCACTTATATTTTGTTTATTCTGATGGTTATTTCAATGAGGAGAAAAGTAGAATAAAGTTCCAACTAAATATTTTATGTCTTTTCGGTTTGATGATCTTGATAATGGTTGGAGAATTTCCATTTCTTATCGTCGATGTACCTGCAACATAAGTCAACATTCTCACAAGTTTCCAGGATTTTTTTGGGTTTATTTTAAGATCAAATCCCGTCAAAAGGAAACATCTCAATTCAAAAAATAATCTTCAGAACGTGTCAGATTTATTGAGATATTCTTCACTTATAATATCGACAGCGTGTAAGATTTAAAAAGTGATATTTTTGACATTGTCACTTTCTTTGATTTAATTCCGTTCATGCATATTTCCAGTCATATTTTCAATCTCATGTTGATATGCAAAGAAATTATATTCAACTTAACAACATCCGTTTTCAAAAGCACAGTATGTGTGCTTCAAATTTATTCAAATCGAAATAGAAGCTTCATTTAAGTTGCTGATTTATGTTTCTGTTGATTACAATTGAAACTTTCAAAATCATGGAAGAAATATTTTCAACATATTTTTTTACACAAATGTTGAATAAAGTCGAAAATGTCTTATTTATTTTTCAAAGAGTTCTAAAGTTGTTTTATTCACTGAAGTGTTCATCTTTATCTACCTGTGGGAGGAATTCACAATGCAAAACAAATATTCCATTCAATCATGCAACATGTTTTCCCGCAAGGATTTCAAATACAAAATAAAGAATAATTTAATTAGATTTAATGCTAAGTAGGGAAAACGAAGTGCTTGTAAAGAAAATAAAAGAAAAGTTCTTAAACGCTTTTGAAGATGTAATTCAATTTATTATCAAAATACTTTGGAGAGTATTAGAAAGTTACTCGAAATTTAATCTCAAAGATCCTAAAACTGAAGACTCTTTGTATTTAATTGTAAACGTGAATTTTCAACATCGTAAACTTCGACGGAGTTGGAGAAAAGCTCAAATTTCTTGACATGTGATCGACACAATAAACAAATTCACATCATCATGATTATGATGAGATTTGAAAGAAAACAACAATTTATCAATGTCCATCATAGTTTAGCACAATTTTTTTCCTCACTTAATAAAAGGCTGACAATAAAAGATCAGATAAAAAATTATTATGCTTGATGAATTTTTTTATGGTCGCTTTAAGCAAAGCAAGAAAAGTTTCACTCCATCATATCATTTTTCGATTCAACTTCAATTGAGATAAAAAAAAGTTGAAATGTTTTTATAAGAAACAAAAAGATAAAAAAATGGAAGAACTTAATACAGCCTTAAAATTATATTAAAAATGTTGGGGGTGGAAAAAAAGAAAAAGAAAACCGTCAAATTTTATCCACAATTCACAATCACACTGAATTAAATTTTCTTTCTTTCTCAATTTCTCGACAGAATGTTAAAAAACTTCCATGTTTAAAAATAGAAACGACGACAGTAGAAACAAGTCATGGAAGAAATTACATGGCAAAATGTCTGCTTTTTTGAGGAAACCGAAGAAAACAAATAAAATTTTAATTGTTCTCAAGTCGTAATGTATTTTTTATTTATAGCATCTCGCTGAGATTCAAATAATTTTGAGAATCTCTTAAATATTTATGATTAAGATGCTTTAAGAAAAATCGGGTTAATAAACGAGGATGATTCTCAACTGACACAATAAGGAAAATTTGTATTATTCTTCTAAGTATTGAATGGAATCATAAATATTCTTGACAAATTCTTGCCTTCTTTCTCCAAAAATAAACTTTCATTAATAAGAAGACCCCTAAAAGCTCGTGCTCCATTCGTTTCTACAGAGTCTTATATATTTTCCCCCTGAAGATAAAATTAATTGAGTTGTTGATGTAAAAAGGTAAACGAAAACATTTTCGTGCTCTTTTGAAAAGCTTCAATCTCCTTGTGATAAATTGTTACAGTTCAGAAAAATAATCAGCCTTGATTTTTGTTAGGAAAAGAAATGCGAAGGTTTTGAAATTGCTTTGAAGCTTTAGCACGACATGGCATGTGCTGCGAATGACAAAGGAACTTCCCTTCATTGCAAAAGTCATAAAACTTTTTCCTTCCTTTTAAATAGAATAGGCAAAGAGAGGAAGGAATTAATATTAATTAAAGTAAATTTCTTCATTATTTTCTATTTCAGGAAATTGCAATATCTTCAACTGAAAAGAGAAATTGGCGTGGAATTTGCATTGCTTTACTCGTTATTTCTGCTGTCTTATCAATTATAGTTTTCTCAATATTCTTATTATCTCCAGGTCAGTAGACTTTTTATATCGTACTAATGATGTTCTGAACTTGTCAAAATGTCACATCAGGAAAGTCATTTTCACACAACATTTCTTCCCTTTTTCTTCCTTCTTTCTTTCTTTCTTCAACCCTTTCACAATTGAATGCAAATTACTTCTAAAATGACAATCAGAAATTGAGGATACCAGAATTTATGGTAGGCGTGTTATTCTATCGGATATCTACAATGACTCACTCAAATGGAAGCCTTTTAATGGCTCTTGGATAAGCGGTAAGTTCACAAGAAATCATGTCAAGTGATTGAGCTGATTCAGTTTGGATTATCTACTTTTTTTTCGGTTTTTATTTTATGCATCAACAACAACTTTTCATGTATGATGATACTCACATTCACATAAGCTTTCAAGCATAATTAATGACTCAATTTTTTTTGTTTCCTTTCACTGTTATCATGACATTGTAATCATCACCATGTGCCAACTGACAACTTTTTCTCCATATTAAATACGGTACTGGCGACAAAAACACAACAACAAATGGTGACAAATTACACAGACAAGGAGTTTATCTTTCGGAATCTCGAAAACGGCATATCCTTATTTAATGCTGAGACATTAGAAACCAAATTACTTATGGACAATTCTTCATTTGTAAGTCAAAATAATATAAATTCATGGCGCTTAATATTTGCTCTTCATTAACATCACGAAACTGTTTTTATTTTTTCTTGCTAAATATTGTTCTTAATTTGTTCAAGAATTAATTGACAGAGTAAAACGAAAAATAAATTCTAATACCAACTTAAATTAGAAGCTTTCAAATGTCTGAATCGAATAATTTGATATTTACAAAACTTTCCTCTTTTTTCATTTCGATAAGATTAATTTACATTTTCCTTAAATATTCGACACAAATTATTCATGAAAATGCTCAATTAGAGAAAATTCTAACGAAAGATGTTCATTATAATTAAGGAAAAATTCGACATTTCTTTAAGTGATCTTTATGTTTGACTTTTCAGTTCGTCCTTGTCTTTTTTTGTCATTTCCACCCCATCTTATGTTATGTGTGAAAATTTGTTTTTCATTCTGATTTCAACGACGTTTTTTTATTCAATGATTTTATTTCCCTTCTCCCCCCTTAATTCTCGTTATTTATTTAATTCCTCTCTGGCTTGTTGTTGAAAGGATAAAAGATATTTGCATTTCTCCTTAATTATCATCATTCGTTTGGCTTTTTATTCTTTTCATATCTCAACCCAGTTTTTTTATGTTCCACAGAGACGCCTCAATGTTGATTGTTACAGCATCTCACCAGATCTGAATTTTATACTTTTATATGAGTGCGAGCACGATGATTCCAATGGCACGAAGTACTACGTGTATGAAATCTTCTCAACTACTTTTTACGCACTCACGCCAAACGAGAGCGAGGAGGTCAAATTGCAGAAAATTTTATGGTCACCAGCATCTTATGATAGTAGTAACATAGTGAACAATAACAATAATAATAATAGTGAGAAAAAAGTTCTTCCAAGTAGTAAAAACAAAGTGAAAACTATTGAAAAGAGTAAGATCGCTCAAGCTGTGACATTTATTCATGATTATGACATTTATTACAAGCCGAAGATTCACAGCGATTTGGTGATTCGAATAACGACAAATGGTGAGCTTTGGAACATTTCTTAAATATTGTAAAAACGAATAAAGATGAATAAATTGAGATTGTCAAATATTGAAAGCAAATTTATTAACTTTGCTCGATGATGTGGAAGACCTTCAAACTTTAAAAAAAGATTTTCGAGCATTGACTTATTTAAAATTTCTTATTGTTATTTGTTTTCTGTTTCATAACTGTATAAAGATAAAATCTTGTTTACTTATGCTTTACTAGAAGCTTATGCATAACAGACGGGAGCAGCAAAAAAAAGAATCCGCCATCGAAAGAAGAAACTAATTAGAAAAAGTTTTCTTTTCTGTTTTTGTTATCTTCGGAATGATTTCAACAAGTCAAGACCAGAAATTTGTGGTTGAATGTTTTTCTTCCATTCCATGTTAAATCTTTGAATAAGATTCCTTCAATAAATATATCAGAAATATCTTTTCATTCTTTTCTTTAAGACAAATATTCATATCTTTGAATGAACCTTACCCAATTTCATTGATATCCAAAGAATTTCGGTTTATTTTGTTTCTTAATATTTATTTGCTCAGACTTCTCTCTTAAATATACTTACAGGGAAAAAAGATTTTCTTCTCAATGGGATTCCGGATTGGCTTTATTTAAACACGCCGGAACTTAACAGTGATACCATCGCCTTCTCCACAAATGGAAGTTATTTATCATTCTTGTCGTTTAATATCACGAACGTGCAAAAATATGAGTAAGTAAGAGACGTGCTTCAGTCTTTTATTTTTGTTGAGTGCTCCGATATTGTTTATTGGAATTACAAAGCCAACAGAGATGGACAAAAAAGTTTTCATTTCTGTTATCACAAACAGAATTTAAATAATTTTCTATTCCAATCTCTGGTCGATATTTTGCTACTGAAACAAATTCATGAGCTTTTTGTTTTATTTTCAATTCACTTTCGTTCTTTTTTCACGGGACAATGATCAAATTATTCATGTGAAAACCTCTACATGTACTTGCAGATATACGTGGAATGGCAAAAATTCTCAATATCCAATGATTAAAGCTATTCGATATCCACGATACAGCACACCAAATCCGACTGTTTCATGCTTTGTGGTGAATCTTAACGTACTCAAATACATAAATCTTATTCCAGTTGTCCTACCAAAACATCTCATAGGCGACTTTTACATTGGAAATATGTTTTGGATTAGTAACGTTGAGATGACATTAACGTACACATCTCGAGATCAAACATTATCGAGTACAGTTCTGTGCAAAGCGCCGTTGTTCGAATGCGTTGAAGTGAGTAGAATTCGTAATTTTATATTTGCTTCGTCTATCATTATCTCCTTCGGGGCGGAATGTCGATTTTGTTACAATTAAATTATTTAAATAAACGTTTCTTTAATCGTGTTTAATGAAATGTTTTTCACAACGTAATTAAAAATTCTCGATAAAATTTTGTTCGGTAAACTTTCATGTAACATTATTTAAGCATTTATTTTACGAACTCAACACAACATCGACAATTCTGCTTGTGCATACAAACTGATGTATGAAGCAAATAGGGAATTAGATAAACGAAGAAAGAAAACAAAGTAATGTGGCAATCTTTTATTTATTTCTTCTCTATTGAATGTGTTTAGATACAACAAGAAGTAAATACTGAAATCGGAGTTGATATCTCACCCGAAAAACCAATTTATCTCGATGCAAATGAATTTGCTTTGAAGCTTTCTCCATTAAAAATGAATTCATCAGATTCATCAACAAACAACAATCGCTTCTTGATTAAAATATTTCCCGTGTTGGATGGAAAATTTGGCGCGTTTCGACAAATTGCTTTGATTCCATTCACAAATAAGAAGGCAATTGGAGTCACAATAGGACGTAGCGAGGTAACAGAGATTCTCGGTTGGGATGCTAGAAATCAGGCGATTTATTATATGAGTGCACCAGAGGGTCGTCCTGGTCAACGGCATTTATATAAAATAATTTTGGAATTCGATCTTCTCGATAGTCTGTCAAATGATATCAATATAAGACCAAAAACTCCCGTTTGCTTAACGTGTGATAATAGCATAGGGACTTATGACGTAAATAATACGTTTAATCTGAATAGCTTTATTCGTGAAAAAAATCACAATGAAAAAGATATTTTCGTGAAAGTGAATACGATGATTGGTAAAAATAAACAACCAAGTGAGGCAGATTTGATACCCAATAATTGTCTCTATAATCGAGTTCTCATGAGTACAGACTTCTCTTATTATGTGTTGGAGTGTTTAGGTCCAGACACCCCAAGTGTTTACCTTGTAGATAGTTCGTTAGCTAAGAAAATATTCATCATTAATCTCGGATCAGAAATGGCAGAGAACGTGAAAGAATTGGCAATGCCTCAAGTAAAGACATTCAGTGTGGAGATAAAGGATGGATTTCATGCCCAAGTGAGACTTTTCTTGCCACCAGCAGCGAAAGAGGATGAAGAAGTTTCATTTCCACTCATTCTTCATATTGATTCAACTCCAGGCACACAGTTGGTGTCAGAAGAGTTCAAAGTCGATTGGAATCATTATCTTTCTTCTCAGAAATCTTTTATTGTTGCGCAAATTGACGGAAGAGGCAGCGGCTTCCAAGGGGAGGCATTTAAATCACAGATTAAAGGAAACATCAGTGTTGTTGATGTCGAAGATCAACTCACAGTTCTTACGTAAGCATTTTCAATAAATATGGTCGTAAAAATCACAGCTTGCAACATTTCTTTATCTTTCATTCGCAGTTATTTGAGAGACAATTTCAAAATTATTGATCCGACAAAAATTTGTGCTTATGGTTGGGGATATGGTGCTTATCTCACATCGATATTGTTGACAAAAGACACAAAACGAACATTTCATTGTTACATTGCTGTGGCTCCAATTGTTTCTTTCCAATTCTACAGTGAGTTGTTTATGTTTTTCCCATTCTAAACGAAACTTTTATGACACTTGATTAAACTTTTGATCTAGGTTCGTTCTTTACTGAAAAATATTTTGGTTATAATCGCATGATTGGACATTCGCTACAAGAAGCTGATCTTTCCCTTCAAGCTTCCAATTTCCTTTCTAAGAATTATCTTCTTATACATGGTACAGCTGACACATTAGTTCATCAACAACATACCATGCTTCTTACAAAATCTCTCATACAAAAAGGTGTCATATTCCGACATCAGGTAAGACTTCAATCATTCAAGAAAATAGACAAGAATAACAACATTTCCCAAAATAGGTTTACACAGATGAAGACCATGAACTTAAAGGCGTTATTTATCACGTCCACAAAACAATCGAATCATTTATGGACGATAACTTTGGTAATTTGGATTCGAAGGAAGTATGGGAAGATCCAGTTTTTTATATATTCGCAAACAAGGAATAATATTAGGCAAAGTAGCATTGGCAATCTTTATCGATTGACCATCGCATAGTGAAACGTCATAACACCAAACTGTAGAAATAAACTTTGCTTTTCTCTCCTTTATCAAAATATTAGATATCTAATAAACTTTTTTAGAAATCTCTAACGGTTGGAAGATATCTAAATAATCCTTTAATGGTAGATGATTAGCATCTAATAAACTATTTATTACTAAATTAGAACTTTCATCTTTCTACACTTGCAATTTTTCTTCTTCCATTTTCTTACTAAGCTCTTTAATCCACACGTTTTAACTTAAAGTTTAAAGCATTTCAAAGCAAAACTTTGTATTTCAAATGTGTATCCTTAAGACTTGAACATTTTGTGTGAAATGAAAACGCGAAAAAACTTTTAATTATAAAAAAAGAAACACGAAAACTAAAAGCTTTAAAATGAATTTTTCCATTATAAGTCATTTAGATAAGAATTAAATGTTACAGTGTCATAAAAACATATAAAAGTTAAAGAAATTAAAATTTTTGTTAAATGTAGAAAATGAAAAATAAACAAAGAATTGTTTTATGTGATGTTAAGTGATTTAATATTTACAAATGTGATTGCATACCGTTAAAGTGACATAAGATGAACGAACATGAGTGCAGAAAAAAACCTTATTTTAACTGATTAGAGCTCGAATGATGATTCTTAATCTGAAATAACTTACTTATGCATTTAGGTATGTGAGCCCATAGTCCGAATATATTTTTCAGTAGCTTTTTTAGGAATCACTAGAATTTTATACAAATTGAATAATATGAGCTTGTTATGAAATGTTTATTGAACTATTTATGTAATTCAATTAAGAATAAGTACAAATATGGTATTTGCAAACTTTTGTTTAAACAAGTAGAAGTTTAATTTACAGTTGACTTTTTAAGAAAACTTCTGAATAGTTTCATTTGTTGAAAATTAATTAAAAGTTAAAGAACTTCATTCCCATTACAAATTGTTCGAGAAAATATTTAATTTGGATCCTAAGAAAGTAACTAAAGTTTCTTCGTTTTAACGATAACATGAGAATAAAAAGAAATTTTGTGCATATTAATGATTGATGTTGATCATCATATAAACAATGTTGATTGATGAACAATTATCTGAAAGGGCAAAATGAAAATGCTGAGAGTAATGACTTGGATTTATTAGAATGGTGGCTCAGAATCTCAAAAAATTTCTTTTTGTGTGGCATATGTATTTGATTTATGATAATAGTAAGAAAATACTTTTTCTGTCTAAGCTGTTGCAAATATTTAATAAATATTTTTGTGGAAAACATCATTAACTTTACAATTTGTCGTTCATCAGCGAAATTTGTTTTAAAAATGTAAAATATGAAGGAAAATACTCAAATGATTGTAAATCATTCATCTGCTTTTATCTAATTGTTTGACTGTTGCTAACAGAAGCATCTTACTCAAGCTTTGGAACAAGCTTTGGAACTAAATAGTACCAGAACTAGAACATGGTGAAAGTACTAGAGCTGGAACTTCTACTACCAATTGAAATCCTGCTGGTTCCAAGCCCTGATTCCTGCCTGATTTGTAAATTCTAAAACTTCTATGACATGTGAAACTAAATTAATAAAATTATTAAAAATCACGATTAAAATGTTTTTCAAATAAATTCAACAATAAATTAAAAACTTTTGCTTTTTTTTTGTTTATTCATTTTTATTTCTTTTTTTTCGCATTAAGTCGTTTCAACCAACATTAATATTAATTTTTCAACTTGCAATTATTCAATAAATAAATTGTTTAATATTTTTAATATCCTAAAGTGAATCTTCAAATGGTAAATTTCATTTTACATTATTTATTGTATAGAGATGTATAGTTAAGGTTTTTTTTCATTAAATATGTCTTGAATTATGATTTGATTTCAATGGGCATTTATTTTCATTGCAGAGCGATGTTTAAATACTTTTAAGGTATTATCTATTATTTAATTTATTTTCATTCTTTATAAATAAATGAGATGAAAAGAAAATAACATTTCAGGTTATTATGTAATAAGTATTGGGTAGAAGATTATATGTTTTGTTTTTTTTTCTCTTTCTGCAGGAATTCATTGAAATATATTTATGCGAATGCGAGCGAAAACTTTATGTATTCAATTTTCATCTGAGACAAATTAATTATAGTCATAATCGACCTGATAACGTAAATTTTCCTGTATAGTTTTTGTTTTCGGAATTGTTGATTGTACGAATATGCGGTTTCCCCCAGTCCATCATATAATTCATGTTATCAGATTGAAGGGTAATGAGGCATCCATTTTCAACAAGTTATCAGATAATTGCGAGCATGAAAGATTCACAAAAAAGAGAGAGAGAGAGAGAGAGAGAGAGAGAGAGAGAGAGAGAGAGAGAGAGAGAAAGAAAGAAAGCATAGGGAAAATAAAAGGAAATTTTCACTGCATTAATGTTATTTATTCATTTTGAATAAAGTCGTTAGACAAATTGTTCGTTTATTCGAAACCTTGTATAAAGTAGCTATTATAAAGATAAGAAGAATATTCTTTCACTCCTACAAGCTACGAGTTCACCAAAATAATAATTAATTTTTGATTTCATTTCGAGGTATAGCCGAATATAATTGGTGGAGAAAAGAAAAGTTTTGTAAAGAAATTTCATAAAAAAATAATATTTCCACCCTAAAAATAAACAACGGAAGCACTCAAAATGATAAATAAAAAGGAAAATATGTTGCGGAACATAAGTTTCGTAACGTCCACACCCACACTTTTCCAAATAAATTCGCAAATTCACTTCCACTTAATTATTATCGTGAATAACAGATTCGACTTCTTCTTTTGCTTCTGTTTGCATTGTCAATATATTAAAGGCAAGACGCAAAACATTGTTTATTACTTCTTCCATGAATGTGTGGCGACTTTTCCGTAAACGAACATAAAAACATCCCTTTAATATAATAAAAATCATATTCCGAGAAATGACAATTGCGAAAGTTTCTTTCTTTAGCACTCAAACATTCACAACAATATGATATTTATTAGTGAATGTTTCATAAATATTTCTGGCATTTGTTCGTTCGGTTATTTTGCAAGGCTGTCGAAAAATATCTACATCTTTAAAGCTCTTAAAGCAACCAATGACTGACAATTTTATTTAATTAACTTTAGAAGGAAATAAACGCTGCAAACATAAATTAATTTTCTCGAGAAATTTGCAAGTTAAATTTCAATTTGAAATGAAAATTCAATTGAGTTGCAAATTCTGATTTCAAACTTTCCAGAAATATTGTACGATTATGATTTATGCTTTGCATTAAATATATGTTAGGTAAGAGAGAAAACATTGAATAAAGCCTAAAGGGTGAAACAGAAATTAAATACCCTTGATCGGATATTTTATCTACAACATTACAGTGGTCGCAGTTTAGTTTATTTAGGAGATTTTACAAGCTCGTTTTCTTTAAAGTTTCTCTCTTCACTTTCAACTCAAAACTAAGAAACTTTTCGAAATATGTAAGAAAAATTAATCTAAAATTTAGAGATGTTAAAGTTAGATTAATTTTATCATAAAATGAATTTTAATCTATTTGAAATTTATGTACGTACGTGATCAAATAAAATCTTCTGATATTAATAGGAATGATTAGATATTTTATCTATTTATTCTTCATTTTGAGCTTTCTTAGCAATGAAACTTGGCATCATGTGTCATATGTTTGTATGAATAAAGTTTGCATTACTCACTCAGAAGATATTCTTCTCATTCTTTCTTTCCTTTAATGCATTTATAACAAGAACCTGATATATATCATGTGCGAATAAAGAGGGGAAAAAGGTGGCATACCTTAGTATGAATCTAACAAGCAATAAAGAAAAGAGCACAAAAAGGTCCAACATTCACGTTGTTGCTAAGAAGAGTAGCAAAAAAAATTGCACTTAAATTAAGGCGAAACGTAAAACTCAGAATAAAAATAATAAATCGATGGAAAGGTCAGATCAGTTCCAGATGATGCTAATTTTACGCTCACGAAAGCTTTGAATTTTTACGACTCATTTCTGTTCCTTATGAAAGTTATCGCTTAGGAATTCTGTAAACAAATAACTCTCTAATCCCTTTTTTTTGAAGAGTTTCTTTGCGACTATTTAAACAAATGTTCTCTTGAGCTTTTCATATAGAACTAGAGCTTTACAGCTTTTGATGTGAAGGAATAAAATTCGAAAGGAAACCGCTAACAGAAAGAAGTCTCATTTAAAAGAACTTAAAAAAAAGTTTTCCAACCCAATTCATTTTAAAGAAGTCTTATAATGATCCTTCATCCTTCATAAAAATTGCCTGTTTCTTTCATCGTATTTTATTTAATAATCACAAAAGATGAGAAACATAAAAACCAAATTGCGAAAGTTCGGTCCATGACGTTAATAAAATATTTCATTTGTCGAAGGAACATTAAATATCGATGGAAAATAATAATAATAAAGAAAGTATCACACTTTAAGTGTCGCATATCAATTAGATAACTTTGTTTACGATTCACTCGAATGACAATCATTAAAAAAAGATCAAACGTTACTCAGTGAAATTCAGTTCCTTTTTTTTGTGTTTTTGTTCAGCTTAATAGCCGATAGGACTTTATTGAAGTGATGATTGAATTTAGAATCATAAGTAGAACTCATGAATAAGCAGATTCTAAAGATTTTTTACTTTCTTCAATGATTTTCAAACCAGGGATTGGAACCCGTTCCAATTTTCAGTACAAGAACCGGAACCGACACGTAAGAAATGTATGGAAAATTGGATCTAGTTACGTTCCCTGTTTCAAATAAATGATTGATATTTGTTCAAGAAAGATTCAAATACAAAATAAAGCACTCACGCGATTCTCTTCAATCATTCTTTAAATTGAACTAAATAGATAATTGAAGTTCTTAAATCATAGCAAATAAATTTCAAAATAATAATTGCATTTTGTATCTTAAATATGTAATTAAAAACCACAAGTCTTACATACAGACGATTCCCGAAATCAAAAAAGCGAAAATAGTAAATTTTTCTCTAGATGTGCTTATAAGTCTTGTGACTTGTAAGATATTCGAATACTCTTTGATTCGGTATAACAAACTCTCACCATTTCCGACGTGAGGGAGTTGAGGGCTTTTTCTACAGTTGGCTTGTGCTTATCCGACATCGAAGAATGATTGAGAGGCGATGATGAGCCAGAAAATTCTATAGAAATGCAGATTATATTAATAATGTACGTGACATGATGTCAACCGTAATGGAATTTACCAATTTCTCCGTTCTCACTTGAGCTTGAGTCTGTAAAGCTCGGTGTTCCTTCGGTCCATGTGGGAGTCGAGCCTTCCATCGAAGCTGGAGGCGTCCAAGCTAATGCACCACGCGATCCATAATTGCTATTATTTGATGATGTCGAATCCTTAGCTAAATGAGTTTCTAATCGAATGTCTGATATACTAAACGAACATAAGGCGACAAGCAAGTGGCAGTGAAGCAAATGGTGGTAGTAGGGAGGGAAAGAAAATAACATAATGTGAATTTAATCTGAAAATGAATCTAAATGATGCGAAGGTTAGTTAGTTACCTAACGGAATCATCTCGATAGCTTGACGTGCTTCGAGGTGAATTTAGTCGTTTATCACTTGAACTTCTATAATCATTGCTTAAATTTCTCGATTGATTGTTATAGCCACTGTGCTCGCTTGGTTCACTTATGTCATCAAATGCTGGCGGTGGAGTTGATGAACATGACGGTGCGGAGCCTAGCGATAAAAACAGAAAAGCATTTTTATGAAATTGACTATGACAAAATGAGAAATGAAAGTTTTAAAATAAATATTTGTTAGCATAGAATTTTATGTTGAGTAGCAATGAAATTTAATGTCACAAGTCACTTCCATTTCCTCATTTTTTGCAATACGTTCCCATGAAATATCTTTGTGGAAAAATATGAAATATTTCGCTGCACTTTATTAGCTTCCTTTTCTGTTCTTCTATAATCCACAGAGTTCAGCAGTTATGAATGTTTATGAGCACTTATTCTATTCATTTTATTTTATTTTTTAAGCTCAATGGGAATTCCAATTGCATTCATGAAAATGACGAGCTTTGTTGAAAGGAACTATCATGAGGATTACTCGATGAACATAATGAAAACATAAATGGAGAGTCACAACATAAAACATGAAAGCATTAGCGTTGCATTAGTGAGAATTACGTAACAAGTCGGAAGCTTTCCAGTCTTCTTTTCTGTTTGATCAATTGTTCAAATATTCAAATAGCTTTCTAGGAAATATTTTATGAATTCCATGAAGATAAATTCTACTTCTTATCTAAAGCTAAATTTATCCTAAGATTGTCAGGTATCGACAAAAATTTTATAAAAATATATGAAATATTTAAATTTAATCAACATTTTGTTTCAAAACCTTTAAAGAAGATTGAACCCACATTGAATACAACAACTGATGTAAAAGGAAACTTTTTAAAGTAAATTTGAATGTTGAAAATGTGGCAACAAATGTGAATGAACGAATTTTAACAACTTTAACAGCGAATGTGGGACGAAGAATGAGAAAAGTGTAACACTTTTGATTTATCTTTCATTCATGACAGAGAAGCTTCTTTTAAATGTTTTCACGTAGCATAGCACATACAAAAAGGCAAATGCTTCGTTTATGAATCGCAACGTGAGTCCCTTGATAGACGCGAAGAAAGCAACAAAATCATACAAATTCACCGTCACGACTGAATCGATTCATCGTATTTAATGCTTGTCTATGTTGAGTGAATGGACGAGCTGGAATATCAATTCCTGAATCTGTAGCAGTGCCAGCATCAGACGATTTAAATGCTGCACTATTTAATTTGCTGCTGTCGAGTGAATTATAGTTTTCAATTCGAGATCTAACTAAACTCGAATCGAACACTCTTCGTCTGAAACTTGGCGATTTTTTAATTTTTTTATGGTCAAGCGTTGCAAACTTTTCAGCCAATTTCTTCACGCTTCTAAATTCGATATTATCAGAAATTGAAATCTCAGTAATTTCACTGCTTGTGGATGGAACTTCAACACTTTCAAGCCATTTTTTGACTTTCTGACAACCACTTTGTTCGAGACATGACAAACTTTTTAATCGTTCAACATTGATTGTTGTTTCTTTAGATTTTAATTGTTTTTTTCGACCACATGATTGACCAATTAAATTACTTTTAGAGCGCGGTGATCCACGAGGTGGTACTGGGGGCGGCACTGATTGTTTTACAATTGAAGTTCGTTTCTTGAGTGCTGGAATTGCAATACTTGGACTGACTGGAGCTTGTGTTGATCCCAAGTTACTGATGTTATTGCCCGAATGATTTGTTGGATTCATCGATGATTGTGAAGCATTTGGTGCAATAATTACAACCTTGTTAGTATTTACGGATGACATCTGATTATTGTTATTATTGCTCTTGTTACTCTTATTGATTGCCCTTATCAACTGCATGTTGACCGATCCAGATCCTTTAGTTATCATTTTTTTTATTATTCATCCATTATTATTTAAATGGCAGCATGAGAAATGAGAAGAAACGAGAAACTATTTTATGACAATCAAATTCAAATATTTTTTCCACAACAACAAAATAAAGCAAAAAAAAAGGAAATGAAAAACGTTCACAAAATCATAAATTCAATTCACATGAATTGTGAGATTGAGTTGTGCACAGGTGCAAGTATGATTGAAAGATGTGCGACAGAAACAAAAGTGGGGAGATACAAAGTAATAAATTAAAAGGCAAGTTGTGCAATATGACGAATAATTGGCGACTAACCTGTCTTTGAAGAGCTGCTGTGAGGCTGATGATGGTGATAGTGCGAGCTGCTTGCTGCTGTTGTATTTTTTTATAAATTTTTTAGCAAAAGCGAAGGAAGAAAAAAGAACAAGCGCGAGAATTAATTAAAAATCATAAAATTTCCTGTCATGCTTAAGAGGCAATTGGAAGTTGTTCATCTGTGCTTAGCCATCAGAAACTTATGGCTTTACCTTAAACTTTTAATGTAATTCTGAGCCTTTACTTTCAAGATATAAAAACAGTTTAATATTGAAAAGAAAACATTTTTTGTATAACAAAGAATGCGAGATAATCAACAAAGATAAGAACGAAAAGCTTTTATCATACGATAGAATCACAACATCGTTTCAAATTAAATTTGAAAGTTTCAAGTATAAGGAGCAGAATGAGTGAAAGAAAAGCATAAAAAAATTACCATGACTATCAGCTTCTGATTCTGTTGATCTCTGGTGAGCAACCCTCGATAAACTTTTTCTTTTCGATGGTGAATGCTTGAGAGCTGTAATGATAAAAAGTTCAATCAGAAAATATGCTTGCAGTCTCATTGTAAGATTTAACCTTATTATCTATTAGAGACATAAGAAACATCGAAAATTAAAGAAAGGTTGCATAATGTTTTTAAACTAGAAAATGTAAAAGCCACATAAATTCTCTTTGCTACTTTTTATTCCTGAAATTTTGTAATTTACAAGCATTCTTGCTAAGGGTTTACTTTGTAAAATAAACTTTTACAATGATATCGTGCTAAAAAGTTGCACAGCATCAACACCAATCGTTAAGAAAAACCATAAAAGAATTTTTTTCTCTCACTAAATTTTAATTATCTAGCGAGTAATAAAAACATATAATTAACTAGCATGTGCTTTGAAGGGATTTTAAATTAGTTATTTGCATCACAAATGGAATTCATTGTGCAATGGTGAATTGGTGCAATTTTCCATCAACATTGTAAGAAAAATATTTTTATAGCTTTAATAATTAAAAGAAATTCTTCACTTCAAAAGTAATTATTACACATTAGTTTAAAGTCAAAGGACTAATACTAGGATTTAAAGATCATTGTATTTCAAAATGTATGTAAAAATGTAAAATATCAGTTTAATAAATGTTACTCTTCCTCTTCCTCTTCAAAAGTAATAAAAAATTCACAACACCGAAATGGATAAAGAAAAATTTATTTGAAGATCTCACCTGGCAAAAAAATATCATTAACTATTTACAATCAACAAGCACAAAAATTATGAATAATAAACAAAAAAATGTGACCGTCCAAACTCCAAATGACTTTTTGATCTAAATTGATAAATGCTAAAATATTTAATGATGATGAATTTTATTTTAAATAAAAAATATTTCGCCAAATTTCACAAGCTGCGAGTGATGAAAAAATTGAATGAATATTTGATAAATCAGGTTTGCTTTTTGTATCGTCAAGAAACCAAAATTTATGCTCCTACATTTAATTTAAAATATATAAGAAAGTAACATTTGATGAGACAGGTTATTGAAAATTTTATAACACATCGTGAATGCTTTCAAATATTAAATGAAATAACAACATTTTGTTGCTTAACGTAAGAAAAAGCATAAAAATTTCTGGCACTTTTTAAATATTTCTTGATGGGGAAAATTCTCACATTTCGTGTTTTGATGAGGTAAACGATAAAAGATAAAATATTGAACTTTATGACGGGAAGCATCAAGTACAATTTTCTTTCTACAAAATTATTATTTTCCAATATGAAAGGTGTCGTTCATAAATGACGAAACATTTCACACACTTTTAATAAATGAAAAATTGATTTTTCTTTTTGTTTATTCTTAGAATTTTCTCACGAACTTCAGATAAAAATAAACCTAAAAAAATGTGATAATAGAAACACTAATTTGGCGAACATGAATTGACAAATAAACGAGAGAAGGTCAAGGTGGTTGAGGAATAAATTAATAAGGATGGAACTTTCAAAGGTTTTTGTAAAATGAAGAATGATAAAACTTGTGTCAATTTGTGTAGAAAATGCTTTTTTATGCAAATAACATTCCCATTTCGTTCAACAAAATAGGGTATGGTGAACATAAACAAAACAGTCACTCTATTGTGCTAAATATTGAACAATAAATTCTATAGACATGCAGAAATTATAATGAAGTGAAAATTCAAAACTCTCTTAATGACTATACGTCGAATTAATTTACCATATTTCCACTTATTTTATTTATACAATTTTTCAATGTTGCGTGAAACTTTAAAAAATTCATTTTTTTGGCTAAATTTAATCATTGCTTAACATTAAAATTTAATTTTTGATATCAAATCATAAGAACAAAAACCACAAGTGAATAGTGAAATTAAATTTTGGTGCATACAAAACTAAATAAGGTGGCAAGAAGTGATGAAATATTTAAATCACTTAATAGTAACAATCATCACAAAAAAAGTATAAATTAATTACGTGAGATGATAACAATGGTGCATGAATCAACAATCATTACTAATCAGCCTTTTGTTGTTCTTACAATCAATATACTCGTAATTTAACAAAATACTTGACATCAATAGGAAAAATGATGGGACGAACGATAACATGAACAACAACACTCTTAAATAAGTCAAATAAATTTTTGTGTAAGTTGGTCGTCTCGCTAAACTTCTAAAATTTTACGACACTTGCTACAAGTCAATTAAAATAATCTCGAGCGGTAAATCGGTATTGGTCCCTTTTCTATTTTTTTGACAGAGCGGTTCATTCATGTATCCGTTTTATTCCGTAAAGTCTCATCATTATTTTCTGTTGCTCTCTGATAAGGAGAGTGTCTGAGTTAAATTAAAAAATTGCTGATAAAATTGTTTGATTGGGTGTTATGGAGATTGTAAATATTGTGCAAGAAAAGGTGAATAAAAATTCTTGAAATCCACTAGATATTCGCTATTCAATAAACAAAAAAAATTATTGAGAATTTTTCTTTTAAATAAATTCCGCATGCAGGTTGAAATTTTGATTTAAATTTTCTTTCGATAGATACAAAAAAAGAAGCAAAAAACGGAAAAAGGTGTTCATCCAACTTTACCTATGTAGCTAGTCACCAAAGTACGAAATTTACGATGTTGCCCTTTGATTTCAGGAAGATCCACTTTGGATTATTAATAATATTTGATTGTTATGAAAGTGGAATGGAAATAAAATTGGATGGAAAAAAGGAAGACAAAAGAAAAACTTATCAAATTTGTCTGTGCTTCAGCGATCATAATTATTTGTTTGTTTAACAAAATATACAAAAAAGAAAACTTTGTAGGAGAAGAAAATATAAAGAAAATCATTCAAAGTATAAAATTTAATCTGAGTTATTTAACTTAAAAGATTCTCGAAAAATAGAAATTGAAGAAATACAATTTACATGACAAATGGAACATTGCAAAACATTTGCTTTGATCTCTAAAAGCTTCCGCATACGATTTTCATTGACTTTTGTGAATGGGCAAGCCATGAAATGCGTGAATTAAACATTCTTCAAACTGCTATTAAAAGAACTTGAATTCCTTGCATCTTTAAAGCACAACAATTTCAACTCCAACTCAAAGAAGATTTTAGAAATTGTTCAGTGAGGGGACATTAAAAAATAATTGAATTTCATTTCTTTTCATGTGCTTTGTGGTTCGTACATATATCTTTATATATATATTTAATCAAATCACGTACATAAAGGGAAAAAGTATTTTCTAATTCATACGGCTGAAGCACACAGAAAAGCGAGTTTTATGCTTAATGGAGCAGTTGACACATTAAGTCTGAATCTTTTCTTTCTTCCGTAAATTATGTAGGACGGAATGTGCGAATTGACCATAAATCAAGACAAAAGAAATTAAATTACATCAACAGAAAGACGTGAGGGAAGAATTAATCTGTTGCGCAATGAAATCAGGGTCAGAAATTTTCATGAAATTTAAAAGTCAGCAGACATTAATTATGCCACAATTCTCCGTATGTTTATTGTTCATGAACAAATTTGCTCTATATTTAATATTTTCTCGTCGGCAAGGCAATAAAGCAAATTAATAATCTTCCTCCGTTTCGTTGAAACAAGGTTTATTGAAAATTATTTTACTTCCACGTCTAAGTATGAACAAAAAAATATTCAATTGAAATAAATGAATGTCTAAGTCAGATGAGTTGAAGGAATTGAATGTAAATTAAATATCACGTCAGAAGAAGAAACAAGAACCATTAAAAAAGTTTTTCTTCGCCCATCTGTTAAGCTTTATTACAATAGAAAGTTAAGAGAAATGTGGAAGGAAATCACGAGACAAGTCAATTCTTCGTGACAAAAAAAGCAAAAAGTTTTGTTTTTGATTTGCACCCCCTCCAATTCCTATAACAGTATACACAATTTGCCATAAACATGTTCCATTCACGCTTAAAAAGGATCGCGCAACTAAAGCCAAGAATTGCTTTGAAATCAGGAAGGAAACTTTCTTAAAATGGGCAAATCAATTTAAAGGTCAACAGTCAAATAAAACATAAATGAAATCACAGAAACAAGGAAAAACTAATCACGACTGGATACAGTTGGATTCAACTTATTCTCATATTTATGAGCATAAAATTTATTTTTATTCTTCTTGTGTAATTGAGGGGCGGGGAGCAAAAAATGAATAAAAAGTTTTTGTATATTTGTGTTTCGATCACAACAATGAACCATTTAGAGACCATTTCAATATATTTATATATAAATCATACTCCGTTCCAACACAAACGTCGACTCAAACACATTTAATTTAGACGATCAATTTCCATTATTTTTTTTTGTAAATTAAAATATAGAAATCATTAAAATAAAAACCAGAACGAATTAGTTTCCTTAAACCAACATAAAATATTAATTTAAAAAAATCTCCATCACATTTTTTTTTGTTAAAGATGACTGAGCTTCGTGCTGCTTTAAAATATGAGAAATTAAGAAAACTTCTTCGTTCATAATAAAAACTCAGCCATCAACTTAACGTTAAGGTTTAAAAATAAAATTAACTTTATAATGATAAACGAAATTAACTCATAAATTGAATTAATTAATAATGAATAAATTCAATGATAATTTCGAGTGATAAATAAACATCATAAATGACCCATCGAATATTTATTTGGCGTAGGCAATGTAAACTTACGCGATGGAATTTTCCTGAAAACAGTCTTTGCCATGAAATCTTGAAAGCGTTGAGCATAAAATGAAGGACGATGAACGGACACAGTATCCTGAAAAGTCGAACAAAGTTTAAAATAAGTTCAATAAACTTGAACAATTTTAAACGATCACTTTCGATCTTGGTTGAGTTAGTTTAATCCAGGGACTTGACTTGACTAGCAAACTTGCTAACTTGACTCGACTTGAGAAATGTTTTTCAATTGACTAATTTGAGTGACTTGACTTACTCGAGTAATTTGACTTCAAACAAACCCAAACAAGTCAAGGCCCTGGCTTAATCGAATTATAATTGAAAACTTACACCATCATGAATGATACTCTTAAAAGTATGCTCCAATTTCTTTTTCAATCGATAAGATTGTAAAATATCGATAATACCAATGAAAAGGAGCAAACGTTCGCCCTTGTCGTTACGTGCTGGAATGCCACCAGGACTGAAATATATGAACAAATATAGATAAGTAATTAAAAAGATAAAATCAGAGAGTAACTTACGGAACATCTTCCTCTTCATCAATTGGTTCACTCTCTGCTTGGATACTTTCCATAGCAGTGGAATGAGCAACTAACCGTTGACGATTTATAGATCTGTGAAGAGCACTGAACATAATAAAACGAATTTCTTGATTTGTAAATGTAAAATTTTAAAGAAATGTGAAAACACCGATTCACAAACCTCGTACGATTAAGTGCAAGACCACCAGTTCTCTCTTCATGCATTGCTTGATCAGCTTCAGGAGCATCTTCCATATCCGAATCATCACGATTCGAATCGCTTCTTGGATTTCTTGATTTCTCTTCTTGCTTCTCTTTTTGAGCCAAGTCCATGTTGTGAATTCCAACAAGTAAAGAATAGTCCATGATTTTGAATGACTCAAGCACACGACAATCTCTTTGTATTGTCTTAATTAGTGCTGAATACGTATCTGCTTCTAAACTTATTCCATTTGGATGATGTTCCATGAAATCTAAATCCTTATAAGTCGGCGACTTCTTTTGTCTTTCCGACTTGTTAGCCTTTCGTTTATATGTAGAGCCTTTTAAGTCATACTTTAAATGCATTTTAATAAACGATGGCAACAAGTTGTTCATTGCTATGAGACGGACATTTTTACTATTGCATTGGTAACAATACAAACCGAAGAACTTTGGCAAAAGTGTTCGGGGATTTTGATTAAGATTCATATAATAACCCGGCAAAAGTTTCTGCAAGAACTCTCCTTCTTTATGTTGGACAGTTTTGATGATAAACTCATCATCATCAGTTAGATAAAAGATGGATCCAGACGCACCAGGATTGGAAAGTTCCCTCAATGGGGATGAACACATCGACATCTAAAACAACCATTATTTAAAACATTTTTTTTGTCAACTGAATTTAATATTCAGATTCATAGATAGAATGTGTGAAAAAAGGCTTGTTCAATGACCTTTTACGGCAATATAAACATGTTAAAGCCATTGAACTCAACCTATTTGCCTTTTGTAATAAATTTGATAATGTTTTGCTTTCTTTCTTTCTTTCTTCTTCTTACCATAAAATCATCAGGCTGAATTCCGAACAAATCACGAAAATATCGAAATGCAATCGGAGCATATATCTTAAATCTGAATTCACTATAATGATGTGCCGGTGTCATGCTGGATCCTTCCGGTGGAAATGAAATTGTCTCCATTTCCCAAAAGTCCATCATCAGTAAATCACGTTTGGGTTTTGAAGCCAAACTTCCGACCTGTTGGAGAGTAATTAAATGAAGAGAAAAAAAAACAGAACGGAAAAAAAATGTAATAAAGCTTTTGTTCACCACAAGTCTAAAGTTGAGAGTAGATTATTGAAAAAATCAATAGGCGAAGGTCACTTACCGTATGTTGAATACCTAATTGAATTGAGCCCATAATGGTACTCGTTTGGATCTTTTTATAGGTAATCTCTCCATCTTCTCCAACACGCCGATGGCCAATTTTCTTCTCCTTATCAGCGGATTTAGTACCTCTAGAAATGGAGCTGTTTACGGTACTACCACGCGTGCCTTCCAATGCCGACTAAATAAAAGGAAGTGAAATTAAATTGTTCATTAATCATTTGATGACAAGTTGAAATGGATTTGTTGGACTTACTTCACTAACAGCGCTCTTGTCGGCTACACTTTTGGCTGTAAAGTTGAAATGGATATACAATAAATAAAAGCCTCACATGGGAATAGTTCTCAGGCATTGAGGATTAGCAAACCAATTTCAATTTGTTGCAAAACATGATGACACAACACTCACGAAGACACACTCGCGAGATTCAATGGAATTATTATTATTACTTTTGGACTCTGTTATAACCCGTTGTGACTCATTCGAAATGGTATGTTTAAAAGATTTGCTTAGCGAAAAACACTTTACTTTTATTTTTGTTGCTTTTTCAATTATTTTGCTTATCAATTGTGCACTCTTATCAGCGCTATACAGCCTCCAGCACTAAAAATGTACGACTAAAATGAATCTTTTTTTTGTTTTCTAGCAAAAGAAATAATTTTTGCTTTGTTTTGTTTTGACAATTAAGCTAAACATGAGGAAACTAATTAATTATAAATAGACTGTGGAGATGAAATTCAAAGAATCCATGCATGATTCCATTGAAATTCTCACACACACACACAAAGGGAGTGCGTGAATATTTTTCTAATATTTTTCTTATAACTTCACTTTACTGGAGCTTAATCGTTTTTTGAAAGACCACTGATAGCGTTTGCAGTACAATGAAAAAGTCTCTGTTAATTGATTTACAATCAACGCTAATTGTTGTTGCCTGTGATCACACAATTGAACATGTAATAAATGTCTGATTCACTTTTTCCTTTTCTTTTATTTGCATATTTTTTTTTTAATGTTCAGTCACCACATTATTATAAAATTCCGTTACAGATTTCTCGTCACTTACCATTTTCCATCGTTGATTCCGACTCCCTGGGGGTTGCTGTCACATCGGAAAGTCTCGTGGAAGCCCCATCATCACGAATATTCTCTATTTTTTCAATTTTCTCTAGAGCCGTAGCCATTTGTTAATTTTTGCTTTATCTGGTTTATTTTAAGCGTGAACTTTAACACTACAGTTAAATAAATAGAATCTCATCGACTTTATGCAACAAATATCAAAAAAACATCACTCAATACTTTAATTACAGGATATCATCATATTTTTTACAATTTCTATATTATCATCAAAATTAGAACATGAATGTCAGTGCCAAAGAGTCCGCCTGACAAATTTTTTCACATTCTTGTATTCCCTTGAAACCTCTCAATTGTTTAGGAAAGCAGTTGAATGGTTCGAATCTTTATTAATTTTAAATTTAAAAAATCTCTATTTAATTAATCTAAATCTTATGCTTTATAATTGAAAAAGCTTATTTATTTCAATATTTTAACTTACCGACAAGCAATTTGTCATAAAATGCAAAAAGAAAAAATGTAAACAAAGAAAAAGAAATTTAACGTCTTTCTGTAATTTAATAGTTCTCCAGCTGATTTTCACGAAAATATCGATCGGAAAAATTGATTTTCCATGAAAGAAAATCGCAAAGAAAATTTTGAAATATTGTTTAAAAATGTAATTTATTAGACTTTTAACACGTTTGTTTTGTACTCAAAGTGTATTTATAAAGCTACGTTGTGAAATCAATTCACAAACATTGTTGGAAAAGTAAATATTTAGTTTTAAAATTGGAAAATTGTTTTACTGTGGAAAAATCAACATGGATGGATAGGAAAAAAGATGAAAGTATAGAGAAACTAAAATTTTAGGATAAGAAATAACACTAAAAATGTTATTTAAATGTTATCTTAACGAATCATAAAAAATGCTTGGAAGGAAGCAATCAATTAAAGTTGAAAATATCCTCGCTGATTACGGAAACGAGGAAATGCAAAACGAAAATGCAGACGTCGAATGGGTGAACAAAGTAAATATTGACATCAACCTTCATTCCTGTTATTTCTGTTAACATTTTTAATTAATAATTTCAGCTATGGGTGCGGCGGTTAATGAGACTTGCTGCTTTAGTTTCTCTCTTCTCCGTTTGTCTCAACACACCAAAAACATTCGAACGATATCCACCTTTAAAATATTTCACCTTCATCTGTGATGTTACTGTTGGCATTCTCTTTCTATCTGAGATGATCGCCAAGATTTCACTTCGAGGATTTGTCAAAGGAGAAAATCCTTACTTCAAAAGCCGATGGTGCATTTTCGACAGTTTTATGGTCTTAATCATTTGGGTGTCTGTCGTACTTCAAGTTTTGGAAGTTCTTGAAATGGTGCCAAAATTCTCATCATTGTCAATTTTAAGGTCACCGCGACCACTCATCATGATCAGATTCCTTCGAGTTTTCCTTAAATTCTCAATGCCTCGAAGTCGAATTAATCAAATTTTCAAGTTAGTTTCTTTTTTTATTTCGTTTCAATTTGATGTTTAATAAAAGTTTTATTTTTCAGACGATCAAGCCAACAAATTTACAACGTGACATTATTCTTTATATTTTTCATGGCATTATACGGACTGCTTGGCGTGCAATTCTTCGGTGAACTTAAAAGCCACTGCGTATTAAGTACAACAAATGAAACAAGGCCATTGTCAATCAACGCGCTTGCAATTCCAGACACTTTCTGTTCAATGGATCCTGGATCGGGTTACCAATGCCCCGCTGGAATGAAATGCATGAAAACGGATTTTTTGTCGAGTTACGAGCAAGGATATCAAGGATTTGAGGAAATCTTCACCAGCGTGTTTACAGTTTATCAAGCAGCCTCTCAAGAAGGTTGGGTATTCATCATGTACCGCGCAATTGACTCATTGCCAGCATGGAGAGCTGCATTTTATTTCAGCACAATGATCTTCTTCCTAGCATGGCTGGTGAAGAATGTTTTCATTGCTGTAATCACAGAAACTTTCAATGAAATCAGAGTTCAATTTCAACAAATGTGGGGCGTTCGTGGACATATCCAAAATAGTAGCGCATCACATATGCTTATTGGTGACGACAATGGATGGAAGTTGATAACAATTGATGACAACAAACATGGATCAGCTAATGAAACATGTCATCGAATCATAAAGTCGTCTTACTTTCGGAATATTGTCATGACAGTTATTCTTGCAAATGGAATTGTCACAGCAACGATGAACTTCAAACACGATGGACGACCACGACATGTTTTCTATGAAAATTATTATTATATAGAAATTATCTTTACATTGTTCTTCGATTTGGAAACAATTTTCAAGATTTTTTGTCTTGGTTGGCGGGGCTATTGGAAGCATTCGATTCATAAGTTTGAATTGCTTCTTGCACTTGGAACATCGATTCATGTTATTCCATTTTTTTATTTATCAGCTTTCACATATTTTCAAGTGCTTCGAGTTGTGAGATTAATTAAAGCGTCGCCAATTCTCGAAGGTTTTGTTTACAAAATCTTTGGACCAGGAAAGAAACTTGGATCGTTGATTATCTTTACCATGTGCTTGTTAATCATCAGCTCCAGCATTTCTATGCAACTTTTCTGCTTTCTTTGTGATTTCACAAAATTTGAAACCTTCCCAGAAGCTTTCATGAGCATGTTCCAGATTCTAACTCAAGAAGCGTGGGTGGAAGTTATGGATGAAACGGTGAGATTAAAAATAGTTTTGACTGTTGTGCTACACTTACTTAAGTATCAAATAGAAACTTTTCGGCAGCGACACTTTACTTGAAAAGGTTTAAACTTTAAAGAAAACTTTACATCGTCATTCGATGAGAATATTTCAGGAAAATTTTAATTATTTTAATAACAAATGAACTTTCTATTTTAATTATATTTGCAGATGATTCGAACACCTTTAAGATTGACGCCACTTGTTGCAGTTTACTTTATTCTCTATCATTTGTTCGTGACACTTATTGTGTTAAGTTTGTTCGTCGCTGTCATCTTGGATAACTTAGAACTTGACGAAGACATCAAGAAACTAAAGCAACTCAAATTTAGGGAACAAAGTGCTGAGATAAAGGAAACATTGCCATTTCGATTAAGAATATTTGAGAAGTTTCCCGACTCACCACAAATGACAATTCTTCATCGAATTCCAAGTGACTTCACATTGCCAAAAGTTCGTGAATCTTTTATGAAGAATTTTGTCATTGAAATGGAACAAGATGAGTTCTCTGAAGGATATAAAAGGCCAGTATCAGAGCCGTGGGAGTCGAATGTTGCTTTTCGCAAGCAAAAGCCTTTGCGTCTGATGACAAAAACTTTAAAAGTTCGATCAATTGGTGGAACTTTGAAGAAATCTGCAATCATTCATATAATTAATGACTCGAATAATCAGAGATTGATGTTGGGAGACTCAGCAATGCTTCCAGTTGCTGGTGTCAAAAGTGGACTTAAATCACAAGGAACAATCCAAACAAAAGCTGGTTGGCGAGTTGATCAAAAGAAGTTTGGATCGCGATCAATTCGAAGAAGTGTTCGAAGTGGTTCGATAAAACTAAAGCAAACTTATGAACATTTAATGGAAAATGGCGACATTGGAGCGACCAGTAGTCGTGTCACTTCATCACGTGTCAGACCTCATGATTTGGATATTAAATTGTTGCAAGCTAAACGACAACAAGCTGAAATGCGACGAAATCAAAGAGAAGAAGATTTAAGAGAGAATCATCCATTTTTTGACACGCCACTCTTTGCAATTCCAAGAGAAAGTCGCTTCCGAAAGATTTGCCAACGAATTGTTCATGGTCGTTATGATGCGCCAACAAAGGATCGTAAAATCCAGTACAAAACACTTCACAACTTTCTCGGACTCGTTACTTACCTTGATTGGACGATGATCTTCGTGACAACGTTGTCGTGCATTAGCATGATGTTTGAAACTCCACATTATCGCGTTATGGATCATGTTTCACTTCAAATCGCTGAGTATACGTTCGTTATCTTTATGAGTCTTGAACTAACATTGAAGATTCTTGCCGATGGACTTTTCTTCACACCAAAAGCATACATAAAAGATGTTGCTGCCGTTCTCGATGTTTTCATATTCTCTGTCTCGGCTATTTTTCTCATTTGGATGCCAACACAAGTTCCAAGTGGTTCAAATACTCAACTTTTGATGATCTTACGATGCGTTCGTCCTTTAAGAATATTCACGCTTGTTCCACATATGCGAAAAGTTGTTTATGAGTTGTGTCGAGGCTTCAAAGAAATTCTTTTAGTATCAACAATGTTAATTATGTTGATGTTTGTATTCGCAAGTTATGGTGTGCAACTTTATGGCGGTCGATTGGCGAGATGTAATGATCCAACAATTCATAAACGTGAAGATTGTGTGGGTGTTTTTATGAGAAGAGTTTTTGTGACGAAGATGAAACTTCAACCGGGACCTAATGAAAGTTATCCAGCGATGTTAGTTCCACGTGTGTGGGCAAATCCACGAAGATTTAATTTTGATAACATCGGCGATGCAATGCTAGCGTTGTTCGAAGTTTTGTCGTTCAAGGGATGGCTGGATGTTCGAGATGTTCTTATTAAAGTACTTGGACCTTTACATGCTATTTATATTCACATTTACATCTTTTTGGGATGTATGATTGGATTGACACTGTTTGTGGGTGTTGTGATTGCAAACTATTCGGAAAATAAAGGAACAGCTTTGCTGACAGTCGATCAAAGACGATGGGGTGACTTGAAGAAAAGATTGAAGATTGCGCAGCCTCTTCATTTACCACCACGACCCGATGGTAGGAAGTTCAGAGCGTTCGTCTATGACATCACACAAAACATCATCTTCAAAAGATTAATTGCTGGTTCAGTGCTTTTAAATTCGGCACTTCTTTGTGTCACATGGATCAAAGGTGATACAAAAACAGAGAGACTTGTCTTCATAAGCGTTCTTCTTAACATGGTTTTTGTATGTGAAGTTGTTATGAAAAATATTGCATTTACAATCCGTGGATATTGGCAATCGAGACGAAATCGTTATGATTTAACTGTGACCATTCTTGGTGTCATTTGGGTGACAATGCAAATCTTACTGAAGAGTGATCTTACTTATTTTCTAGGATTTATGGTCGTTATTTTGAGGTAAAATGATTTTCTTCATCTTTTATCTTAATCCTCTCTTAATCTTAATCTTGATCTCGATGTTGATCTAACCTTGTTTTAATCTTAATCTTCATAGATTCCTTTCAAACTTTTTTTTCCTTTATTCTCTGTGATCATTTGAATAATTTGTAATACTTAACTAATCGATACTTTTGCTTCGCAGATTCTTCACAATAACCGGAAAACATTCGACACTCAAAATGCTAATTCTAACTGTTGCTGTATCAGTTTGCAAGTCATTCTTTATTATCTTCGGAATGTTTTTGTTGGTGTTCTTTTATGCTTTAGCTGGCACAATTCTGTTTGGAACTGTCAAACATGGAGAACAGATTGGAAGGCGAGCCAGCTTTGGTACACCAATCACGGGTGTTGCAATGTTATTTAGAATTGTAACTGGTGAAGATTGGAACAAAATTATGCACGATTGTATGATTCAACCGCCTTATTGCACTCCCGGACCGAACTTTTGGGAAACAGATTGTGGCAATTTTTCAGCGAGTTTAATTTATTTCTGTACATTCTACGTGATCATAACGTATATTGTATTGAATCTTCTTGTCGGTGAGATGAAAGAAAAATGATTGAAATAATTTTCTTTTATAAATTTAATCACGAACTCTCAACCACAGCTATTATCATGGAGAACTTTTCGCTGTTCTATTCAAATGAAGAAGATGCTTTACTCTCTTATGCCGACATTAGAAACTTTCAAAATACTTGGAACATTGTGGATATTCATCAACGTGGAGTGATTCCAGTTAGAAGGATAAAATTCATCTTGAGACTGCTTAAAGGTCGATTGGAAGTTGATCCACAGAAAGATCGTTTGCTATTCAAGTACATGTGCTATGAACTCGACAAACTTCATAATGGGGAAGACGTCACATTTCATGATGTCATAAAGTAATTTTCCATATGATTTCCATAAACTTTCATATTTATTTTGAAACTTTTTTCAACAGCATGTTGTCGTATCGCTCTGTTGACATCAGAAAGTCATTGCAATTAGAAGAGTTACTTGCCCGTGAAGAACTTGAATATATTATTGAAGAAGAAGTTGCAAAGCAAACCATAAGAACATGGCTTGAAGGTTGCATGAAAAAGATTCGTGCTAACAATGCCGTAAGTACAAAACAAACAAAGAAATTATAAATCATTTGAAGAAACGAAAACATCTTCATTAATTATCTTAAATAGAAACAGTCCAACTCACTGATTGCTGGCTTGAGAGCGACTAATGAGATGATGATGAGAAATGAGCAAATTGAAGAGAAAAAAGATTCAATGGCTGAGATTGAAGAAGGAAAAGAAGGTGAAAAGGGTCGAAAGAAGGCACAAAATGTTTTAAGTCGATCAGATTCAACTGGAAGTGGTCGGAAATTTTTAGCGCCAACATTATCTGATCCGCAAGCTCGCAGTAGCAAAGATAGATTCAACGATAGCAAAAAGAAATCTGTAAGACAACAACAGAATAAAACTCAACATTTAGCACAACTCACAGAGACAACTTATCATCACACTTTACACCATCATCATCATCCTGGTGGATATCACGGTCATCATAATCTTGAACAGCAGCAGAATCTCACTAACCAACATGTAACTTTAGCGTTTGAAGTTCACGATTGGTGGTCGGAACAAATAATATTTCAAGAAAGTAGCGATGAAGAATCTTAAGATTCTTTTTCTAACAATTTATCGTAAAATGTTACTAAAAACATTCAAAAATTAAAAGTAGAACAACTAGGAATTGTCATATTAACATACGATGTAATTACCTACGTGCCAATTTTATTTCATTTAAACTTCCAACATTTTCAGTATTTTATCAAATCAAATCTAGTCGTTTTTATTAATGATTTTTAGTGAAAGGTATCAAACCGAAAAGCTTTAATTTATTATCTACTGTTGATCAGTTTTTATTTATTGCTAATTCTTTTTATCTTTGCTTTAGAAAGGCAACGAATAACAATTTTAATTCACAACATTAATGTTAAATAAACTAATGAGAGTTCTATGAATGTTGAAGTCACAATAAAATGTTAATTAAAGAATATAGAAAGTGTCTGAAACTATTTTTATTTCTCACATTTTTCCATTGTATTTCATGCAAAGTTTGTCTAGTTCTTTATCATTGCACAATGGAAATGAAAGATTTCTATAAATGCAACCGGCATCAATCTAAAGCTCTCTTCGACAACATCAAGATCAAGCTCTACATAAATGTGACGATTTTTCTCACTTTTGTTTTGATCGCATCTTTCTCAGTAGATTTTCTTTTATCTTTCTTCATCAGTGAATGAATGAAACACGTGAGAGCAAGTAACGAGACATGAAAGAACGGAAAGTAAAATCTTCAACTGGTTTCTCTCCACGATCTCTTTGGTTGTCATTTACTTTATGTATATCTTACGCTCTCAGTTATAAACTCAAGTTTGGTTTCTTGCTTTGCACGTTTAACATTACACTTTCTCATTATTTTTATTTTTTCCTCAGACTCAACAACTCAGTTGCTTAAAGACATTGGCTTTGAAACGTTGTGATTAATTTCATCGAAAAAGGTTTTAAAAATTTATTTCTAATACAAGAAATTATTTAAATAATTAATCTTATTGATTCATAAAGCGGTAATTAAAATTGTGAATAAAAGAAGTGATAAAAAATGATGTGATAATTAAAAATGTTTCAATAATGAGATCATGAGGAAGTGAAATAAATCTGATGACATTATGAATACCTCAAAACAAAGCAAATGAAATTGAGTTTATTAAGAAAGTGTTCATTGGAAAATTTTAAGAGATTGAAAATAAATAAAAAGGTAAGTTTCAACATTGAAATATCATTTTAGGCATACACAATTCCAATCAGAAATCAGACATATTCAAAACTTTATGTGGCCTTCAGAAAATGTTACTCGTTTACTTTTTTCGAACACGAACTGTTGTTGGTGTTGTTTTTTTTTTCTCTTTTTCTCCGCTGGTTGAGCATGAAGTCTACTGGCATAGAAACTTTAAAGTTAAAGTAGGTTCCGTCAAACGAAAGAGAATTTTCAGTCAGAAAGAGATGATAAATGGAGTTAATGTTAACCATCTAAATAAAGTTGAATACCGCACAATAACTCGCACATTCAGTGAATCGTGTGAAATAAAAGAAATTATTTCATTAATGATCACGTCGCATTTTGAATTAAAATTCACACAAAAAAGCGACACTAACAATTTCTTTCTTCAAAAGTGATGAAATGATGATATATTCACTTGCCAATTTAGATCAGATGTTATGTAATTAATTTGAATCGAAAACCAAAATTAAATTTTAATTTTGCGTTCCGCATCCCAGTAACAAATTACTTAAAAATTTATGAATCATTCTCATAAAAATAGTGGCCGGCAAAGTTGCGCAATTTATAAAAAAATGACTGAAGCGTTTCAGCGGTCATGACTTCTTTTTTGAAGTTTTTAATTCCGACTTTAAAACACCACACTTAACAATATCTTATGTCATTCATCAAAGCTTAACATCGTCTTCCAACTTGATGCTTTGTTCATGTTATAAAGATTTGAAAGAATAATTCGTGATGGTTCACAAATTTCTAACTTGGAAATTTCTTTAAGAATCTTTCTCTGCGTGGGTTCTTTAAAATTGAGTTTCATTTAAAGAACTCGATTTCTATTATGGTTTTCTTAACTCTCTAAATATTTATTGTGGTTGATTTTCAATTATTGAATAATTTTAGCTTGAAATGACCTCAATTGGAGCTGTTGGGCTGTTGATTCTGTTTATACATCATGCTTCTTCAATTTACATCCCACCAGGTCCTAAATATGCCTGTCCAATCAAGTAACTATTCTAAACAAATTAATTTCTTTGAATCTTTTTGAAGTTTCGAATTTATTTTAGACAAAATGTTTTATATCCATGTAAATGTGATAAAGGAAGTGATATAGGATTGTACATAAGTTGCGATGGAGGAAATTTAGCGAGTTTAGCAGTTGCATTACAAAATGTTGCAGCTCTCAACGCTTCAATGGTTGAGGAATTGATTATAAAGAATTCACATTTTACAATTTTATATGGAACATTGTTACATCAATCAACAGCAAGAGTTTTGAAGATTTACAACGTTCCAATAAAATCAATAAATGAATTTACATTTTTGGGAATCGATTCGACATTGGAAGAGTTGAGAATTGTAAATTCATCGCTTACAACATTCCCAAAAAGTGCACTTAAAGTGTTGGGAAACTTAAAGATTCTCGAGATTGATCAACATTTCATTGATGGGGTTGCGACGAGTGAGTTTGACGACAGCCAATTACCGACAAAACTTGAGAAGTTTTACCTCACTAATGGCTTTGTGAAGGAGTTGGGTGCAAACGCTTTTCAACATTTAAAGAAAGTTAAAGTTATTGATCTTCATGGAAATAAAATTGAAGTGTTGAAGAAAAATCAATTTAGAGGGATGCGCGATGCTGAAGTTCTCGATTTAAGTTTCAACGAAATATTAAAACTTGATTCGTCTCACATTGCTGATTTAACGAAGTTGGTTTACTGTAATGCATCACATAATAAGTTATCTGAACTGTCAAGGTATTAATTAATTCCATTGTGTGAAATTCAACGCGGAAACTGATTTTGATTGTAACTTTTCACAGAGGTGCATTCGCAAGAAACACCGTGCTGAGGGAGTTGAATCTGTCATTCAATAATCTCAAACGTTTGGATGCAAACAGTTGGCGTGGCATGAGAATGTTGAGGTAAAAGTTGAATTCATTCCTTGTTGCATTTCATAACATTTTTCTTTTATTTTCAAGACGACTTTTCTTAAGCGACAACCAAATCACTGATGTCGGTCGTGGAACATTTGGGTCTGTTAGTCGTATCGGTAAAATTGACTTAGCGAGAAATCAGTTGAAGAAAGTCGACTATCAAATGTTTGCCCAACTTCAATATGTTGAATTGATAGATTTGTCTGAGAATAACATCACGGAAATTCAAAAGCAATCATTTACTGAACTTTATTTGACACATATCAACATTTCTTACAATTCACTTTCAAGTATTGAACCGAAATCATTCATAAATTGCAACAACATTACGCATTTGGATTTCTCACATAATCTTCTGGAGAACATTCCACGATTGGCTTTCGACGAGAACTCATATGCTTCACATTTCGATGTCTCCTTCAACAGATTCACGAACATGTCACAGATTCCATTGCAAAACATGACTGGATTGAGAGTTCTGAATGTTTCATTCAACCACATCACAGACATTCCTAAGAATACTTTTCCGAAACTTTATGAGTTGCATACGATTGATGCATCTAACAACATGATAAGTGAGATTTCCAATGCTGTCTTCACTCCTTTATTCTCACTTCGATCCTTAAATTTGAGTCACAATTCGATAGAAAAAATTAAACCTTCGACATTTGGTGCACTTTCAACACTTCTTGAGTTAGATATGAGCAACAATCAACTAAAGGAAGTGTCACGAGGATCTTTAGCGAAACTTTCTAGTTTAAGATGGCTCACTATTGAGAACAACAACTTGGAGAATATTTTCCAACTGCCAATATCTTTAAACTTTCTAAACTTCCGCAACAATTCTCTTCGAGAAATTCCTGAGAAAACATGGCCTGTCATGAATGCACTTCTTTCCCTTGACTTGGGTCATAATCAGATCGGAAACAATCTTCGAGGTCATTCTTTTCTTGGCTTGCTGACAATGCAGACAATTTATCTGAACAATAATGGAATTTCTCAGATTCCATATGAAGCATTGGGTGAGATGAAGACGCTCCAATACATTCATTTACAGGTAACATTTATTAATTATTTATATCTGCAATTGAAGAATAATTTTAATGATTTTTAAAGAGCAACAACATCACTGAATTGCCGAGAGCAGCTTTCGGTAAACTCCCGGTTGTCTTTGAAGTTAATCTCCACAACAATCAAATCAATAACATCAGGTAAGTAAATACGCAAAATTGGAATGTTTGTATCAATCGAGATATTTCTATTTCGAACAGTAAAAAGGCATTCGATGGATTACTTCAACTACTCACCCTAAATTTATCGAGAAATTCTATTGAAACGATTCCAAATGATGCGTTCTTCGGTCTTGTTTCGTTGAGAAAAATGGACTTGTCGGGCAATTTCATTGAAAAGTTGGATAATAAGACGAACAGCGTTTTTGACGATTGTTTGAGTTTACAAGAAGTAAAAATTTTGATTTAACTTATTGAGAAGTTCATTAAAACTTTCCTCTTTTCATGATTTATAGATCAACTTAAGTCACAACAAAATCAGTTACATTTCGAGAAAAATGTTTCCATCTAATCCTTGGATTTCTTATCGTCTTGAACGTCTTGATCTTAGTCACAATATTATTCCGGTCTTAACTTTTGACATCACATTTGGAACAAAAAAGATTAAATCTTTGAAACTTTCGAATAATGTGATATCATCAATCAGAAAATTTGTTACTGGAAACTTAACGGCACTTGAGATTCTTGACTTATCTAACAACAAACTCTCAAATTTAGATGATATTGAAGCACCATTTGAACTGCCTGAAAATATTACAATCTTAAATCTGGAGAATAATGAAATATTCAAAATAAATCAAGATAAACTTGCAAAAATGAAGAATCTGAAGGAAATCAATTTGGAAAATAATCAAATAACGCATTTAAACAAATCCTTGATTGATGCCATTAAAACTGGAGTTTCAGTGAAGTTCATTGGGAATCCTTTAAAATGTGATTGTGAAATTCAACCATTGAAACATTTCTTACTTGGTCAAGAAGCTTCACCTGATCAATACTCAAATATTATGTGTAACGAACCAAAGTATTTGTCTGGTCTTACTTTACATGAAGCCGATGATCGACGATTAACCTGCTCAAATGAAGAGAAAAGTTTTATTAAAAACTTAAACCATGAATACGAGAAGCTTCCTGACATTCGCTTCCGTGACATATTCTAGTAAGTTTAATGTTTATGAGACTTTCCCTTTTATCATTTCAACCCTCTTTACTTACAAATTTAATTTTTCTTTAACAAAAGAAAAGTCTGAAAATTAATTTTCACATCCATTCTTCTTTCATTCTTTTCTTGTTTTCAGCACGAAGGGATCGCTATTTATTCAATGGTTCGTCTCTTCCATTTCAAAAGATATTGCTGACTTTTATTTACATTTTCGTGATGGAAGAAATAAAGTTTTATTGGAAAAGACTCTTGCTTATGACACCCGAATTGGGAATATTACAAGCACAGAGATGGAAAGAATTGAGTTTGAAAAGAATGTCGATGTTTGCATTTTAGCAAAGAATAGTGACGGTGTTATTTTGCATTTCGATGAGAGTCAATGCGCGAGAATGCCATCGAATTTTAATGCAATTATGAAGAAGTACAATAAGCGACCGAGCACTTTCTTCAAGATCTACGAAGTTGATAGGAATAATTTAGGTCATAATTTGATTTCGATTGGAAGTGGAACAAATAAAATCTTCGGAAATTCTCCATTTATTGTTCTGCTTTCCATCTCTTTGATTTTAAGAGCAACATGAAATACTCGACAACATAAGTCAACTATGTAAATATCTACAACATATTTATTAAGAAAAGAAATAAAAAATATTTTCCATCCTTACGTTAACATAAAAATTTATTAATAATCCATGTAATGACCCTTGACCTTCTTTCTTTCAGAGATGTTTGACGAAAATATTTATGGATAATATGAATAAAGAACTTTTCCCTTGAAGTTTTTTTAAGTAAAGAATCTCAAACAAGAAAAGAATGTAATCCGAGCGAAAAAAGTTGATTGTTTGTTAAACAACTTATTGATGCGATGCTTTGAGATGAAAACAAATTTTTTATCTATTTATACATGCATTCAACTTGTTCAAGATAATCATATCCCTTGAGTTCTTTCATTAATCCTTTCTAAGAAATCTCAACCGAATTTTCTTTTTCTTCTTATTTTTCTTGAGAAAGAAAAGAAAATCAACAAATCTTCAGCTTCTTCTTTTTTATTTTATTCATGTAGAAAAAAGGAGAAAAAACATTTGTGTAATTAGGTAGTTTCCACCGTGATATTCATAAACGTTTTTCTTGAAGATCAAAAGGAATTTTTTTCTCATACAAAATGGCAACAACAAAGTTAAAATCAGAAGCACGATTAAGAACATAAGCAAACTCAGTAAAAACTTCATCTCTGTTCAACAGCTTTCCCTCGTTTTTCTGCTGAGATTTCCTAACAAGAAAGAAGTAAACGAGAAAATCTTATGATTTATGTCAAAAATATTTACATTCTCAAGTTTCTTTGTTCGACTTTGCTCATATTTTCACCCCATGAAAGTCGAGAAAATTTCGAGCTGTCAGCCGAACTCAACTCACACATACGAATGAAGGAAAAGTCTCCCGAATATTTTCCCCCATTTTCCACTTCACCTTCTCGCTCTTCCATGTTATTTTTTTTACACCCCAGAAATTTATTTTACTACATAAACAGTTTTGATTCGAGCAGCGAGTTGACAATAACAGAAACGTTTGAACGAGTAAGTTTCTCTACTTACAGTGAAGTTGTATGTATGTCGTACATAAATTAATTATTTTATTTTTATCTGTTAAACTTAAGCATGACAACAAATCCAAACTAAACGATTCATCTCACATGAAATTCATGTTTACTTTGTTTTCGACAAAAGCAAATTGTTGCAAGAATTTTTAACGTTAAATTTTATGATCGAACTCACCATCCATCCCCAGAGTGTCAAGCGAGAGAAGAAAAAAAAATTTTGTGTTTATCTGACAAGGGAAAACATTTTCATATCCGACATTTTTCAATTGGCCAATCAGGACGATGTTGTTTTATGTTACTATGGTGACTGTTGGCGAGAAAGAGAGCGCTCGACACGCACACACAACGACATGCATTGTAAACTGTTAGGAGAAGAAACTGAAAGATACAAACTTCAATTTCAAAAGGAAGAAAGATGAAGAAGGAAAAAGCATTCAATAACAAGCAAAAGTATTTTACGATAATAAAATATTTATTTATTGTTCAGTTGAAAATGGAGAGAGGGTAGATTTTTGGATAGCATTTAGAATAATCTGAGATACTTTTTCATGTCGGTAACGACAACTCACTTCACATTTATATCTTTCAATGACGAGATTAAAGAGCTAGTTGAACGTAATTGAATTCTATGGAGTAAAAATAAAATAAAATGAATAGATTTGAGGCAGATAAAAGTTTTTCGCTTTGGCACAATGGCAGCAGAGAAATTGTGTATATTTCGTTATGTGTTTGAATGTTCAGCAGAAATCAAATTAATAGCTCCCGGGTGCTTTGTATATTTTGATTGTTTACTGCCATTTTCCACTCACTGTTCTCATTTTATTGATTTCTCTTTGGATTTTACAGTATTTTTTCTATTTTGTAAAGAAAATATGCTGAAATTTGAGCATAAACGATTTTATATATAAACTTAAATTAAATTTTTATCTATAGAAATTTCTTACCCAATGTAAATTAAATGATATTAAATTTAAACAATTTCGATTGTTGCCTGTAACATAAACACGTGTCATTGGAAATTCATCGATACGTAATAAACACGTCTTGATAGATGATTTTACTATTTATCTTACAGATAGTAAATAATCAACGAAATTTAATTTTATTCTAACTCAACAAATAAATAAACTGATGTTGTAAAGTTAAACCTCATGAAAGTAAATACTGGATGTTGGAAGAAAGAGACAGTTTTTATTACAAATTTCTATTGTACAAAACTCACTTATTTGATGAAAATTGAAGAGTACAATATACAAAAATAATTAATTTTACATGAAAAGCATTCTTACATCACTTGATCAGGATAAATTCGTTGAACAATTTGTTATTGCCAACATTCGAAGAGTGTTAGAAAGCGAAACGTCAAACACGTGTTGGCACTTTTATGTCAAGTCGTGTGATAAGAATCAATTAATGACAAAGTGTTGGATAAATATCTGTTACCAATGGTTTCTCACTAAGATCATTTGAATTGATGCGACGTGTGCAAAGTGAAATTAAAACCACTCAGTGTGAAATCAAAAACTTTTTCAATCTTGATATTTAATTTGTTTTTAAACTAGACAAAATATTTTTATTCTTGTGTAAATATTAATCTTTTTTTGAATGTACTTTGCGTGGATTTGGAAAAGAAAGCCGGGAAATTTTGGAGAGTTTGTGATGATGGAATTTATTGGATTTATGAAGAATTTTAAGAAAGCAAAATTTGGCAATAAAAAAGCATTATTCGCTACCATTAAAAATAAACTTAAATGCACTAACCAAACCAAGGAAATCATACGATCCTTTAAAAAATAACTAACAAGTGTTTGAGTGCCACTTCTGACTCCATACAGAATAAAATTATTTATAAATTCACAGCTCAAACATTTCAAGTTGACGCTGATTGGGAAACATTATTCTATAACTCTTTGTCATCTCTCAATCAAAGAATACTTGTGAGCAGATGAAGGAAAGTTTTCAAGTAATTTAATTTGGTTTAGATTTCAATTTTAAAATATTTGCGCTGCTGGAGTTTGCATTCGATTAAACCTTGAAGAATTCAATTCAATAAACAGGGCGAGGAAATCGTTGTGGGTTTTATCATAAAATTAAATTATGTAGATCTGTGATATTCGTCCATTACAACCTGCTTAAAATTGAATTTTAAATCAAATCATCGACACAGTGTGAAAGAAAATATTTAATTGAAAGTGTGGAATTTCAAATCTTTGCAATTGGATGAAGCAATTGAGAATATTTTTATCATTCTAAAATTAATTTAATAGAAAGTTTGATAGTTTCAAACTACAAAACATCACATTTAGTTGCTTAAATCATAAAAATAAATCCAAATGGATGTTGATTTATCGTAATGCTTGACATAATCAACAACAAAGTGTCCTTAAGATACTTAAAATGTATAAAACTTTCGGTAAATAAATTTTATTCAACAATGAATTTATTTTGTGAAAGGATTCAGCGATTATTTTATTTTGTCATCATGTCATGGAGTGAATAAATTGTATCATCTTCTGAGAAGAAGAGCATATGATATTGATCAAGAGAATAAAGCAATTGTGAAGTTTGAAAGGTACAAGGGATTTCAATTTGGATTTTGTCTCTTTGCTGTGTAAATATTTGTTGATGTTGACTCATCAACTTAGAAGTGAACATTTTAAAACTTAAATGTACATCAGACAAATCACTTTGTTGACGATGAATGATTAATAAAAAATATTTCTTTGAATAATTTTCACGTTTTCTATTATACATCATAATTCGTCAGTGAAATGTTTGTGAAAAGATCACGAAACGGAAGTTAAACACTCCACAATAAAAGACTTAAAAATCAAGGCAAATTTTCCGCTAGCTTGAGTTTCAATGAAAGGAAGCAATTTATGTTACCACATTGCATCTCAAACGACAAAGCGAGGGATTAAAAAAAGGAATTGAAATCGCATTTTAATTGTTTGTTGTTCTTTGAAACGAAGGGTGGATTTGATATAACTAATGCATGTTAATATTTTACTTTCCTTCATGTTTAGATATACATGTTTGAATGAATGAATTAAACACTTGAGTACATTGATGAAATGAACAAACTTGTGCAAATATTTTCGAGAACATGATGAGGGCATATACAGAACACAACCATCAGTCATCTTTTCTATTATCGTCTTATAAATTACTGTTTGATTTTCAAAAGTTCTCAAGAAACAAAATGTTTAAAGAGCGACTCTTCATTCAGCTGTTCATCTGAATAAAACTTTGATTTGGAAAATTTATTCCAACTCATTCACTCACAATTGTCATAATCGAAAGAAAAACTAACAAAAAAATTTTGAAAGTTATAATAAGAATTTATTTATTTTCCATCGCAAGTGATCCTTGAAGAAAAAATTTTTAAAGGAGATTTCGCTGCAGGGAACTTGTTATGAGAACTCCTTAATCCTACTCTACTGTGGAACTTCTTAATCCTCCCATCAATAACAATTTTAAAAATTTTATTGGGCACATAAGAGGAGAGATGAAATTAATTATTCTCGTCATTAAAGTAGGATCATCCAAGCTCTTAGTGATGGCATCGTTATAACAAACAAACATTAAACTGAACAATTTATGAATGATTAATTCACCATGCGTTCAGTGAATTGTGAGGTTTGTCAAGCATATGGAAGGAAATCTCTAAATAGTCAGGGATGCTGCTGGGATGTTAATTCATGCTGAAATAAATTAAATCATTTGTCACAAGATTTATATCCGAACGGATAAGTTGAATGAACGAGTATTAAAATAATATGATAGCTTGCCAACCCTCCTTAAAAACCCCTGCAGAACATTTTCAATTGTCTCTAACCATCATAACAGAACAATAAACGAGCGATATAAGTTAATAACGAAAGGATTAAGAGTGTGTAATAAATATTTATTGCTTTTGAATTTTGTTTGGTGTTTAGGTGGAATTATGAGTGGCATAAGGTGGAAAATTAAGTTAAAGGTCACGTATGATAACTTTCGAAGCCAAAATTAATTAAAGTTTTGATAATAATAAATAAAATGATATCTTTAAATTCTGAAAATATTCCTAAATTTCTTAATGGTTGTTAACGATATTCGGCTGTCATTCTTAGGGATTAGAATGAGAATCGTTTATAACGAAGAACATAAAAGAAGATAAATTTTTCTTTTACTATTGTGCTTTATTATTGTGATTCATGAAGATCTATTAACATTTTATTGTCGCCTTTCTTGATAATGGTTGACTCTATCGTTAGCAAAGGATGCGGCTTCATCTCTGAACATCCGACAAAGGCTTTGTGTAACAAATGAAAAATAATAACAAAATAACGACAACACCCTTTTCATCCCCATCAGCTTAAGGTTTGTCATGGTGTGCTGTACGAGAAATATGCCAATTTCATGCCATCTCTTTCTACCGTCATCGGATTTCAAACTCTCTGTAATGTTTTCATTGGCGTGGTTTCTCATAGATAAATGTTTTATCAAAATAAAGTATACACACAACAATAACAGAGACTCAGAATCATACAACAGAAAACAACAACAATAATAATTCAGGATGGGAAAAGCGAGAAGAATTTTCTATCCTTTTACTTTGTGTGTGTGTGTGTGAATGAAGCAAGAGTGAGAGTGATTGTGATAAGCTTTGTCGTTCGTTCTCTTCTCGAACTGTACACAGAGTATTTGTGAATCTGTTAGGTAAAAAATGTTGTTTTTCCTATGTGTCGTGTCAAAGCATATCATCGCCATTCAGTTACAAGATTTTTGGGAAATTAGACACAATTTTATTTTCGGGAGGATCGACAAATATTTTGGTAGCGTTGTTAAAATGCTGACATTAGTTATTCAAACTCGGTCGTGTGTAGAACGAATTTGGGAGATGAAAATTTTGTTTGATATTTTGGCAAATATCTAAATAAGATTTTCCAATTTAAAACTTATTGAAAAAATAGTGAAAATAAAAGAAAGAATGCATACACTTCAAAGCACAATGGAATTTCGTGCTGGTCAGTCACAATCGTCATCTCCTTTGCTTTCAAAAAGCACAAGCAAAGTCAATGAATCAACAAAAAGTGAAGAAAAAAACTTAGAAAAGCCGAGACCACCATCAGCAGGCTCTTCATCAGCTGTCAAACCTCCTTATTCTTACATAGCACTCAGTAAATATTGAATAAACTTCTGAAAATGTTTCTTCAATACTAACAAAATTTTTCTTTCTTAACTTCTTAGTAACGATGGCAATTTTGCAATCACCACAAAAAAAATTAACACTAAGTGGAATATGTGAATTTATAATGAGTCGGTAAGAAGATTTACTAGTTGAAAATTAATTAAATATTTCCTAATTTTCATTTGTCAGGTTTCCATACTACAAAGAAAAGTTTCCTGCTTGGCAGAATTCAATTAGACATAATTTAAGGTACTTTCAACATTAAATATCTACACAAAGTCATCACTAAAATGATTTCTCCTTCAACAGTTTAAATGATTGTTTTATAAAAGTTCCTCGTGAGCCGGGAAATCCTGGAAAAGGTAATTTTTGGACGCTTGATCCACTTGCGGAAGATATGTTTGACAATGGTAGCTTTCTAAGGCGTCGAAAGCGTTACAAACGAATTCAAATCCATCACAATATTCCATTTCCAAATATGTTTGCGCCATTTAATCCATTTTGGATAAGAAAACCGGTTCCTGTTCTTCCTTCTCTACAATTTTCGCCATCAATGCATCATCCGTCGGCACATCATCTCTCCACTCATCATCAAAATTTCAATACAAATTTTGGTCTGATAAACTTTCGAAATGTCAACCATTCGATTCTACCTTCCAATCAAATTGAAAAAATAAACCAAAAGAAAGAGTTTTATGAAACGAATTCAATACAATCAATTAAAAGTGAGTTGCAAAGTTCAAAAGTGTTATTTAGTGGACAAGAGGAAGTTTATAATGCGACAGGTCAGAATGCCTACGAAGAAGAAGATTACACAAATGATAATATTGATGTTGAAACCGATTCTGACAATGATCAGCAATTGACAGACTTGAAGTCATTGACTTATCATAATTTAAATGACACAACAGTGAAACATGAAGAGTGGAGTAAGATTGTGAAAAATACAATTATGTTGAAATCAAATGTCATACCAAAAAATATTGCGACGGCTAAAGAAACTTCGACAACATCTTGTGACGAATTTCAATCGCATCAAAATGATAAAAAAAGTGATTTTAAAGTGGATGCTGAGACGGAACTTTTAAAACATTCCGATGAAACAAAAACTGATTTAAAACAAGTTTATTTACCTGATGATGAGGAGAATGATTATTTTACTGAAACGTTGACAAATCATAATCTTTTGAATTTAAGTGATAATAGAAAGCGTGGAAAATACGGCAATGGAAAAGGATTCAGCATAGAAAATCTTATTGGTAGAATTGTAGAAGACAGATAGATGGTTCATGAGTGTTAATGTGATAAGTAAATAAGTTGTCATAAATTATTTTAAAGTTTCTTAATGTTTGATAAATAAATAAAACAAACAAAATAAGTGTAATCGTCTCAATAAACAATAAATTTTCTTTTCCTTTAAGTATTAAATAAGATTTTAAAGATAAAGTTTAAATATTTTTTTATTATTTAATTCGTTGAATAAAAATATTTCCTTAATTATTCTTACTTTAATCTGACAATTATAAAATTGTTCATTGAAATCTCAATATGAGATAAAAAAAACTCTTAATTAAATATCTGCTTGCAATGTCATTTAATCCCAGCGCTTTGACTCGTTCAAGTCAAGTCAAGAACTTTTCAAGTCGAGTCAAGGAAACAAGTTGAAGTTAGTCAAGTCAAGTCAAGACCCTGCTTAATCCAATCTTATTCACATCCAAAGTTGATTAAATTTTATTCTGCAATTTTACGCGCTACTCCCATAATTTTCTGTTTCCCACTTACTATCAATAATTGATTTCTTCAATCGCTTCCAAAAAAGTTTTCGATCATCAACATTGTCATCAAGAGGCCATTTTAAGTAAGTTTTGGTTCTCATCAAATATTTTAAAGTTTTCGATTGTTTTTGTTTTGAAATGTCTTCGAGAAATACTAAAATAAGTTTATCACGACGAGTTTCAAGGAGTCTGTGTTGCGCTAAATTCATTTCAAATTGACACCATTGACTTGCTAGGAAATCTTCGGAAATCAAAAGAAGTAAACAACGCGACCGATCCATAGATGACACGATATTGTCCAATATGCCATATCCAACTTGAAAGTCTCGTTCGTGAAGACAAACATTTATCGATTCTCGTTGTTCAATGTTTGGAATGAGTTCATCGATAACCCATTGACGGTTACGATCACTATAACTAACAAAAACATCATAGACAAAAGTTTCAACGTTTTCTTCATCTAATCCGTTTACAATCACATCCTTTTGATCGTCATGGTCATCCATAAATGTTAAAATCAGAGAGTTCTTACACATGACATAGAAATACTTAATGTACCATCTTTTCCAATAAATAATTATCGATAAAATGGAAATGGCAATAATCGTTGGAAATGAAATGAAAAGCGCCATTAACGTTTTATTTTTCCCAACATTGTATAAAGGAATTTCGTCTAATTCAGTTGTCGATGGTTCACAAAGACTAATATTGTGAATTAATTGTCTTACTCTTAAAGCATTGTTATGACAATTGTAATTTTCTTCATGGAAATCCATCAAAACTGTTTCTAAATCTTCAATCTGTGTCACTGACATTACTCTTGATCTCATTATTAGATTATGTCTTGATTCAGATTGCAATGGAGAACTTTTCAATGTATTGACGCTTCTTTCTAGCATTTCGTAGTAATTTCTGTATTTACGTGAAATGATGTCCGATTCAGTCAATGAAATATTGTTAACAAAGTTTTCATAATATAAAAGGTCGGCATTCATTGTTGCATCAAATATTTTTTCCATGTATTCTTGAAGTTCACAAGTACAAGAAAATTTGTCATTTCCTCCCAATGCAAGCACTTTCACATTTTCGAAATCATCTTCCATAACTTTGGTTATCGTTGTCAATCGATTATCACTAAGAAGTAAAATCTCCAAGTTCTGGTTTTCTTTGAAAACTCTTTGATACCAACTGTCAATGAAGTTGCTTCCAAGGTTTAAAAATCTCAAATCCTTCATGAACTGAAAGGTTCTGTTATCAATCTCAAATATTATGTTATCATAAAGGTCCAAATGCTTCAAGTTATTCAATGATTCTGCCCAGTCTAACAACTGAACTTTTGATCTTCTAACGTGAAGAACTTCAAGAGAGTTTGAAAGTGAGCGGAACAAATTTCGTTTGCTGACGCTATGAACGAAAACATTTCCTGAAATATCTAATTTTTTCAAGTTTAATGATGTTGCATTCAATGACAATTCTATTGGTACATATGTGTAGCAAAGACCAAGTTGCTGAAGGCTTGATGGTAAGTTTGATAGAAAATCAGGAGTGTCCAACTTCGAATGAGAGAAATCCAAAGTAATTAAATTATTCAAAGCTGAAAAAATATTTCTTTCTATTCTCAATAATGTTTGAACGTTTGGGTGAAGATTGTTATACGATAAATCAATTTCAATTAACTTCGATGGAAAAGCTCTGATATTGATCACTGCTATGTCATTGTTTGAAATGTAAAGATGTTCAAGAGCTGTTAAGTTTCTTAAAAGTTTCTCATTCAAAACTTTAATTTGACAATTTCTTAAATCCAACTCCTTAAGTTTTGACATGGAAGGAAAAGAATCATTCGCTCCTACAAAAAAGATTAAATTAATTTTTAACAATCAATTCTGTTGATTGAATTCAATTACCATTAGAAAAGTCATTCCCAGCAAGACATAAGCGCTCCAAACTATCGCTTAAGTTTGAAATCAAATCGATTGGTAAGCAGTGAAAGTTGTTATAAGCCAGTGATAAATTCATTAAGCACTGAAATGATAAAATGAAGCTACGTCATTCGACAAAAACACATGTTGTAAAATTGAATCAGAACAAGGAAGTTTATACTGATATCTTATCATTTCTCGCGATAAATGCTTGTTGATTTATAAGCTTATATTTATACTTAAGCACGTGGCATTAATCTGATCGAATGATCATCAAATAGATTCGACTTTACAAACTTAGCAAATGGAATTTATTATCATTTAACTTACTACAACTCCATTAACAGTGCTGTGAATATCTTCGATAATGTTTGCAATCTCTAGCTCTAAAATATCTTTTTTATATTGATATGACAAATCCTTTGAGCAATTATTTTGATGAATTAGTCTGCCGTCACCATCGACCCATTTTATTTTTGTATCGGAATTCCCCAACAAACAGTCTTCCAGTTGACCTTCACCTGGGGGTGGAGGTGTAGGTGGAGATGTAGGTGGAGGTGTAGGTGGATGTGCAGGTGTTGTACTTGTAGTTTGATTGAGGGGATTAGTTGATCCATTAATTGAAGTTCTAGACATTGGTGTTGTTGTAAATATTTCAAATGTTGAGTTTGTTGAATTAATTGCAGTGTAAAAAGGTTGGGGAATGGGTGTTGCAAGAATTGCTTGATAAATGAATCTCTCAGGCACTACAAATTTTCTTAAATAATCATCTCTTTTTTTCTTTTGCACTAAAAACATTATACCGTCATTAATATTATCAGGTTTTACAACAGGCACATCGTCATCAACTAATCTTTGACTGTTTTCCATTTCATTTTCACTTCTTAATCTTGATAGCTTTTCATCGTCACGTAGATAACTTTTCGCGAGTGATAATGAAAAAATCATAACAAATATTGTTGCTTTAATAAAATTCATTTTAATCTCATGGATAACTTCCAATTTATCAATCGCCGAACAATAATTTAAACGTCTAATTTAGTGGCACTCCAAAATTGAACTGAAAAAAGAGAACTGCGCAAACTTTGAAGTATTTATTCGCAATTTTGATAAGTATAATTATGAGATAAAGATGATAGGAGACATTAACCAACACATTTGATATCAAATTAGAAATCATTGACTTTATATTTGTTACCCAAACATCTCCAAGTATAAGAAACTTTGTAGAATTTTATGAAATTTCAACAAAAGTTGCACCTCCCGGAAAGAAATAATTAAAAATGAAGTTAATTATTTTACTATTCAGGAAATTAGGTGAATTACAATATTTACTATAATAAAATGATTAAATGGTTAAAGACATTCAATCGTAAAGTTTGATTTTATGATTAAACATTTATTTTGGAAAAATTATTAAAATGAAACCTTTCCAATCAATAAAAATCTAATTAAATTTTCTTTCATACTTTATTCAAATGAAATCATTCGGTATACAAAAATATGACAAATTTTCAAAGTTTTTCTTCTGTTTTTTCTTTAATATGCATCAGTGAAATGTTAATGAGAGTATTTTCATCAAAAACTTCTTAATTGAAAAGCGTGAACTCAAACGAAGCATTTATCAGTGCGAAATATTTTTGATAATTTTGTTACTTTAGTGATTTTTATTAGAAATGCAATTTATTTTCTTAATTAGTACGCAATACTTAGTCCAAAGTTATGTTTGATTATATGATTATCAAAATTGTCTTAACATTACTAACACACTCTTTTATGTAACTATAATCTCAGAATCATTCAACTCTATGAAAAACATAGAAAACTAAAAAGTGTTAGCTACGATCCAACATTCTTTCGATTGCCAATCAACAAAGTTTCAACCGTCGATCAATCCAAACACTTCCTAAAAATCTTTCTAATATTAATTTCGAAAAACTCTTCAAACTCGATGTCAACTTAAATATGCTAAAGTAAACTCAAAATCTAAGCTTAATATGGCAGTAAAAACTTTCGCAAATGTTTTTTTACTTTCTTAAGTTATGGCAGACTCATTAGGTAGATATTTTGGTATGTTTTCATTTCAGAACTTTTTTTTCTATGCTTATTGTTTGAGATCAAATAATATTTGGTAAAGGTAAAAATGGAGTTAGTAAATAGTCTTATTAAAAGTTGTCTTAATTAAATGTTTCAATGGCCTCTTCGTGTATCATAATCAACACAAATTTGATGCAATGTTTGCTGAATATACATGAAAGCAGGTCGTTCATTAGGCTTTGGATTCCAACATTGTGTCATCAGATTATAGAGGACGAGTGGAGTATTTTCGGGACAACTCAATACATTTCCGTCTTTCACATACTTTACAACCTCTTCATGTGTCATCCCAAAATAAGGTTGAATAGCAAACGAAAATATTTCCCATAAACAAACGCCGAAAGCCCAAATGTCAGACTCGATTGTGTATTTGTTATACAAGATGCTTTCAAGTGGCATCCAACGAATGGGAATTGCATCATTTTCATCACCTTTGTAGTAGTCTTGAAGGTAAATCTTATGCGACAATCCAAAGTCAGCAATTTTTACGACCATGTCTTCATTGATTAAACAATTTCTCGTTGCCAAATCTCGATGCACAAACTTTCTCTCCGATAAATAAACCATTCCATTTGCAATTTGACGAGCGATTCCTAACAAATCTCGATGAGTTAGTTCACGTCGAAAACCATCAGTTTTTTGTTGACTTGCTGTTTGTAATGCTGGCGAGCATGATCGCAAAAATTCATTAAGATCACCACGTCCCATGAATTCAAAAAGCAAGCACATTGGACGACCAATTGCACAGACACCAAGAAGCTTCACAATGTTCGGATGGTCAAATTCTGCAAGTAAACACGCTTCACGCTCAAAATCCGATTGCATATCTTGACTTGCTTCGTCCTTCAACATTTTAACAGCGACTAAAGTGAATTCTTCACCGGGAATTAAACGCGGTGCCTTTCCTTGAAACACTCGACCGAATGCTCCTTGTCCAAGATCTTTAATATAAATTATATCATTTCGAGGATATTCAAGTTTCTCCAATTTGGGATTCAATTTAGCAGAAGTTTGATGATAATTCGAATTAGCTGGCAACTTGTTAATGTCAACATTATTTTGTTCCACAATATCAGTAAAGCCAGTTGTTGGATAACTTCTTTTGTTATAATGAGAAATGCGGTAAATGAGAAGAACACAAACGTTGATTATAAGAATTGCCACCAATCCGATGGAGCCAAGAATGAAGATCAATGTTGGAGTGAAAACGGCTTCCATTTCCAAGTTAGTCGTGTTCACAGCTAACGTTGCAATTTTGTCAGTTGAGTTAGGACAAAGTGGAATATCACAACGTTGCCAACGAACATGCTTATCAGTTGTATAACACCAGGGCTGTGGTTCTTGTCCACCAGCGTTACGACAGAAGTTTTCAGCATCGTCTAACTCAGGAAAAACAAGAGGCGGAGTGTAATGATGATGAGGTGATTGAGATGTCCATCTTTGGCAAGGAATTCCTGTCTCAGTCACATTGACTGTGCCAAGATAATGCTTCCCATTTCCAACACGACAGTCGTCTAGAAGTGAATGAAAATATTTTATAAAATTTTGAATATTTTTAAAAAAATAATGTACACACAAGAAATTTCAGCTTGATTCATTTCAGTTAAGCCAACATATGAGCATGATGGAATTTTAGAAGATCGATTAAATCTGGGCAAATCTTCGCAATTTGGCAGTCTGAAGTGACCTCGATTTTTTAAGTATTTTCCTCTTTCTTTGTTTTGTTCAATTAGCACCCAATCATTGTAACAATACAATTTTTCGGCAGCAATGCAATCTTCATAGCAAAGTGGAAGCTTAGTAACTTTTTCATCGACAATTTTACATTTAGGAAATGCGTAAGCACAAAGCAATTTCTGTGCTGGCTGCTCGCAAAGTGGTTCTAGTTCGGCTATTAATTCAGCAAACAATCCGGTTGTAATTTCTTCATTTTCCCATCCACCAGACCTTGTTGATGGATACCAAACTTGCACTCCACTTATATGTGATTTACATATTTTTCCATTATATGGAGCGCAGTATCCTAATTCTTCACTTTTCGATTCTTTAATTAGGAAGCAGACACAAGAAAAAACTATCAAATATCTAATCATTGTTTAAAAGAATATTATGAATGACTTTTCACTTATTATTTTTCACAATCTATAATTATACATAGTTAGAGTTTCACGAATGTAAATAAAATGAGATTCTTGAATAAACAACAGGTTTAATCGTAATTGTTTATTTGCTTTATTTTTCTCAGAAAATTTAGTTTTACACAACTCATAATAAAATACACATCAGTTGTACATATTTGTGTTGAATGAAATTTTTACACATCAAAAAGGAACTTTGAAATCATTCTCAAATCAGCTTGATAATGCCTTCTAGCAACATATTTGTATTAATTTTATGATAATATAGGAATTTGTCTTTAAATGAGTTAATAATTTTTATGTGACACTTCGAAAACAGGAAAAGTTTCTTTTTTGTTTCCTTAGCTGTAGTTTATAAAGGGCTTCTGCATACGCACGTGTGAAAGCTTTTGTGTACGTACATGAGTTTTCTTAACGAAAATGCGTATGTGTGTGAAGAAAGAAACACTCACTCAACGTGTGCTCTCGGGGCTCTAGAGTGTCGGAAAATTAAGCACAAAAATAAATTAATAAAAATGGATTCGAGAAAGATTATAGAAGTTTTACGTGCTACATTAGATGCTAACCAGCAACAACAAGCGCATGAACAATTACAACAGGTAATGAAAATAAGTGATGAATTGAAGAGGAAACATTGTTATAATTTGTACCGCAATGAACACATGGAACTTTTTAAAATTGCGCTTATTTTTTTTTAAATTTCTCATTAATTTTAATTACATGCATCTTATGACACCCTAAAATGATAATCATAAAGTGCAAACGACCTTGACCTTGAAGTTCTACAAAATTTACTTACGTTCATTGTCCTTACTCATAATGCAATTTTCTTCATCGTCATTCGGTTTTATTTCATTCAAATTTGTCAAAAAAATTCCATAAATTTATGTTGCGTGTTATGAATACCGGAAAATATCTTTGTTGTGTTTCCATGCGAATTTTGCTGCAATGAGTGACACTCCTTTAAAAATGTTTATCTTCTTCACAAGATTCTAACCTCAACGAATGCATTTTTTATTATTTTCTTCTTCAGGTTCATAAGATCATTGGATTTGTTCCAAGTTTGTTACAAGTAGTGATGCAAAATGATGTGGACATGCCAGTGCGACAAGCTGGAGTTATTTACCTCAAAAACACAATTGTACAGAATTGGGAAGAAAAAGAATCCTTACCTGGAACACCTCTGGTCTTCTCTATCCATGAGCAAGATCGTGCTATGGTTCGTGATAGCATTGTTGATGCGATTGTCCTTGCTCCGGAGCCAATAAGAGTTCAGCTTTGTGTATGCATTAACAATATAATTAAGCATGATTTCCCTGATCGTTGGACCCAAGTAGTTGATAAAATTAGCATTTATCTTCAAAATAATGATCCCAGTGCATGGAACGGAGCAATGCTCTGTCTCTATCAACTTGTTAAAAACTACGAATACAAAAAATCCAACGAAAGGTTACCATTGACAGAAGCGATGAACCTTCTTCTTCCAATGGTTTATAATCTTATGATAAACTTATTGAAACATGATCCATTAAACGACAACGATCAATTTGTTCTCCTTCAAAAACTTATCCTTAAAATTTATTACGCACTCACACAATACGCTCTACCTCTTGATGTTATCACAAGAGAAATGTTTTCGAAATGGATGGAGATATGTGTTCAAGCTCTCGATCGTCCAATGAATCCACAAAAGCTCGACGAGAATTCAGAGGAAAATATGGAACTTCCTGAGTGGAAAGTTAAGAAATGGGCAACTCATATAATGTCAAGAATGTTTGAACGTTACGGAAGTCCAGGAAATGTAGTGTCAAAGGAATATGAAGAATTCGCAAAATGGTATCTCACGACATTCTCATCAGGAATACTTCAAGTTCAGTTCAAAGTTCTCGGTGAATATAGAAACAAAAGTTATGTATCGCCGCGTGTTATGACTGACATTTTGAACTATTTGAAGAACTCGTAAGAATTTTAATCTATTTTTATTTGTTTCAATGTTTCAAAACCTTTATTTACATTTTATTTTAGAGTGTCACACGCTTTTACATGGAAGATAATTAAACCACATGCGATTGCTCTCATTCAAGACGTCATCTTTCCTTTAATGTCATTCTCAGAAGCTGATGAAGAGTTATGGGACATGGACCCAATAGAATATATTCGACAAAAGTTTGATGTATTTGATGACATTTCATCGCCAGTGCCTGCTGCAGAGAGTCTCTTGCATAGTTTATGTAAAACTAGAAAAGGAATTTTGACTAATGTTATGAATGCTTTTTTGACGATCATCAATAATCCAAATATCACGCCAAAGGAAAAAGATGGAGCTCTTCATATGGTTGGAAGCTTAGCTGATGTTTTACCGAAGAAGAAAGTTTTTAAAGATCAAGTTGAGACATTATTGGTTCAATATGTTTTCCCCGGTTTTCAAAGTCCTCAAGGTCATCTTCGTGCTCGCTCGTGTTGGGTTTTGCATTGTTTTAGTGAAATCAGAATTAAAGATCCTTTAAACCTCGCAAAAATCATGCAACTTACGACAAATGCACTCTTGACAGATCCTGATTTACCAGTGAAAGTTGAAGCCGCTGTAGCCATTCAAATGTATTTGATATCACAACCAGAATCAAATCAATACATTGAACATCAAATTAAGCCGATAACAGTTGAATTATTGAAGATTATTCGTGAAACTGAAAATGAAGACTTAACTAATGCACTTCAGAAGATTGTTTGTTCATTTTCTGATCAATTGGTGCCAATCGCTGTGGATATTTGTCAACATTTGGCTACAACGTTTAGTCAAGTTCTTGAAGGTGATGATTCAAATGATGATCGAGCAATTACAGCAATGGGACTGCTCAACACAATGGACACGTTGTTGTCAGTTATGGAGAATAAACCCGACGTCTTAGCTAATTTACATCCGATCGTTCTTCAAGTCATTGGACATATTATTCAAAATAATATTCATGAGTTTTATGAAGAGGCCTTTTCGCTGATCTACGATCTTACATCAAAGAGCATTTCATCAGACATGTGGAAGCTTCTCGAGTTCATTTATCAAATGTTTGAGAAAGACGGTATCGATTATTTCCTCGACATGATGCCAGCACTTTACAACTACGTGACAGTCGACACAAATGCGTTCCTTTCCAATCAGAATCATGTGTTGGCACTTTTTAACATGTGTAAAAAAGTTTTGACAAGTAATGAAGTGACTGAAGAGTCTGAATGCAATGCAGCGAAGTTACTGGAAGTTATGATCCTTCAATGTCGCGGTAGACTTAACGAATGCATTCCAAGTTTTGTTGAGCTCGTTTTTGGTCGACTGATAAGAGAAGTTAAAACATCAGAATTAAGAACGATGTGCTTGCAAGTTGTCATTGCAGCGCTTTATGCAAATCCTGTTCCGTTGTTAGATATTTTGAGTAAGCAGCCAATGCCGAACTCAACTGATTCCATTCTTTCACATTTTGTTAAGCAATGGATTCACGATACTGACTGTTTCCTTGGGGTGCATGATAGGAAGTTGTGGATCGTCGGGATGTGCACTCTCATCACACTGGGTAATGCAAAACCAACAGTTCTTAGTGAAGTGTCAAATGAAATTATTCCCTCAATGATTATGATATTTGATGGATTAAAGCGAGCTTATGAAGCGAGGGCTGAAGCTGAAGAAGAGGAAGAAACTGATGACGAGGAAGATGATGATGATTGCGAGGAAGGAATTTCAAGCGATGAAGATGAAATGAATGAATTAGACAACAGTTACATGGAACGTATTTCTGAGTTGATGACAAGTAAGGCTAAGGAGCAAGGATTAAATATTACCGCTAAAATTAAGGTAAGTTTAATGAAACAACAATTGATTGTCATCTTAATGATCTTTTCTTTCAGAATGGTGATTCAGATGATGATGACTCAGATAATGAGGATGACGACGATGAAGGGGAAGAAACTGCTTTGGAAGGGTTCACGACGCCTCTCGATGAAGAAGAGAATGCAGAATATGTCGATGAATATCTCGTTTTCTCTGATGTTATGCGAGGTAAGAAAGATTTTCTGTTAAATAAACTTGAATTTTATATTATTTCATTTGATTTTGTTTAAAGAACTTCCAAATCAAGATCCTAGCTGGTTCACCATGTTAAGTTCCAATTTAACTGAAGATCAAAAGAAATCTCTTCAACAAATTCTCACAACAGCTGAACAGAAGAGAAATCAGAAGCGATCTGATGCAATTGAGAAAAGTGGAGGTAAATTTATGTTCTTTATTTAATTTAAGTTAAATTTATTAAATGTTTGAATTTATTTGGCAGGTTTTCAATTCACTCAACAATCAATTCCAACCAACTTCAACTTCAGCAGTCCTCCATCGAAATAGTTCTTTTAAATGAATTGAATTTTGGTTTTTAATTGAAAATAACCATCAACAAAATCAATTTTAAAGATCGATTAATCACATAGATATGAAAAAACGACCTCACTAAACTGTTTTACACTTTAAAGTTTGTGAATTTTCCTTTTTCTTTTAATTTGTTTTTCCTTTTGGATTTATTGATATTAATTTTATAAGAAAGCAAAATGTTTCATCACCGAATCGATTATTGTACAAACAATGTACATTGTAATTAAAACAAGTTTTTGACGGAAGAAATTTAATGTGAATGATGAAAATTATTTTTGTTTTTCATTTTATGCTAATCATAAATGTACATATTTGATCTATTCATCATAATATCTATGATGTGATCAAATAACATCCTTTCATGCAACAGTCATTTACAGCTACATTTATTGTCTCCTACATAATTTATTTTGAAAAATCAATTCAAACATTTTGACCTAAATTTCTCGTTAACAATTTATTCATAAAATCAAGTTAAGTTTGCTGTTCCTCTAAATTTCTCTAATTAATTAACATTGGATGACAAAGTTTAGAATATGAAATTTTTGCCTTTTTGAGATACAAAAAAAAAAATAAATCAAGAATGATCGTGATATTGGCAAACTGAAATGAATTGTCTAGGAAATAAATAAAATGCGCTTAATTATCATCCTTCTATTTAGTATTGTTTATTAAGAATAAAAATCACAGAAGTGTTAATTGCATATTCATGATTAATTCTGTTAATCATTATGTGAGGCCACAATAAAAAAAAGCTTCAACAACATCAAGATCTTCACCAACATAAATCTAGATTTCAATGAACCCAAGAAAGAAACGAAAAACGAACTTGACGATCAGTAAACAACAAAAAATTCACATAACAGTGCTTTTGAATTGAAGAACCAATAAAAAAAAATAAATGAAAAATAAAATAAAAGTTTTAAATATTTTTAAATCAAATTTTCTTTCTTAATTTCTTTCTAAAATCTTATCACAAATCACTTAAATTAAATTCGATAAATCTTGATCAGAACTTTTGATTATTTTTAGCCCCAATACGGTCGTCCATAATATCCACGGCCCCATCCACCATATCCTGTAAAAGTAAATTAAAAAAATTTACTTGATTAGAGTCTTTGTGTTATAGAATTTGGGATTTTATTTTTACCTCCATAGCCACGACCCCATCCGCCATATCCTGTGAAAATAAATTTAGAAGTTCACTTAATTAAAGAATTTCTCACACAGGAATTTAGGATTTTTTTTACCTCCATACCCACGCCCCCATCCACCGTATCCACGACCCCAACCTCCATATCCACGACCCCATCCTCCGTATCCTCGTCCCCACCCTCCATATCTTGATTCAGACCCTTCAAGATCAGAACCAGAATCAACTTCACTTGGGTTCAAATCAACTTGGTCAGCTTGTTGACTTTCTAAATCTTCTGCGGGATGAGCTTGAACCATAACTATTGCCATGAGGCTTACAATCACAAAAATTTCCTAATAAATAAATTCAAACTAATTAGATGGATATGAAATTCGTAAAAATATTTCGTAAAGCTCACTTTAAACATTTTTAAGTAACTTGATTTGGTTTCAACTTTTTTACACGATGTGTTGTTCTGCTGGTTTAATACGAAATAATTTTCTTCATCACTTGACGTTCTATTTATATAAGAAAAGTCGACACCAAGAACTAGGGATAAAAGTTTATTTGTGTTGTATATCTGTGGCTGAGCAAACTTCATTAGAATTATGAATTAAGATACAAATCTTGACTTGTTTAAAGACGATTAAATACTTTCTAGAAATAATAAGCATCATTTAGTCACATTTGTTGACATGTTATTATTAATGTAGGGGATTTCTCATCAATAAGAACATTTTTTCTATATGAATCATCGAGTGTAAACATAATTAGTCTATGGTAGCTTATACCTTGTTGGACGAAAATGAAGACGAAAAACGATTTTTTTGATGACTTGATTGAACTTTTTAATTATTAATAACGTGATAAATGAATTGTACATAACTGAGGTTAAATATTTGAATCATGTTGATTGTAATGATGACGATAATCGATAGCTTTGAAGTATACATCCAGGTAACATTGACTAACATTTATTTGAAAAATCTTAAATCAATTAGCATCATTAAATATTTTTTGGAAAATCCCGCTATCAGCATATACATTCCTGATGACAATGTGATAATCACAAGAATCTTTTTCTCATAAGGTGCTTTCTAAATGGATGAACGATCTTTGTACTGCTTTCATTCTCCTTTTTTTCAAATCTTGATTCACTTTTCCATTCTTGAATATTTCCTCTGAGATTTCCATTTCTTTCTCGAGCTAGAGTTTCAAAAGCTTCAGCCATAAATTGATTAAATTTGGTAACTAGTGATGTTAATGAATGCATACTTTGATTTAAGCTTTGCATACTTTGAACTAAGTCCTCGAAAGCGGCAGTTAATTCTAGTTCCATTTTAAGAAAACAAAACAAAAATTGACTTTAACAATAAAACGTATTCGACAACAGAAGAATTGTTACAAAAATGACCACACGAGGTAATTTATTGGATCATCCAAACATGACGTCAACGAACTTAAAAATTTCGACAAAGGTCGACGATGCCCAGCCGGAAAGTTCAATGAACTTTTAACCGTTGTATCTCGTCTTTTTCGCAATTTCGTTGATATTCTTTTTTTTAATAAGAATTTATTGCTAGGGATATTCTGGCATTCTTCAACAGCATGAAAGATAATTCAGACAAAAGTTCTGTAAATAACACTCATAAGGCTAATTATATCCAACATTCATTGCTTTCACCAATGTAAAGCTTGTTCTTTCAATTCCTTGTTTGCCTTTAAACTCTTCAGGCGCTTTGTTTCTTAATAATTATTCATTAAATATCACACAATAATTTAAGAAACAGTAGACTATAAGAAGACACTTAAAATTGAGATGGGATTCCCAAAAAATCTTCTTCAGCATGGGTCAGTGAACAGAATTAAATCGAGTAGAATAAATTTGTATAAATTCCATTTATGAATGAAAATCATGTGACGTGTAAATACAAGCTTCAAGCGTTTAACTCTTTCGATTTTGTATTTACTATGTTTAATTAAGCGAAGATTTTCTTACGTCAATAGAGATGTTGTAGTCATAGTTCAACGGTATTTTGTTTACGGAAACTTTTAATGTGGAATTATTAAATGAGCAAGACAAATTGGTTGAATATTCGTTTGAAATTGCTTATAATTCCTCGATGAATTTTTCGAGACATTCTGTCTCTGACGGATTATTTCTACTTCAATGATTTTAATGCAGAAATTCAAGTTAGAATCAGAACTTCCTTTGTGTTTGATATGTCTGAAGAATGTGGGAAAATTAGACGAGAATTTTTAAATTGCGAATACAAAAATATCCATAAACAGATAAAGAAACTTAAATCAGTAAACTGGTGATCTTTGTGAACTTCAAGTTTTGACAGCGAGTCGTTCTTCGTTTTTATTATTTTTGCGTGTTTTATTTCAAACGTTTCCCATTCTTTTGTTTTTAACTCTCGGAGATTTTATTGTAGCTACCTTGGTATGGAATATTCCAGAATGTAATATTTGTCAGTGATTCATCATGTTGGATTAAAGCTGACAAGTTTATGGGGGAATTCCCAAACATATACATAATTGAAAAAGCAAATCAAACATAACTTTTGCTTGTTTTCACTTCAACATTGTTGATTAATTTTGGAGTTTTTCAATGAAATGTTTAGTCGTTCATTACCTGAAGTGGCTAAAAATAAATTTTCACAATTGCTGGAGAGGAAAATTTATCAGCAAATAGAAATGATGAATGATTTGATTTTTTTTTCTCTTTATTGTGGCAATTTTCTATATTAGTTTTTGCGTTATTTAGGAACCTAACTGTAAATGACTGTAAACATTTAGTTTTATGCTTTTTAACATCTTTTTATACCTTAAGCAATAATAAATAGTCACTTTTTTTGTCTGTCAATTTCAGGTTCGCATGAGACGAGAAGATTCTTTAGTTATGAATTTAACAACTGAATGTTCATAACATGAGATCTTCTTATCATGTTTCAGTTAATTACCAATTTTAAATAATCTTTTACTATTTTGTAATGACGAAAATTGGCTTTAATGGATAAATCTATCCGCCATTCGTTAATCTCATGTTAAGAATATTTGGGCTTGAAGAAATTGTTTTTAATCATCATTATTCATTAGAGATCACTTAAGGTCTTTCATCTCTCATTTAATTACTGACAGCAAAGCTATGTCTAAGCACATCAATAAACTGTTCGATCTTTTTTCTTATGTTTCAAATTCTAACATTTTGCAAAAATAATTTTTTTTTTGTACAACACAAATTTTTCCAGAATTTTCGTGTTTTGATTTTTTTTTCTCTATTTATCTCATTAAGATGATAAAATTTAGGATGAACACAAGAAATTTTGAAAATTTGCGCGATCTAAAGTAGTAAGTATATTTATTAAAATATTTGGTGGACACAACTCAAGTTATAGTTTACTATCTAAGTCTTGTGGGACAATTTACATGTCAGAAGATCGGAATGTTACTCACATTTCTAATACTGACAATGAACGGAATGCCTTCAAAAGTTGAAGTTTTAAGAATTTATATGATGTCTCTTTATGGCTTAAATAAAGTTTAAGTTTGTGCCAATGCATGTATAAGTTTTAATCCGGTCTCAATCTGATCTCGCACCTGCAATTAGATTGTTGGTTTGAGTAATCTCACTACTTCCATCAAGCGCTCTTTTCATTTAATTTTAATCATTCAATGATTAACGAAAAATCTTTTTCGAATTGTTGTTTAATTTTGAAGAACGCCAACAATTCTCTTCATCAAAATATCACAAATTTGCTCGAATTAGTTTTCATTTTTTTAAAAATTTCCATCCATTGTTTAGTTATCGTGGTTGTCAATCAATGATTCATTTTGTTCATCAAGATCAGGAATTCTGTTAAAAAAAGAAAATTAAGCATTTTTATTGCCTTTAAACTTTTCAACTAACTTACTTTACAACATTCGCTCTTCTGCAATGCCAAAACTTTCTATTGAACATTTTAAGACACCTAAGAACGGGATCACTGTCATCGAACTTCATTAGAAATGCCACAAATATCAACGATAAAAACATTGGAATTGAACCCAAATAGAAGTTCAAAGGGTAAATTTTATCTCTCAAAATCATATCAAGCACCATTGAAAGAGGAATTTGAAGTGTCATAGCCAAAGTTCCAATAAGAGTTGAAGTTAGAAAGCAACCCCTGAAAATGAGAAAATTCTGAATTTAATTCATGCCCCGAAGTTGGTGTTTTACCCTGAAAATTCAACATCGATTGAAATAAATAAAAAAACTCACCACAACCACAAAGCTTCCGAGATTACAGTTCCTATCAGTCCATTTAATAATAGTACAAGAAGTTGCTGACGATTTGGCATCTCAAAAGTCTCAAGCTGCGAGAAGTTTAGTACAAGAAAGATCGGCCATAACAAGAGAATATTCCATAAACCAACAAACCCAAAGAACTCGATTATGTCAATTTTCTCATCGGTGTCATTCTTACGTTTGACTAATACCAGATAACATGCGTAAAAGAAAGCACTTAACACGCTCAAAACAATTCCACGAGAATTTTTCGGCTCATCTAATTCACTGATCGTGACCAGTAAGGCACCGCCAATACTCATGACAACTGCGAAGAACTTTGAAATTGTGAATCGATCACCACTCGATGATGGAAATGTTGCAGCAAGTGCAAGTGTAAATAGACTCGATGTTGTGCTTAGAAGAGTTACAAGAGCCGTTTCACTTGGGTCAAGTGCGAGTTGAAACATGTAATTAGCGATGAACCAAAGAATACAAAACATTAATGCAGTTCTTGCTGTTTTATGATGTGTTTTCTGTCGACGACCCCTAAGCGATGCTGAGTAAGATAATCGCGACATGAGAGCTTCAGTAGCTTCCTCAGCAGACATTTCACGAACTTCAGCAAGTTTACTAAATCGAACACTTCTTATACTTGAATCATCACTCTCAGTATCTGGCGTTTTAATCGGCACAAATGTTGAGTCACTGAGCCCTCCATTTGTAAAGAAATTATCGTCTTCATTTTGAGAATCAACAGGCTGATAATTTCCATTTTTACTACAGGAATCTCGCCATGGAGTTATAAGTCCCATCACTACTAAGTACAATGCGAAAAGCGATGTTTTGAAGAATGTGCAGAAAAATGGCTTATCAAAGTTCTCTTCTTGATATAAGAACTGAAATAATGAGATAAACTTTTAAATAGATAAAACTGAATATTATTTCTGACTTACCTTTGTCAATTCACTTGAGACTACCCAAATAACATCAACGATTAACAGGACAGTAATTCCTAGGCTTAACTTTTGTGTTTTACTTAACATGTTAAATTTGCTTGTTTGTTTCTCCTCTTTGGTGTTATAGTCGAACCACATGAGCACTTTAATAAAAGACTCTTATCTTTTGTTTACTATTTGCTGGAGTATAAGTTGCCGTTTCTTTGAAAATGAATCTACATAGTACATGATGTTTACATTGACATCGCATTTGAATCTGTAGGAAAAGCGTTTAATAAATATTTAGCTTTAAATTCATAATGATTTGATAAAATTTGATATGTTTATATTGGGAAATTTATAATACGAATAACTTAGATCCTGTTACATGCTAGAGGAAGTCATCAATCTTATTTTTCAGAATTACAGTTTTCCGGATGAAGGTACTTAAGTTTCTATTTGCTACACGTCAGTTTATGTCACGCAGATTTGTAAGAAAGAAAAGAGATTTTAATAGAAAAACAAATTTCTTCTTTTTGTCCTATATAAATGGTCATTACTGACGCCGAAAATCTGCTTTGTGCTTATGCGAAAGGAAGGTCATTTTTTGTATAGATTGCGACGATAAGAACATTTATCAAAAACTAATATTAGTTTTGCAGAACTCTTTTCTTTCATCAAATCTTTCTATGTATTTCATATATTACATTTCAATTCAACGAAATACTTGATGATTATGTATCTAACGTCTTGAATATAGTCTAAACTCTTTAATAGTTCTTTTTTTAATACACAAATGAAATGTCTTGTTTTGATTTCACAATATTGACTTACGAAGGTTACCAATTAACCAAATCAATTCGAAGCTTTTCTTCATTCTTTCAGAGCTTTTCGAAATTCTATAAAACCAATAATAGATGGCGCCACGTCATATTTCACATATCGACTTTTGAAGTGGGAAGAAATTTTCAATTAAACTTATTAGCATATATTTAAATATTTCTGGAAACATTAAGAAATCATCGGTTGAAAAAAGAAACCGATTAAAAATTATGAATATGTTAAAAGTTTTTAAAAAGTATTTTTAAGAAAAATTAAAAAGTTGAATACACTCCCCAATTTATTTTTATTTCATTGCTTTCGTGTTAAGTTCTTGGAAAGGAAGAAAATATTTTCTGATCCTTGAATATGTTACTAATAACAATGTTGAAAATTATGATGAAAGACTGGAGTACTTTGAATTTCAATTACTTCGCAAATTCCATCAAAATTTTTAATAAAAAAGGATGTTTCAACCTCCTGAAGATTAACATTGTAAAAAGCATTTGTATGGGAACAAAACTATTTATGTATAGAAATTGTTCTCGTAACGACCATGTGAACAATTATAAACTTCGTCAACTACCTACTTATGAAATGTAGTAGATAAGAAAAAAAAAATTAATTTTATAAACATTTTACTCTTGAAAGTTGTTGCTATACGTAACATAACAATGCTTTATAACTATGTTATGATTTATAAAGATAACATTTGTTAATAATAGAATTTATTTCCGAGGAAATATTTTGATATTCTAAATAATTCAATGATGAACTTTAAATTTTAAAATATTTTATTATGTTTAAGAGTAGATTCTAATTTAATTAATTTCACATGAGTCGGTATAATCGGTTAACATAACTGTTTGAATTAATGTTGCTATAGTAACACGAAGGAAACTTTACAACTTTTCATATTTTGTATTTTCCTGAAAAATCTCTGAAAATGAACAATAATCATGTAGCAATAAATGAAAGCACACAAAACATAGCTCCGAAGTCGATATCGACAACAAAACAAAATATTAAGAAAGGTAATTCGGCGTATTAAGGGATAAGCAAAATAACAATTTGAAAGGTGGAAATTTAAATATAGTCAGATACACAACATGTCGAAAATTTAATAAGCTTCATAAAAATATTTTTTATAATTCAATTTTATTGACTTTTTCTTATATATTCACTTCAGATGTGACTTTTTCCAATAACCTTAACTGGTTGCTTCACAAAATGTTCCTTGTCCATGACTTTGACTTTTGTAAGAAGCTAATCGAAAAACAATTGAATCAAAGCTATAATCAAGAATATTTGTATTACATTCAGGTAAGCAATTTGTAACGCAAAATTATCAAAGTATTATTAAGTAAGAAATCTGTTTTATTTCAGGGATTAATCTTAAGAGAAGAAGATCACTTACAAGAAGCACTTAAGAGCTTTCAGCGAACCATTGACTTTGATTCGAAAAATTCTAGAAATTACAAGGAGATTGGAAAAACATTGTTTGTGTGCCACTTAACTTTCAATAGAATTATATTTTCTGACCTTCTTTGGAGAGGATTATGAAAGTTGAACAATTCAAGTATTTACAACTTAATTTTCTTTTCCCTTTTTATTTAAAGGTTTAAAATGGGAAGATACAATCAAAGTTTAGAGATATTTCTGAAAGCTGAATCACTGCTGGACTCTCCAGATCATGAAGTTTATCATTACATTGGAGATTTACTTCGTCTCAATGTAAAGCATAACAAAGAAAATATTCTTGACGCAAAAGATTATTTTAAAAGATCAATTATGTGCGGAAAGCAAATAAAAACTTATAAAACACTTGCTGATATTTATAGAAAGGAAAAGGATTATTTAAAAGCCATTGAGTTACTTGAAAATTGGTAGTCAAAAATCAGATCATTATTATGAAGGTGAACATTATTTTGTGTTTATTTTTAAGTGTTTCTCCTGGCAACATCGAGTTTCTACCCACCTTAGGAATATTGTATTTGAAAGTCAATGAAGTTGATCGAGCATACGGAAAGTTAGAAGAAGCCATTTCTATCGACGACAAACACGCTGAATCACTTCTGGCTTTTGGAGCAATCATGCAGACAAAAAACGATGGCGAAGCTGCTCTTAATGTTTACAAGAAAATTCCGAACCTTCAAGATGAAAGTTTCGAGATCTGGAATAACATTGGAATGTGTTTTTATCGCAAAAACAAACTAATTGCGGTAATATTTCACTTTGCTTGACTTTAAACTTCGCAGTAATCAATTGCCCACCCGCAGGCTATTTCATGTCTTAAAAAGGCGTTATGGATGTGCCCTTTGAACTTTAATGTTTTATATAATCTCGGGGTGGTTCTAATGACTGCTCAACAGTTTGCTTCTGCCTTTCAATGTTTTGTTAGTGCTGTGAGTAGACGTCCCGATAACGCTGAAAGCTTCATGATGTTAGCAAGTAAAAGAAAAAGAGAAAACCAATTAAATATTTCACTTTGATTCATTAATTTATTATATTTTTAGTTTGCCTTTATTACTTGAATGATACTGAGAACGCGCAAATAGCTTTTCGTAAATCAATTTTCTCAAGTTCAGCAATCAAAAATCCATTGATCTACTTAAATTATTCAATATTTTGCTTGGAGTGTCTCAAAAATCCTGATGAAACGCAACAATATTTAAATAACTTTTATAATTTGTGTGACACAATGAAAGTACCGAACGAAGTGAGTTAATATTGTTAAAAAGTTTTGATTTTTCACATATTCTTTTACTTCAAGTACGTACAAATAGCTGAAGTGGTTCTATCGAAATTGCCTTCAACTTTGCCCTTCCCAGAAACAAAGACGGTTGTTCATCAAGTGAAAGAAACGAAAATACCACAAACTCAAAATGAAAAGACTGACTCTGACGCCGTCTTAAATGGGGATAATGAACATGACAAAGAACAAAATAAACTTTGTAACATTGGTGACCCCGATGATGATTTGGTTTAAACTTTAAACTTTGAAAGAAAACAAAAAGAGTCATTTGACATTTAAGAGAATTAATTGAATTTCATTTGTAACTATGAAAAAAGATTAATCTATGTGAACGATATTGAGCATTGAAAATAATGCTCCTAAATCCCTTAAATCTTTAATCTCTTAAATTTATAAATAAAATTTTATATCACATGAAAACATTTAATGTTTTGCCATTTTTCTGTTATATAAAATAAATATGAGTTTATTCTCATTATTCCCAATTTAATTTTTGTTTCCTTGCTAATTAACCTAATTAAAGCATTAAGCAAAAATATATTTCATTTGCTTTTGATGAATTCGTAACGCATTTTTGTACGTTTTCTACATGAACAAATTCGTTGCTATTGTTTGCATCAGAAAACATTTTTATTTGTACAATTTTCAGCAAAATTTTCCTGTTTCGAAATAACATTTTCATCGTTATTTTACCATCTTTCTTAACAGACATTTGTTGAAAAGTTTTTAAATGAGTACCTATGTAACATTAACAAACGAATCATAACTTGAACAGATTTGTCATAAAATTGATATTTATAAAAAAATTATCAAAGCAATTTTCAAACATTTCTTAGAAAATCTTATTAATCATTTACTTCTAAATAGAGTAGAATCATCAAATTCCGACTGGTTTCTCTTTGTCTGACTTTGAAATTTTCCACACTTTTTGTTTCTCAACTTTATTGAGAAGTGTTTGGCGTTTCAAATTGATATGATAATAGACTTCAATATCTATTTTACTTTTTTAACATTTGATGAGATCTTCTTTGAAAAAAGAAGACGTTTGTCTTCCAAGGATTTGACTAGAATTCCGGCGAAAGTTTCTAATTCCGTGTATGAAAAGAGTCTAAAAACCGTTTATATGCGCTACAGACGATACTTAAAACCGAAATAACTTAAACCATTATGTTTAGGTATGAGGTGTGTATGAGAAAGTTGTTGCTTACAACATGCTGCAACTTTTCTTTTCATACTTTATTTCAGTATGTTGTCACCAGATGGCGCGAGAATAGTAAGAAGCCAAGAAAAATCAGAAAAACTTAATTACAGGCTAAGCCATAAGAGTTAGCTACATGGTGTGTTTGGGAAAGTTGTTCCTTCAAGCAAGCTGCAACTTTTTTTATTACATCATATTTCGGTAGGTTGACACCAGATGGCGCGAATGATGATTACCGGGAAATTAATGAAAATTTAATAAAAACCATGAAATAAAATTATACCTACTTCTAAATATAAATAAATTATAGTTACTCAAATATTGAAATAAGAAAAAGTACATATGTTATACGGAGGATTCGTAAAATGATATCACTAAAAATATCTTATCAGCTTTATTTCTCAAATATTTACTCACATTTAATTTCCATGAACCCGTTATGGAGTGTTGCATCAATTTCATCACAAAATGTACTTTATGTAACACAAAAGAAGTTTTTACGATTTATTCAATTGAAAAATCATTTATCACACTCATTTGATCTTTTCTCACAAAACATTCTTCCACTTCCAGTACTGAATGATTATCATTTATTAATTTTAGCATACAAGATTAAAAATAATTTGTTAAAAAACAATATTGAGTTAAAATATGTAAATGAAATACATAGCCATGGAACAAGACAAATCGGAAATTTCTATGTTGTTAAATATGAAAGTAGATATGGGCTTGCAGATTTCTACAGACGAGGTCTCATTCTCATCAAATTTAATGAATTACCTGAAATTTTAAAGAATTTTAAATCATTAAAGAAAAGATTGAAAGAATACTTATTCGATTCTTTCGTTGAGGTAAATGACTCTCATTGAATTGCTTAACTGAAGAAATAATTATTTATTTGAAACTGAAATTTTGATATCTAAGTATACATTAATTCTTAAAAATTTTTTTTTTTCTCTAATTCCACTTATGTAGATATTTAATTTCAATAATTTTTTTATTACACAAATGCATTTATTGTAGTTCCCAAAACTGTTACTTTTTTTTTTGCTGATATGTTACAAGCATTTTATTGTTTATATTATCAGAGTATAATAAATATGGGATTTAAAAAAAAAAAAAATCGCATATGAAAATGAATATTATGCGCACAAATTTTGCATTATTGAATAAAACCTTATTTGAGTTGGTTTGACATTTAAGATCTAGAAATATTTCATTCTACATAGAAATATGTTAAACAACATAAATTTCCACATTATTCACTAAAAATAATAATTCAGGTATTCCGAATACTCTTGGAAGAAATTAAAATTTTCGTGACTTAATTTCTTAGAATTAATTAATTATATACTGATGAATTGCAAAAGAGTTGTTTAAGATTCTTTGAAAACAGATGACATTTTCAAAACGTAAAATCATGTTGGATGGATTTCTTAGTAAGAGGATATTGTCGAGAACATCTTGAGGGAAATTCTAATATTATTTAAGAGAAAAACGAGAGAACATCATCGATATCAAAATTCACGTCGTCATTTTCGAAATCCATTCTCAAGTCTCTGATGATTTGAGAGAGGAAACTTGTGAGACAATATTTAAAGGGGGAAATCATCGTAGTGCTTCTGCCGGCTGCCTCCAAATGAAGCATCAAAAACCACTAGTGCTTTTCAAGAAAAATGGCCTTTTTCCAAGAATTTGTTTACTTTTTCTTGGAATTTGTCTAGTGCTTCAATGCATCAATGGTGCTTCTGCCGGCCAATTTTATTCGATGAACAGCCCCTTGCAATATTTGAGACGAAGAGATTTTGTTCATCCATGTGGAATTTTCAAGGCTTCGTGACTTAAATGATGCAGCATAAACAATGAAATTTTCAATTCAAATAGCAATTAGGTACCAGTAATTTTTAACTACGCACAATGAATAAATTATTATTATAAAAGCATTATATAATTAAAATCGTAATTGAGAAAGCATTGAAAATATTTAAAGATGTTTCGAATATCCATTTAAGCATAGACATCTGACAGAACATTTAGAATGAATTCAATATGACGCATCATCGGAATTAAGTAGATGTTTACAAATTGGGATGAAATGTAGTGACACGAAAGGGATCTTTGGAATTTTGCACAAATATGTTTGTTGTAATTTTGATCCTTGTCGACATTGATCAAAAGCAGCAAACGTTACACAACACTAAACAAATTTCTGAAACACGTGAAATGCTTTGTGAAATTTCTGTATAGAATTAAATGTTAAATTTGTAACCTTTGAAGTTTTCCTTTTATCTTACATCCGTGACAGAATATATTGAAAGCAAATTTGAAATTTCTGATTAGATTTGAACGTAATTTATATAAAATTATGAGAAAGATAAATCATTTTTGCTCCTTTCATTCTTTTTTATTACACATAAATCAGTAACGAAATAACATGATTAGATTATTCAAGTAAAATAATGATAAAAAAATAAATTTTCCCCAGAAAGTTCATTTATCAATAATATTAATTTATCTACATTAACATCAGAATGTTTGATCCTTATATTTCTAAGTTTCTTAATATCAAGAGCCACAGGAAGTGAGCGAGGTAGTAAAGTTTTTTGTTTCTGGGTTAAACCCAAGGCACTTTCCACACTACTTTTAAATCTATGAAAATCTCGTATTAAAGATAGCACATGTCGCAAAAAATGTGCGTTCCATGAGCATTCAAGTTTAGTTGTAAAGTCAACACAAATTTGTGGCTGATCATTAGAAGCAAATAAATTAACTTTCAACATTTTTGTGGTAATATTTTTTGATGAGAATTCTGAGAGATCACAAACTGAATCATAACAAGAAAAATCAACTGTCGACACTTCCATTGTGTCCAAAATGTAATTAAAACTGTCGGTTGAAATGAATTCTTTCAAATTTATAAAAACACAAACATCATGGCGATTGATGAAGAAACATGAAATATTTGAAATGATCATATCAAGGTCGATTAATTTTAGGATCATTTCGATTGAGTCCAATTTGTTAACGTTTGAGATAACTTCATCTTCCTTATTTTTCAATTGACCGAACAAATCGATGTACTCTTTGTAACTTTTAACAGATTGCACGATAAATGTTGTTAACTTTTTACTGTATTCGGAACGAAAAGTATCAAGTCGAAGCTTCAATTTGTGAATGTCGTCATGACTATGTAAACGGATGAACGAATTTCCAATATAAATAGCGCTACCTCGAATATACGTTTTCTTTGAATCCTTATTAAGAAATTGAAATTTTTGGTCCATAAACCAGCACAAAGGACTGTCGCTATTCAATTCTATCACCCAATTTCTATCTTTAAACAATAATTTCATTGTGTAGTCGTTGTAAGCAACCTTCCTCAACTCGTCTAATTGTTCCAATGAAAATTTAACTTGTGAAGCATTAAGGGAAGAAATTTCATCTTCCAACTCAATCACCAAAGTGATGTTTAACAATTCTGTCATATTATTCAAAATTATACTGTCGAAAACACTTTGAATAAATTCAGAGTAATAAAACTCGACAATTTTTTCGTTAATCATCTTTAAAGCCTTAATTATTAATTCCCTTCGATTAGATTTCATTCCAGCGAGGAATATTTTCTTAAACCACCCATGAATGTCTTCATGGTTGTAAACTAAGTAAAGTGTGTTAATCCGAATTCCTGACGTGATAATATTTTGGCATAACTTCCCATCTACTAAAAGCTCCTTCAAATGCATAACTTCATGTAAAGGTGTGTAGATTCTCAAATTGGATATTCTTGTTCTTGTTGACTTTGCTAGTTTAAAGTTTCCTTTTACATCGATGCGTTGCAGAAGAAGATGATAATGATAAGAAGAACTTTTGTTGAATGATTTCACCTCCGTATTTTCCACTTGAATTATAATCAAATTTGGTGTTAATTTCTCAATCAAATGTTTAACATCAACAGTTGCTTCAGGTGGTTTCACACTTTCTAACTCAAACTCAGAAGCGTTGGATGATGGTGATGATAAATTATATTTCGTGTGCAGCATGACATGTTCAATCATATCAAAGAGTCCTCCATAAAACGTCACTTGAGTATTGTTTATCAACACATGCAACTTCTGAAAAGAATTTTCAAAATTGATTTTCAAATAATGATTAAAAAAAATCTGAGGGAAATATTGCAAAACTTCATCACGTTAATGTTTCAATTTAATAACAAATTCTAAAATGATATTCCACGAAATGAAGAAAAGTTTGTGTTTAATTTTAAAGTTTCACAACGAGCTTTTCAATGACTTCATCATTAAAGATTCAGTTATGTGAAAAATATTTACAGAAATTTAATATTCATGAAAACTCACCTCATATAACAATTTTCCATCATTCCATACCACACGTGCTTCTAATGTACAATCAAAAACTACTTCCGCCAGACATGCCTGATGGGGCTTGCGTGAAGGATTTTGTTTATTATACGCATAAAATTTTGACTAAATAATTCAGAATCAGAAATGTGACGTCTTCCGTTAAGGTCGAGTAAAAAAGGACTTACTTTGATGTGTTGCAAAGCAAGAGCAATAAAAAGTGTTCGATTGTTTTTAACAACACAACCATCGAATGAAAGGTTAATCTTTGGTATAGCCAGGGAAGCAAAAGGGCCTTTTTCTCTATTAACACCAATTGTGGAAAAGTTTTTTATCTGAACTTCAAGAAACTGAAAGAAAAAATAAAAATGTAAATAATAAATAAACAGAGCTTAAATAGATTAATAAAACAATAAATAAAACTAACTACCTGAAGAAAAATCATTGTTGTAGGTGGAATAAATTGTAAAACATAATTAAGAAAGTTTGTTGAAAATTCTTTCATCTTTCTTGAGTAATTATCAGTGACATTTTTCTCTTTTGCTTCAAATACTTCGCTTTTATTCCTACAAAAGCTTTTCTCAGTTGTTTTATCGACTTCATTTTCATTTGTTTGATTAATTTTAACTTCTTCCAACTCAATGCAAAGAGGTTTATTATATTCCGAGTTGAAATATTTCGTCTTCAATCCTAGTTCTGCCACAGACTGTAATGATAAGATAAATTGTGTCATGTCTCATCTGTTGAGTTTGCAAACGAAATGAATAAACTTAATGTAACAAATGTGTCTTTAAGGTGGTAACACGGGTGGTTTTGCTAGATCTAACAAGAGTTATATTTTACTATTCTTCTCATCCAGCTTATGTTACAACAAATTATTCTGACATTTCTTTTCATGGACATTGCTTTTCTTTTCGAAAAATGTTTACCAAGCAAAATCACCGACCAAAACAACATTTTACTAAAATGTCGTCATTGTTAACTTCAACACTTACAATTTCATAACCTGCCCATTTTATATAAATATTTTGTATGCTTGCGTTCAGAAGCGAAATGCTTTTGAATTTGATTTTTATATTGAAACGTTTGTCGAAAAAAAATGTGACCAACGCTGGCAATATTCTGCAATGATAAGCATAAATAATAAATGTATTGATATTAATTTTGTTCCACATCTTACTTACTTTGCAAAAAATAAATAATAAAGCAGCAACGCATCAGAATAATCTAAAGTATACATCGTTTCTTGAGACGACTTTATTAAAACGATGTTAACGCCAATAAGTTATAAACACTACTAAACTGGTTCCTATCAACTTTTTTCATCTTTCGACATTGAATTTTATTCGGAATCATCTAAGAAAATGTCAAAATTGTTAAAAATAAAATTTATTTCATATCAACTTGCACAACTCTTTGATTCAGCAGACAAACTAAATAGTAGATCAACAAAAGTGTGAGGTAGAAAGCGACTGGAAAGTGTGCCACTTGTGGAATAATCGTCTTACTTCTTTCAAAACATCTGATTGACGTCATTAAACGGGTTTTGGTTTCTTGTGTTAATGTTAGTGAAGCATTATTCACCTTGGCCACGGGCACACCAATAAATACACAAAAGTTTATAAAACTGCTGTTTACAGATGTTTTCACATCACAAAAATAAACTCAATCCTTATTGAACCATTCGAATCATGTCAGATGGAAAATTGTTGATCTATCAGCTGTTAAAATCTTCTGTTTAAATGGAAAATTGTTGCTTGGAGGAATTGAAAAGGTCACATTACAATTTCTCGTTGCATGAATCATGATCTTATCAACTTACCTTTAAATAGTTGAATAAAAACAATGAAACGAAAACAGTCATCAGAAGACATTTAAAAGCTTCATCATTGTTGATTCTTTTTTCATTATAATCTTTCTAAGATAAATTTTTTAAAGATTAAATGCGAAGCTTTATCATTTTACTGATATTGCTGAGAAAATAAATAAAATAGCTAACAAGCATGTTGCTTCTGATTTAATATAAAATTCCATAGAAACATTAGAAAATATTTGATTATGCAAGATTTGAATAGAATTCATAACTGAAAGAGATAAAATTACAAAATTCTGAAATTTTTAGCGGAGGTTTCATTCATGAAAATTTTTAATAAATATCTAAATAAAAAAATAAATTTGTTCTTTTAAATACATCTTTTATTTTTAAAATATTTCAATGCTCATATCTACCTCATTCTCATCTCAGCATCATTCTCTTAATAACTTGAAACATTCAATCAGGATTTCGTAAGTCGTTCGTCGATTTGTATCAATTAATGTTCTCATTCTTGAGCAAAATCGCAATATATAAATTTTGGTTTGGGCTCATTTTGAAAAATATATATTGGAATTTTGAAAAATTGTTTCCCTGTTTTCATAATTCGCATATGGTTTTTACAATCATATTAAAGCACAACATAAGCTCACACCGTGTGCTTAAATAGGAAGTAAAATATCATACATTTCATCAGAATTGATTTGATTGAATTTTCGACTACTAAAATTGTCGGAAAAGACATCAAATTTCATTCAAGAGCAAAATATTCAAATGAAAGTTTTTAGCAACTATCACATCCATTAATTATTTAGTTATAGAACATGACCAGATAACATAGAACAATAATTCAAATTTTAGGTAAATTTGTTTAAGACAAAAAAAATTATTTTCTAGGATTAATTTTTGGAAATGTTTAGGAAATTTTTCAAAATGTTAGATGCTTCCGACATGAGTTAAATATCTTTTGATGACATGATATTTATCTAAAAATAGAAACACAATTTTGAAGGTCTCTCAGCCTTCTACACATACATTTTTGAATCTTCTTTTTCACCTCATGCGTATGAGGAAAGAAAGAAAATAAAAATCTTTGGATTTTCTCTTATCATTAATAAATTTTCTCTGCTATGTCACTGACTGACTTAACTTGACGACGGTATGATGAATGTGAATTCATTTATAATTGAAAGAAAAACCTAAAGATGTTGTGTGAAATTCCGCGACTGGTTCTTTCGCCAATCAATCATTTTAAATGGGAATATAATGTACATTCGCCTAATGTTCTGACCTAAAGCATCGTAAGCATTTTCTCAAACTTCCACATCTTAGTCAGACGTAAACGTTGGTTGTTGTATTATTAATGTTAGTCATTCTAGTCAACTCAATTTTTTGAGAACGTTCCTTAAAAAAAAGTGATTTAAAAGTCATTCGGAATTGTTTTGACATGCTTCCGTATAACACAAAGCCTATGGCAGCATTTATTAAAGCTAAAAGGTCCATTGTTTCACCAACTAGAATGTAGCATCGCCTAAGAAAGCTTTTTCATTTTTATTTAGGAAGGAAAATAAACTTTAAATTCGATTAAGCGTAGAATTTAATTTTCTTACCACTTTCCCAATATTCCACTGAGAAGTCCGAATATCCCCTGAGGAAATTCTGTTATTAAAAAAAGTAGAAGAACAGCAACTAAAAGCATTGTAGTCCTATCCGTCCTACGATCGATTCTCGATGGTCTGTAAAAGGAAAAAAGTAATTTTACATTGTTTTAGAAATTCATTGAATCCTGAAATAATTGATGACTAAGTCAGAAAAATTCTAGAATTCTTAAATGAAAAGTAAGAGTCATTTCAAAAAAAGGCAAGTTACGCTTCACTGATTTCTCTTGACATGTAAGAGAATCTGACTCAAATCTTTATTGAATTGAAATGAAATTCTGAAATTTTCACTTGCCTTTGACCATTTAAGTTTGTATTTTCTTTTTTGTACCCTTTAAGCTTCAGTTTTCTCTTATTTGCACGGCACAAAACATCGATAAGTATGATGCTTATTATCGTCAAGATGAAGCATGGCAATAATTTTATTATGACTGAGTGTATCCAAAAATTTATTCTGTAAGAATAGACAAGAAATACTTGAGTGCGATTGAAGAATATTTTGAATAGAATATCAAGTTGAGATTTTCATCCCATTATAAAAATATATTTTTTCTCAGAAGTTATTATTAATTTTATAACTTTTTGAGATTAAATAACAATAAAAATCACCTGACATCGAGTATCAAATCGTCAACATATATTTACATTGTTCGAGTTAGCTAGGCAAGTAAGTTTATTTATAGATTGCCATAAAAACTCTGAAGAAAAACAACGTCTCGAAAAAATCATCAAAGCATCTTCTGAATAATCTTCAATTAAGATTAAATTACTAAAATTTTCATGTTTTTAATCTAATTTTATGTGATTGTAAAATGAGATCATACGAAAGCATAAACATATTAATTTGAAAAGAGAGAAAACTTGTAAAACAGCAAAAAAATTCACAAAAACTTGAGCTTTTTTAATTTTTCATCAGAAAATTAGTTAAGAAAATGATGAGTCTGCGTACCCTCTTGAATAAACAAATTGTTAATAAATAATCCTAAGAAAGGACGGCCCAATTTGAAGTACATAAAATATTTGCTGAGATATATTTTTAGACAGATTTAACTACCAATAAATAATTAATCGGATAAATTAAAATTACCTGAAAAGCTCTGAATCTTCATTCGCATCTAAATGATATATAAATTCATTGTCATCTTCAATCTTTTTTATGCCAAACACGAAAAAAGTTGGAAAACAGAGTATTGGAGACAAAATGAAAGCAAAAAGAATTGCGGCTGCATAATGGTTCTGAATACAGAACCCCAAACTTCCATGTGGATGTCTAAGCAAGAAATACCAATATTAACAAACAATTCATAAAAATAAATTTTATTTTAATTTTAAATTCTGTTTTTCTTTTTAATTTACTTAATAACTAATTCTAACTTACTTGATTGCTATATAGCGCCAAACAGCCAAACTCACTGTCAGTAGAATTGAAATTGTGTGGAGAATTTGTGAAAAATGGCTATGAAATAGTAAATAAAGTGCCCAACTGTAGCTGGAATCGGGCTTGCCTGAAATGTTTCGAAAGGTTCCAAATATTGATTCTTCTTTTCACTGTCTAAATATATAAATTTGATTTAAATTAATCAAAAACTACCTTAAGGGTAATTTTGTGCTTTAAATTTAAATTGAATAATTCGAAAATTGAAATTAATATGAAATGTTTGAAATAATTTAATAAATTTAAATCGATTTATTTTGTAGAAATTGTGAAAACGTAACTAACCATCCGTAGCTAGATACATATGCCATGTAAAAGGAATATATTCAATCATCACAAACATGTCGCAGACTGCAAGCCCTTTTAAATTAAAAAGAAAATAATTTGAAATATGACAGAAATATCAATTTTATCATAAATTATTTGCGCAACTCACATTTCAATATCGCATTGATTGGCGTTTTTGACATTTCCTTTCTTGTCAGTATAATGATGTTAAAGATGTTTGCAATAGTCCCAAATACACAAATCTGAAATCATTTCAGGACAGGTGACAATTTCGATTATATTTCTACAAATATTTATGTACACATTGTCAAGAAAATAAAAATTTTAACTCCATAATTATAACCGAAAAATTATTTAAATGTCTTTGAGTTAAAATCAAGACAAGTGACAGAAAAGTATCTAATCCAATTTTATCATAACTCCTGAAATCAATACCTGAATCAATGCAATTAATATACTTACAATTAAAGTTATGTACCCATGATAATTTTTATATTCATTGAAGAAATTTCTCATGCGGCCATCACAATATTCAGAACAATTGTCGCTTTGAGTGTAATTCGTCTCATCAATTAAAAGTTTTCTTGTTGTGTTTACCGAAGAATTTAAAAACGGTTTATTGCTCATAAGTACGTTTATAAACTTTGCAAGATCATCAACTGTTAAGTTCGAATCTTTCCCGTCTTCAAGAATCTTTTGTAATTCGTCCTTTGATAATGGTGTCATCTCAAAAGCTTTTTATCTTACTTATTTTATTAACTTAAAATATCCAATTACTCTTTTAGCTAGGCTTGAAATATCAAATGTAGTGACAGATTAATTTAATATAAATTTCTCTTTCGTCAGCATTTACAAAAGGTCTTTGAGATTTATTCTTTCCATTCTAAGGTTCTCTTGTTAATGCTTTTAAAATTAACAGGGGATGGGTTCACAAATAAAATCTCCCCAATAATTCTGTAAAAATGTGCGGTAAAACTTAAAGAAAGCTTTTATTTAAAGGAATAGACTACAAATCCTATTGGCGACAGCAGATCTGAAAAGCGAAAGAAAAGAATATAAATCTTTGGGTTTTATTAGTTTAAGTTGGAAGAAAAAAGGATTTAAACTGGCATGAAAATATTTAAAACATTTTGGTTCCTTTCAATATTGATCTTTGGATTTGCTTCAAAATCTGTCTTTAAAATAATCCTGACACTTTAATGTTCAACATTTTTTCCAGAAGCTTTTATAAATGAAATGGAAGAGAACGAAATGAAAACACGGAAGTTTCAACAATTTTCACCCCAAAAATAAAAACGAAAACTTGATGTAGCATTGAAAATTGTGATAATGTTTTTATGTCATCTCTTTGAACATATTCAGGAAATGATTTGTTATTTATGTTCTATCTTCCATTTGATGGAGTAAGAACACATTTCTTCACTGAAAATGTACCCGTAGAATGAACACTGATAGAAAGTTATCAATTTCAGCTCATTGTCACCAAATTAATAAATTTTGAAAATAAATATTATTTCAAACATATTTTGTCGCATTTATTAATTAAGATAATTCTGATTGACGAAGCTAATTTTACAAAGAAATTTATTTCTCACAGTGCAAAATCTGCACGTAAAATTGCTAAAAGATTCTAGTAATATCTCGCATTTATATTTACTGGTGAGGTAAAATAAGCTTAGAAATTATTGTTCCATTTCACTGAAAAGATGTTTCGTCTTAGCCTTACATAGAAATAAAAGCTGAGAAATGATTTTCGTCAGATTTCATTCATTTTCCTTTGGGTATTTTATCTATTCCTCATGTCATTAAGATTAAGTTTTGGTCCAATAATCAACGTATGATATTAGGACATCATAATTTCAATATCATTAATGGTTTAATGGAAATCAATGCCTTTGTAAGACTGTTTCCTGAAAATATCTCATTTACAAGCATTACAACAAAATAGAATACATTCCCCTAAAACCAGAACATTATTCCGATGTAGACACATTGAATCAATTTATTAACAATCCAAGATTAGTTTTTTTTTCTTATGAATTATTTTTTCTTTTATTAAATCCTTATCCTAAATACATTAATCGAAATAAACGTAAATAATAACACTGCAGAATACAGCGCAAAGCTCTACTTTGTTTCTTCTACATAGCTATGAAATTAAACAAGTTTTAATAATATAAAGAAGATATATTTTTTTTACAAATGTGATGAAAGTTTTGGTTGCAAAATTAATCATTCACAACCGAACCAATTGAAGAAGAAATTTCTGAGAAAACATAATATGAATATCAAGAAGGAAGCAGGAAATTCCGCAGGAACTTTTAGCTTCCGTTCAAACTAGATTTAGATATTTCTAACTTTAATATAGCACAAAATTAATATGTGAAGCAGACTGTGACTAATAAAATTAAACCTTAAGTGATACCAATATGGATTGCGCGAATCAAAATGCGAGATGTTGAATTTTTTATTACCATGAACTCACGAAAGCTTAATCACTGAATGAATCGCTCCAATATGTTGTAGTCACTGGTGCTACCGTCTTGAATAAATCTCTTCCAGTAAATGAAAAGTCTTCTTTCATTTTAGAATGTTGTTTCTTTTTATTGGAAGCTGAACCATAGTCCGAGCACGATTCTCGATGTTTTTGATAGCGTTTCACGCTGCAATAAAGTCGTCGACACTTGTTGCACTCATACGACAAAGAGCATTTATGTTGGTTTAAAGCATGTTTCTTTACATCGGATTTAGTTGCAAACACTCGACCGCACTCATCGCACGAGTAACTTTCTTTATGAATCTGCATATGTGATGACAAGTTGATGCTATATTTGAATCCTCGTCCACAGATATGACACTTAAATGCAGCATCTTCACCCGATCTAAAGTGAGCGTTTTTTCGATGTAATCTTAAACTATTTTTATTGGAAAAAACTTTGTTACACTCCTTGCATTTTTCTTTTTTCTTCTTCTCTTCAGAGCTGTCAGCTGCTTCAATAAATACAATGTCACGTTTCAAACGTTTTGCTGTCGACACTAATTCTTGTTTCATTTTTCTCGACTTCGATTTTCTTGGTCCACGCTTTTTTGGAGGCTTTACTTTTCGAGAATCATCTGTTTCTCCCGACTCAGTGTCTTCAGATTCATCTTCTTCAACATCTGAAACTTTAAATTCTTCGTCATCATTTTGTAAATCATCGTCATCACTTTCACTGAATTCGTTGCAATCGATAAGCACAAATCCATCACTAGGCTTACGAACTTTGCTTTTACTGCGCTTCAACTTACTTCTTAATTCTTTATCAGTCGCTTGTACTTCCTTGACAAACTGGTAAGCTGTACGTAATCTTCCCAAGCAACCAAGACATATCATATGAGGAAGATAATCTCTCTCATGAATGCGAACATTAGAGCAAATCTTCATTATTATATCACATATACGCATATCCTCTTCGATTGCAAATATATCAATTAGCTGTTCCGAATTTTTACACACTCTGCATTGATTTGGATCAACTTCTGGTTCTTTTTTCTTTGAAACTTCTTCTTGGTTGATGTCGGGAAGCTGATCTTGTTTATCATTTTGAGTCGAATTAACGTCTTCGGATTTTAATGGAGTTGAAATTTGAGAATTTGACGCATCAACACCATTATCGTCATTATTTGTTGGATCCTTTGCAACAGTTTCATCATAATGTTCATTATTATTCTGGACATCCAAGTTCACGTTCACATTCACATTATCAATGCTATATTGAATATTCACGTTTTGAGGAATTTGTTGTTCACTTGTGTTTATATTCACTGGTTGTTGTTGATGCATTATATGGTTATGAATCTGAATAGGCGGCAAATTGGAGGGAACTGTTGGGAAGAGACCCATTTGTTGTGGCAAATTTGGATGTGGCATTTGAATCTCTCTTTGATGATAAGAAAGATTAATTATGTCTGGTTGCTGAACAGGAAGCTGATGAATAGGAGTTTGAGAAATTTGCATTTCTCGAGGAATTGATGACATCGGATGTTGTTGATCCATATTACTGCCGTATACCATAGCATTGTAGTCATTGCCCATCATATTGTTGTAGTTCTCCATTTCTTTGATGTTTTATTTGAATTAAAACTAAAATGAAAACACAAAACTTGTTTTCTAAACAAAAACTTCAAAGATCAACCTCAGCTAAATTGTTTTGATTTGTTTTGACAACTGAGTCTTAAATAATGTATTGCAAATAGAATTTATTATTTCAATTATATTTTTCCCGGAAAATTAAGAATTTTATTTCATTCAATTTTATTTTCCTTTGAGTTTTGCTGCTGCCTAGACGCCTGGCTAGACTCTATATGAAAACGCTCAGCTGGCGATACACGTTTGAAATAAAAACCGTTACATTTTCATCATTTTTGTAAACGGTTTTCACGTACTCAACTGAATATTTTTGTGCCTATCAAAATATATCCTTATCGTTATTTATGTTTCTGATTATTATTCTGTTAAGCTACCAGAAGAGTCTACGACTATCAGTAGTATATTTGTTATTTGCATTTTATTGTCTATTCATGCAATAAATAGGTAAATGTTCTCTTCTTTATTATCTATTCATAAATATAAGTTCGAGTGAAAGCCGATATTTTCGCAGATGTAAGAAAAAACATATCTAATAAATATACCTAATTGATTTCGTATTGAAAATAATATTTTATTGTGCAAAGTGTCCAGTTTCTTTTTTATTAAATTTTTGTTTATTTCCGTAATGGATTTTAATTTTCTAAAAATAAAATTTCTGGTTAAGTTCAAAAAAAAGATGTCTTCTAGTAATCGTCTAGCGACCGCCTATATTTACATAGTTTAACAAAATATTTGTTCCACATTAAATTTTAAAATCACACGGTCCTTAGGTAGTCTGTCTATAGATATCCTACCTTTATCTGGATTTTCTATAAGCATACAACGTGTATACATAATATTAAAAAGATAATGAGAGCTTTTTGAAAATAAGACTTAAAATATTTGAAATTCAAATTAATTATTAAACTTGGGAGAATTTATACATGTTTGATAAGCATTTTTTAATAATATTTTGACTTCATGCATACAATCACGACGTCTAAATTTAATCTGGTTAAGTGTTCAAGTCTGACTTTCGATGAACTGATTCTACGGGAAATTTGACTCCAATAACATTTTATCCATTTAAGTAGTAGTCAATGTTTGCTAAGCTTTCATCAATCATCCACAATTCTAATTTATTTTTAGAGCTTGTTCTGCAAGTCATTTTGATCTAACAGTATTACATATTTATTGAAAATTATTCGCATAATTTTATTTCAGATTGAAGCTTTCAGTTTGTCGCAGATGTCAGATGACTTATAAAATATCTGCATGCTATTACAGATTAATTTATTATTATAAACAACCTTTTTTTGTTCATTTAAGAGTTGTATTCAAAATTACATGTCTTTTTGAAGTCATGCATGATTATTAAGTTAAATTAAGTTGCTGAAGTTCCTATCAAACAAATGAAAAATCGAAGCTGAATATAAAGAATTATTGTTTATTTTTTACCCAATCGTAAATGATACTTTTTGTATTCTCCGAGAGAATATTAAATTTATATTTTGTTCGAATCATGTCAACAAGTGTAATATAATATATTTGAATTAAATTACAAAATGTTATAATTAAATTAGAGAGGATGATTTGAATTTAAACTCACTTTCATGAGCAGGTTCATTGATATTTAGCATCATCTGTTTTTCTTTCTAAATCAAACGCCGCTGTTTCGCTTTTAATCGATTCGACAGTATGAAAAGTAGGTAATAGATAGCTGAAATAGGGCTGAATAAACTTTCGGTTTATATAGACTAAAACAAAATAAAAAAGCTATTAAACAAAGATGTAAACGAAAGTATATTTCATGCCATAAGTTAATTTCGTTAAGCATTTCCTTTCACAATACGCTGACTATTAAGGACTATTAAAGTCGTTAACACATTTAGGTAAGTAGTACGTACATTGTATTTCCTAAGGGTCTTTAATTTATATTGAAGCTTTCAGTTCAATTGCTGAGGAAAGAACTTTTTTTTGTTATGTTACCCAAAATGGAAATTAGCATGCTCCCATGTTGCAAATTTTTATTATACCTTATAATACTGAACAGATCTGTATACAATTGAAAATTAAAGTACGACCTTTTTTAATGATAATTAATTCTATTTAAGTCAATTTTCAGGTCATAGACAAGCAGTTTATTTCTACATAATATAATCATAGGTTGGCATAGTTTCCATCCTACCAATCAAAATGAATTTTTTTATTGCTTTTAGTGAAGCATTCAAAAGATGTTCATAAAAACTTTTTATTGTTTTACTAAAAGCTTTTCTGAAATTAATTCCCAAAAGTTTATGTCCGCTATAAACATATTACAGCAAAACACATTCGGACATCCTTCAACTATCATTTTTCTTCCTGTCTTCAATACTTTCAATGAAACATTTCTTGGACAGGCACAATTTTATTATCTAACGGTTGCGAATAATCAAGAACGAATTAGGAATGAATGTAGAAACGGTATTGAAGTTGTAGAAAGAGAAGTTCCATGGAAAAATGATGAACATCATGTGTTATCCTTAATCTTTCCTTGAAGGTAACTTTTCCTCAAATTAGCCTCTATTATCATAAATTAATTGTGCATTATAAACTTAAATTGTGATAAAACACTTAAATTTCATAAATAAATGTAGCATTAATGTTGGGAAGGAACTAAACATTGTTGCAATTTCATACAGTATTGATGTTGGATTAAGCATGAAGTTTTGTTCTTGACATTTTCAAGGATTGAGAACGTTGTGGAGAAGTTTAGAATCATGTTTGGAACTTAGTCGTTATTTTGCAAACTTGCTGTTTACAATAATATTGTAACATAAATTTTATCATAAAACTGTGTACATACTTAACAAAAAATATTAAAAACAGGTTAAGAAGATCTCGTAGTGAAGTAATGAGTCATTAAATAAAGTTAAAAGTAATAAAGTTTAAGGATATTCATTTGCACAACAACATCGAATGGCACGTAAGGACACTTTATATAATTGATCATAACAATTTGTGAATTTTTTTATAAAATGTATGAATATAATAATATTAATTAATCCCAAGAGTTAAAAGTATGAAATTCATGTGTTACTAAATAATATTTAATTAACAGTCTTGTATGTACATATTAAATAAAGTGAATACTTCTTAATTTAATTTTGCAACAATTAAGCTAATTCCTCCAACGATACTCATAATATTTTTTATTCCCATCAAAAGAACATAAAATGGATCGTGACGAGGTTCTTGTGAAGCTGGTTGAACATGAGAGCATAATCTGGAAACGTAATCATTCGCATTTTAAAAATGTCACATTGAAAGAGCAGGCATGGGGACGAGTAGCATATCAATTAGGGATATCAAGTGAGTCATTCATTTTACGCATATAAACACACACAGAAGCAAAAGCAATCGTTATTTTATTGTCCGTCTCTGCTATACTCTCCTTTGAACCATCTACATCATTTGTCTTCTTTACTATTTTCCCTTGCATTTAAAGCGTTTTGCTCCGAATTAATCCAATTACTTACTCATACATGTATGAATGAAAGACTTTACGATTTCTGCGTATCCATTCTAGTTTACCGATTCTTATGTCTGATTTTCGTCGTATGCACACAAATCTCAATTAATATGTGTTGAAAGAAAAAAAAGGGGTTCTAATACTCATAGAAGGATGTTTTTTGTGTGAATGGATGAATTCGTTAATTTCCTTCCATATAATTCATTTCATTCAGAGTCCATTTATTGTCAAAGTACTATTCATAATATTATTTTTATTTTGACAATGCATCATCTTCACATTTAGCAACGGAAGCTGAACGTCGATTCAAATCGATAAGGGAAAAATACAGACGACGGAAAATTCTTCTAGAGCGTGATTCGACTAATAATGTTGAACATTCAAAACTGAAACGATGGGATCTGTACAACAAATTAGGATTTCTTGATGACTTCATGATACCAAGAAAGTAAGTAGACAAAAGCTTCAATTTATCCTCCGCGTTTTCGCGCTTTTTTCTTAATCTTCCCATTATTTATGTTCATTAATAAACAGTGGAAGCGAAAGCTTAGGAACTATATCGCTCAAGTCTGAATCAGTATCAAGCGAAAACATTTCATCAACCAATGAAGTAACGATACAAGCAGTTCCTAAAATTCATACTTCAACAGCAAATTTATTAAAACCTCAACAGATAGCAAACCTAATAATACGACCACTAATGCATATAAATCACCAAACAACCCCTCAAAATATTTCTCGATCTTCTCAATCTACTCCAAGTCCTAGTACAACAACTGCCAACATTACCAATGAGTCGACAGAAAATAACCAGTTTAATCCAATTGTAAAAATGGAAGTAGCAGATGATGACACCGATAACAACGTTGATGAAACGAATGTTTGCATGGAACAAAAATTCTGCGAAAACGGTAATTTTAATTATGTTGGCGATTTTATTTCTGCTGAGTTGAACAAGTTGCCACTGCGTGATGCTTTTATGCTCAAGAATATTCTCGTTCGAGAAGTCCTGAACTTCAGCGACAAAGTTATGTTGACGACAATTACGGAAAAGCATTGAAAATAAAAAAAATGTGAAGCTTAACAAATGAAAAACAGATTACGTGACGTATTAGGTTGAAAAAAATATTATAAAAAATATTTCTGAGTTTAAATCATTCACAAGGCTATTTTTTAGCAAATCTACGCTTGAACTTCAAGCCTTGAAGTGATTCATCACTTAGCAACATTTTGTTGCTTTAATTTACAGCTATAAATTCCCCACCACAGTTGAAATCTCACTTTGATTTTAAGGCGTTTTCCACTTATCTATGAACATTCCATTATAAACATTCCTTAAAACTTTTTTTTTTCTTGCTTTGTTTTCGTCTGATACGATTTAATGTTCATTCATTTTAATTCATCTTCGTGGTATTTTTGAGTGTTAAGGAGAAATAAAAAGAAATTATAAGATAAGGATGAGATGTGAGTCTTAAGCGCTTTGACTTATATTTATAGAAGATTTGATTAGCTTAAGATGTTATTCTGATATAAAATATATTTTTGATACATTAAAGCTCTGTAAAAATAGAGTTTTAAAATTTCGCTTCTGAATAATGAAACAAAATGTGCGTTGTAGATATTTTCATAAAGCTCATTAATCTTGTATATTTTCTTAAACAAATATATGTTTGTTTGTAATAGACATTTGTGGAAAGAACAACATCAATAATGTTATATTTAATTGAATCAACAGAATTTTTTCTTCTTTTGTTTAAGTCTACATATAAAATCAATCCACCAATTATGCAATAAAATTTGTTGCTAAATACATGAAAACTTTCTCATTGTTTTATTTTTGTTTCAGCTATTAGGTACTCTCTTAATTCAATACCCAACAAAACTTATTTGAAAACATTCAAGAAAAAAAAGATAAATATAAAACTTTGTTATTGTTATTTATTGGACTTTTAATTGAAATACCTTAAAGGAGGTTTTTAATTCTCAGATTCGGAGAAAAATTTAATCTACTTTTCTTTCAAAACCAACTCCAGTTTAAATTAATTGAAGAAATATTGATTATTTCTAAATAATAAATATTTCTTCAATTAATTTAAACTGGATGGCAAACAATGTAGTAAAGTAGGTATTTTGTATGCCCTGAATACAATTTGTCTTTTTTATTTTTTGAAGTCAGATAATGAGTTCATGTGAATTTGTCCTTCTATAGTCGAACATGAAGCAAACGCAAGAATTATGATCTTAATGATATAATGTCTTCTTTTTTATCCAGCACGTCATAGGATTTTCATCTTATTTATTAGGAAATTCGTAAAAAATCTTGCAGTTATTATTTTCGAACAAGCGTTTGATATGATTCAATTTCAATTAGGAAACATTTTTACGGAGGCCCACCTTT